>JAJHZJ010000470.1:7596282-8047527 GCA_023548195.1 Bettongia penicillata ogilbyi | reverse complement strand
CTTGACCTAGGAACTCTGGAATTTGGCTACAATATTCTTTGGAGTTTCTCTTTTTAGATCTCATTCGGGAGCTGATCAGTTAACTCTTTCCACATGTATTTTGCCCTCTGGCTCTAGACTATGAGGGCAATTTTCCTTGATAATTTCTTGAAAGATGATGACTAGGCTCTTTTTTTGATTATGGTTTGCAAGTAGACCAATAATTTTTTAAATTATTTCTCCTAGGTCTCTTTTTCAGGTTCATTTGTTTTTCCAATGAGATTACTTTACATTGTCTTCTAATTGTT
This sequence comes from Bettongia penicillata ogilbyi, assembly GCA_023548195.1. Classification (NCBI taxonomy): domain Eukaryota; kingdom Metazoa; phylum Chordata; class Mammalia; order Diprotodontia; family Potoroidae; genus Bettongia; species Bettongia penicillata. The sequence continues at coordinate 8,047,240 of JAJHZJ010000470.1, read as the reverse complement.
TCATTCTTTTGGTTTTATTTTATAATTTCTTGATTTCTCATAAAGTCATTAGCTTCCATCTGCTCCATTCTAATTTTTAAGCAACTATTTTCTTCATTGAGCTTTACTTCCTTTTCCATTTGGCTAATTCTGCTTTTTAAAGCATTCTTCTTCTCTTTGACTTTTTGGGTGCCTTTTTGCCATTTGGGTTAGTCCCTTTTTAAAGGTGTTGCTTTCTTCAGTAATTTTTGAGTGACTCACTTTTCATGGTTTTCCTTCTGCAATCACTCTCATTTCTCTTCCCATTTTTTCATGCACCTCTCTGACTTGATGCTCTTTCATGACATGAGACCATTACTTCCTTATTTTGGAAATTTTAGATGTAGAAGCCTTGACTTTGGAGTCTTCCTCTGATGGTATGTTCTTCCTCATCTGAAAGGATGAAAGAAAATACCTTTTTCTCCTAGAAAGTAACCTTCTATAGTCTTATTTTTTTCCCTTTTTTTAACATTTTTCCAGCCACTTACATGACTTTTGAGTCCTTTGTCAAATGGATGATATATTCTAGGGACCTGTAAGTTTTTCACCTGCAAGGTGGCCATAATCAAGGGAGAGGTATTTACTCCTGTCCTGGTCTGCCCTCTGGTCTGAAAGAAACCACTGGCTTTTCTGCCTAGGATTTGCAAGTAGTATTCCCTCTCTAGAGCTTCCACCAGCTCTAGCACACCAGTGCTCCTCCTCATCCCAGGATTCAGAATTGAGACCCAGATAGGCTGCTCAGTTTCCCAAGGATCTTTAGGTGGAAAATTCCAAAAATGGGACACTGTTGCCACAGGACTAGGCCCAGACCTAGCTCCTTTCTCACCCAGGTGAAAGAGCTTTCTCACTGACTTTTGAAGCTGTCTTTGGTATTTGCGGGTTGAGAAACCTGGGAACCACAGCTGCTAGTCATGATTCTGCATCCTGAAGCCTGATCCAGTCCTGACTGTGCTTCTCCACATCTCTGAGTCCAGTTCAATAGACCTTTCCTGTGGGCCTTCCAGGCTGTTTTGGGCTGAAAGACCTATAGCACTCTGTCATTTTGTGACTTCTTCTGCTCTAGAACTTGTCAGACTCATTTTTACAGGTGTTTTTTGGACTATGGGGGAGAGCTAAAGCAGGTCTGTCTTTCTACTCTGCCATCTTGGCCCTCTCCCAATCTTTATATTTCTTAAAGTTACTATAATATTGGCCCTATTGACCACATTTTCAAGACAAATGTCCTTGCTTCTGATTCTCTTCCTGTCATACTGGGCCTTTTTGGTCCCCTTTACTGGGCCATCTTTTTTATTCTACTTCCTATAAATGGATATATGTCCTGATACTCTTTCCTGAGTCTTCTCTTTACTCTCTGCACTTTTTTCTTTTACTGATACAATCAGTTCCCACAGGTTCTACTATCATTTCTAAACAGATAGCTCCCAGACCTTTATAGCCAACCTCAATCCCTCCCCCTGAACTTTTAGTGCCATGTTACCTGCAACTTATCGATCCTTTCTAGTTGAATGTCCCTTACTCATCTCAAACTCAATATTTCCATCATAAAACTCATTATCTTCCTTCCCCAAACCACTCCTCCAAATCCACAAATCATCTTATTCAAAGTGGTAAAGTGAAAAGAGCACTAGCCTGAGTTCAAATTCCATTGGTGATGTTTCCTGACAGTGTGAGCTGGCACAAATCACTACCTCTCTGGCTCTCAGTTTCTCACCTTTAAAATCAGAGGATTACAACATGCAATCTCTGAGCCTTGGATTTTTAATTATTGTTTCTCCAAATTCGACATCTATCACTTCTAAGCCTTTCTGTCTCTGCCTCTGTTTCTTTCAGATCTATAAATAAATATAAATATCTCTTTTTATACATACATACACACATATTTGTAGCCACATGCAAATGTGTGTGTTGTGGCATTTGTATTTATTGAAATGACTTGGGAAGGAAAGGCTTCAGTTTCTGATTATATCGATGTTTTAAGCAATGCATACCATAATCATAATCAGGCCTCCTCAGTTTGGCACTGGGACTCAAATAGAGGGGCAAACAATATTTTATGCATTAAAAGAAAACAATTGCCCAGATAAAAATCTGGATACATATTGGATAATTTGATTTCTAATTGGGGGAAAAATTGTAGATTCTTCAAGTTGGGAGGGGGAGAATGAACAGGTGTAATTATCTGAAATCAGAAAAAAAGGAGCTATTTCATCCTGCTCTTTCCTCCAAGTGTCTGTATTTCAATCAAAGGAACAAGGAAATAGTAATTGATTGACCAGTATGGATCTAGGTTTCAGTTATATATCAATCTTTATATCTGATTCGGTTTCTGATCAGCATAATCTGGGTCCTTAGTTAAGCGTTTCTCAACAACAGGTAGAGGAGGTCCAGCTTGCAATCACACAAAGTTAGGTTAAAATAATGCAATAAAGTTTTCTCACAATTACCATAACTGAATACAGTTTTCACACAAGACAGAAATTGGACTAGACCTATAAATGAATAGAAAAGAAACTGAGCTGGATCCAGAATTGAGTCACAAGATGGAGTCAGTATGGTTTGCTCAATTACCATAATGTATGATGCATATATGCATATATGTGTCAAAAATGCATATATACAAATAATTTCTCTGTGAATTTTTAGTCTTGGGTTACCTGCTTCTTATTAATCCTATCTAGCTGGGCACCTCATTCTCATCTCAAACTACCTCATCTACCTATATACAGCATTTTGTTAATAACTACTCTCTTTTCTTAACAAAAACATTATAGACTTATGGACTGATAAAGTACACATATATTTTAAAGACTTTGACTGGATGAATTTCAGACACTATAAGTAGCTTTGAAGAATCAAGAATGCCTTCATGTAAAATACTTCAATAAAACAGAGTTTTTGAAACAACGAAAAATGCTAAGAAGTAGAAGTAAGATGGTAGAACATTGTAGGCATGAATAACAAAAAATGAAAAGGATGGAAAAAGAATATGTAGAATAATGTATGAGGAATAACCAAAGGAATAAATAGTATGACTGGACTACTGAGTTTAGAAAGGGAAGGGATGTATGACAAGACTGGAAAGACCATTTTTGAAAATTTTGTTAAGGGTTGAAAAAGAAAAAAAAACAGAGAAATTGATACATCTAAGGTTGAATTCAATCCAACAAGGGTTTGTAAGAGTCTACTATCGAGTTACGTACCGGGACTACAAAGACAAGAGTGAAACAGTTCCCAACCTCAAGGAGTTTTATTAAGATATCGTCTTTATTTTCAAAGCACCCATCATCTTTTGTTTTCCTTTTTGGCTTTGTCATATATGTAAATATTAATTATCAAAATTCTCAGAGGAGATATGATTTAAGTGTGTTAAGATAAGTGTTGTTGATAACACAGAGTTCAGTGGAAGGAAAAAAATATTCTCAAATGTGGGAAGAAAGTAATAGACATGAACTGCTATGCCAGCCAGTGATTATCCATGCACCCAATTATGGCTTGACTTTGAGAAGAAATCACATGTCCATTCAAATTGGTGGGTTAGTGATGGTGTACAGCTGCAGCTCAGAAAAGATAGGTTTGATTTTGTAATATACTTTAATTAAAAAAAGCCAACAGACCGTATTATACTTTTCACTTCCTGTCAACTTGTAACCTAATCTATGCTTTTAAAGAAATCAATGCAAAGCACTATAATAAAACTATTTGAGAATATTTCTATAAGATCATGTGTATATCTTCAATTTCCTTGGATAACATCAAAATAACATTAAGTGAAGTAATAGCATGAAACTCAATACCAAATATTTATTTGCATATACCACTTTGTATAGCAGGCTGCCTTAGATGCCACTTGTAGTTCTGAGATTATATGAAATATAAATGCTATGACTGACTGAAGTTTATACAAAAAGATTCAGCATGAATATATTAGGTGTCCAGTACATCCCAGACACTGTGTTACATGTTGCAGAAATGAAGACAAATGGAATAGTTCCTGGTTTTGAGAAGATTACAGATAAAATATGAAAATTATAGGATAAATAACTAAATAAATAGGCCTTCAGTAAAATGTGAGTTCTTTGTGGTCAGGGAATATTTATACTTTTGTCTTTGTATTTCCAGCGTATAGCCTGGTGTCACATACATAGAAAATCCTTAATAAATTTTTATTAAATAAGTCAATGAATGAAAGAATGAATGAACTAATGAATGTTTGAAACTGGCATGAAAGGCACTCTTTCTGTGGTAGAGCTGCCACATTTTAAGATAGAAACAGGGCTTCAGAATTAAAACAAAATGCCTCCATTCCATGAACAGTCATAGATGGAGCTACTATATAATGAAAGCCTGCAAAACAAACTTAAATAAGTTGAGTTTAGCATTCAGAATATGGAATTTGCTTTGAAAATTTTCTTGTTAAAAATCTTTTAAAATTCTTTAAATTATAAATAAGGCCTGTGGAGTTGTTTACAGCTAATGACACAGATTGGGAAGAGCTAGAGCAGCAGAATTCTATACTTGAAATACAGACTGATTGTCCACCTCCTGGGCAACTTTCTCACATCATTGAAAAAAAAAGGCAAACACAACACATTTCAAAATATATTTTATTTTCTGAGCTGATGTGTGTTTTTCTTCTGTCTACTGTGACTTTAATGAACCTATGGCCAGATTTTCCATTGAAAGATAGCTTCAGTTGCTTTGCTGAAGTCTCCAGACATATTCCAGTGGTTATTTTTTCACCATAGCACAGAATAATAATGCAACATGTGGTTACTGGTGCGTGGAACAAGCATTATTGAAGCTGAACCCAAGGTCTTCCCTTTGGTCAACATTTTTAACCTTTTGGACATTGAGCATCATGTAGGAAATAACAGTGGCAACACCACTTGTTGCTAGGGAAGTAGAGAATCTGGGGAAACATCAGTGTTGTGATGTCAGGTAAATGTGATGCTGCCTGGTAAAGGTTCGTTGTTACCTTATGTTGGACATGAGCTCACCTGGAGAAGAAGTATTCCCATTCAGTGATAATTTTACTCAGTTAGGTACTAAGCCTAAGTTTTTTCTCATCAGTGAAAGACTGAGTATGAATATCATCAACGTCATTTAAATTGGGGCACTCTTGAATAAAAGTCTGGTTGTTTTACCCTACTTGTGTTTCTGCCTGGATGACACAACATACATTCCTTCATAATTTCTGTGACCAAAATGGGAACTCCACATATACTAAACCAGGAATGACTTCTTTGAATTTAGCTGGACTATTCTCCATAGAATCATAAATAGAATCTGTCACCAGCCATATTCACAAAACCTCCTTTCTATACAATATGCCAAAGAATATCATGGCATAGAATAGAAATTTAGACTCTATGGTCACTTCTGAACCATGGTGAAACAGCAGATAATTTTACCTTAACTTTCAGCTTTCCCTGGAAATATAAAGCTGGAAAAGTAGACCTTACCCAGAAATATAAACAATGCTGGTGAGTTGGGATATACCATCAATACCATCAATAATACCATCAATAATTATCAGTCTTTATTTTAAAATCTTATGTGAAGCATTAAAAATTAATTTTGGAGGAATTATTAGAATAAGATAAAAATTTAATACTCATAAGTATAATCCTTTGCAATGGTACAAGGATAAGGGTGACACCATGTACTAGGTTAAATTTTGAGCCACATGTGGGGGTTTTAAAAGAATTATAAATAACCTTGAAATTTTCATTTAAAAGAAGTATTCAAGACAGCTCTCCTTTGCACTACCCACTTCTGCCAGGATATGGGATCTTAATTTATACACAGTTAAATGTTCCCATATTAGGAAAAGTAGGTGAATTCAGAAAGATAAAATTGCACAGGGATAGCTATAACATACCTATGTGCTCTCCTTATAATACCGGTGTCTTATATAATTTAACAAGCTGATGCTATATGCTTTACAGAATTGTACACCCCATTTTAAAGCATAAAGTGTGATTGTTTTGCATTCAATGCTGTGATAGATTTCTGATCTCAGAAATATTGGTACTCAGCAAGAATTTATGTAGTGCTTTAAGATTTGCAAAAAACTTTTTTTTTTAATTTGGTCCTCACAACCCTGAGAGAAGGGTACTATTATTAATCCAATTTTATAGATAGGGAAAATTAAACTATGAGAAGGTAAGTAAATTCTGAGGATGAATTTAAAATCACATCTTCTTGACTCCAGGTCCAACATTCTATCTACTTTGCCACCTATCACCCCTCCTATCCACACCCTTTATCCTACGTAAATCTTTTCCATTGAATGTTCCACAAATAGTAATTCCAAGAGGTAGAAAAGGTAGAAGAACTTTTTCTTTGCCCATCTGTAGATGTAGCATAGATATAATAGGGTGAACACATCATCCACAAGATATCCCTTCCTCTAGATAAACCTTTTAACAGTATATATCTCTGTGATGAGATAAATCCCACCTTTTCAATGATTCTTCATTGTTAGTAAGAACCTATTAATCCTGTAGTCCATTAGATTAATTTTAATGTTGTAATTCATGATTGTGAAGTGATATAATTTTGATCACATGAGATATTTTAACCAACACTTTGACTGTAAGGTACAGAACATTAAATAACCAAATAGATGAAACTCTACACATGGCAAGCATTTCACTCAATCTCAAGGCATTTTTTGGTTGCATGTAGCACTACCAAGAACCCTAGATCTGGAATCAGAGGTGTATTAAAATGTTTTTTGTCCCTCTCACCTGGAGCAAGTCACATTACAACTCTTTAAACATCAGTTTCCTCATTTATAAAAGAGAGATGATATTAATATTTGTACCTCCTACCTTATAGAACTAGTGGGTGTGAAGTTTTCTATTAATTATATATTGATGCTTATATCATAGCAACATATATATATATCAACAAACATTTCTATTGTTGAAACTCCCTCCATAATACAGATATGTAACTTATTTTGTATTTTAGATACTTAGAGAGTTGCCTAATGTTCTGAGATGACTTAAGACAACTGGGGATCTTAAGTGAATTCTCTATGAACACAGTTACTATGTGCCTACACTATGTCCATCTGTGTCTATGAACACAATTAGAAGCAACCTTTGAAGCCAGGCCTTCCTGACTCAAAGACTATATAGCTTTAGACATGGGTATCATGGTGCCTTTCTATAATCATCCAAAGTCAATTTGATGTGTGACTAAAAACTGTAAGACCATTCTGTCCTGTCATCATCTAGCTGACATGGAATTAGAAGGCATCATACTATATACATGAGACTTTATGTAATTCATCATGCTACACTGCATGGTTATATCTTATAAAAATATCAGCTAATTGCCTTTTGGTCAAAATAGTTCCCATTTGAATTACTCTCTAAATTACTCATTGCTTGAATGCATAAATACATATCTCTCACACAAATGCACACACACACACACACACACATATATATATATACAGATATGTGTGTATATATACACGTTTATGTATATAAACATATACATATATACGTGTATAGGTGTGTGTTTGTGTGTATATATATGTGGGGGGGTGGGTGTGTATCTGCCGCTGTCTTTACCCTTCCCTCTTTAGTCCCCCCTCCTTTATTTCCCTCCAACCTCTTTCACATATACATGTGTGAGTTCAGTTTTCCTGATAAGAAAAAGGTCAATAACAATGCACTAAGAGATTCTTAATGGGACTCATGCTAACCAGCATACTGGAAACCGCTTTTGCCCATTGAATGAGGAATGCCTAAGCAAAATATAGCATTTGAACAGAAATATAACATAAGTGAAACCCAGAAAAAAAAAATATATATATATATACAGTGTGAATAAATATGCTAAAAGACCTTGAAATTCTGATCAAAGTAATGACTAATTTTATTTCAGAGGAGAAATAGTAAAACATGTCTCCTTTCTCTCTCTAAGGAGGTAGTGAACTACACTTGCAGAATGAAGTCATATGTTGTCAGGAACAGTGTGCCTGTTTTGTTTAACTGTCTTTTGCTCCAAAGGAGGAATCTGTCTGGAGTCAGGGGGAAGTGGTATGAGTAGATGACAATCTTTTTTTTGGGGGAGGTAAGTACTAACTGAAAACAAAATATTGGCATCATGAATACAGAGTCATAAAGACATGACTTCATGTATGCATACCTCTGACATATATGATTGTATTGCACTAGACAAATCAAACTCCTGAGACCTCTTAAACTATGCATTTCTCAGTAGTCATCTAAGCGAACTGGAGAAAAGTTTCTTTTCTGAGGGTTCCTCGTACTGATTAAATTTTGTGTTCAGGCAAAGAAATAAACAATAACGATAGCTATAACGTATATTTTACTTTAAAGTCTGCAACTGACATTTGATTTTTATGTGACATAGGTGCTATTGTTATCCCACTTTACACTGAGGACAATGAGAATGAAAGATTAATGACTTGCCTAATGTCATACAGCTAATAAATGAATAAGTGCCTGAAGCAGAATTCAATCTCAGGTCTCCCTTCCTCCCAAGTCCAGTACTCTATGCACCAGCCCACCTAAATGTCCTTGACTGATGTTAGCTATACCATATGGATGTGTGCAGGGAAGTCAGCACTTGCTCACAATTTTTTGATTTCACTATTACATGCATAAAATAGAATAATAAGTTTAGATCAGCAAGACAATTTAAGTTATTCATTCCAACTCATACATTTGACAGATGAAAAAAACTAAGGTTCAAAAAGTTAATGAGACATGTCCAAGATTGCACAGGCAGCAAACAGCAAAGCTGACACTGAACCTGTTTTTTCACTCCCAAGACTGCAAAGACATCATTGTTGCATAACTTGAAATTCTTACATCGTTCAGCTGTTTTCTTATGATGTCAATTACAATCAAACTTAAGGAGAAAAAAAGAAAGAAATAATTTAGAAAAAATAACATTCTCCACCTCCTTTTCAATTGTTTCTTTCTCAGAGAGGTGGAAAACACTTATAGAAGACATCATTATGCATTTCACAATAAAACCCCTTCAAACCAAATTTCTGCTTTTCTGCTACACTGTGTTCAATTAACAATCCACGAAAAGGTCAAATGTGCGGAGCAAAGAAGAGAAAAGCCCAGGGGAATAGATTAAAAATGTTGGTGAAGTTACACACTTTGGCATCTCTAGTAAAGCCTTACTTTAAGTAAGGGGGAAAAGGAAACATCGTAAACATAGATGATTGGGAGAAGGGGGTTGAGGACTCTTTGTGTATACTTCTGAATTAAGGGTGGTAGGAATGTGCAGGAGAAGGAATGAAAAGTCTTCATTTTAGGGTATTGTTAGTTTCAATTTGTTTTCTCATATATCCTGCTCAGAGCTAAATTGATATTCTGACTATAATCTATGGAAATATCAAGAAAATCATATGTAAATATATGTATATGTATGTGTATGTACATGCACATATGTATGCAAGCATACACACTTTATATATTTGAAATATCCAATTATTTCTGTATGTGTGTGCATATGTTCATTATATGTACATATATAATAAACACAGATACACATAGACATAATATCATAGTAACTGGATATTTCAACTTCTCCATTTTCATTTTAGACATCAGCTGTGAGAGGATACCTATGAAAAATTGCTTCACCACGAATCCCTACATGCATTTTAGAGTGGCTTAATAGCCTGGGTTACAAACACACAAATTAGACTGCTGTTTCCTTGAAGCTCTGGCTGCAAATTAGAACTTGACCGCAGTAAATAGGAGAGATCAAGTTTCTCACTTAGCTGTTCAACTTCAACAAATTTCTGTCCTGAAGCAACCAGGGAAAAAAATAACAATATAATCAGGCCTGACTCAGTAACCATTTTTAGAAATGAACTAGCTGCAAATTTTAATTAGTTTTACACTCATAACTACTGGCTATTGCTTTGATGACTCCAGTTGCCTGGTGCTGCTAGGCACCAATGGGCATAGACTATTATGTCCCAGCATAAAACAATGTGCTCTCACCAGGCAGTATAAAGGAGTCATTACCTGTGGGCCACCGGGGCTCCACTGGAAACCATGACTTGTTTATAGACAGAGAAGAACAGGTGAAATCAACGAGCATGTGTATATGATACAAAGCCCAGACTCAGAGTTAACTCCCTCACACCTCTCTCTGTCTCTTCTTCTTCTCTGTCTATCATATAGGTAAAGATATACACTTATATGTGTCTATGTATGTGAGTACACACACACACACACACACACACACACACACAAATCCAGAAAATGAAACAAAATGGAACAGTAACAAACCAAACAAAAATCACGAGACATTTTGTCAAAATTGTTGATTGGTTGTAATGACCAAAATTTTAAGAACAAAATTCTTCACTTTCTCCTTCTAAAAATAATAATGACTTACAACTTGCATTTGCCCGGGATTTTAAGGTTAATGAAAGACATTCATATTGTAGTCTACATAATAAAATATGTAAGTATAATTACATGTAATATGATAATATAAATATAATTTAATAGATTCGTAGGCACATTATCTCATAGCAAGTAAATTATAACCTAAATAAAAGTGGTACTGTCACATATATTTTGTTTTCTCCACAGTAACCACCAGTAGAAATTCAAACATTAACTAGGCTCCTACTATGAACACAGGACTATATTAGCTTCCAGGGATGAAGGATAATTTGGATAAGATATGGTCCTTATACTATATACTTTATATTTTTATATATATTTATATATAAATATGTTATATATATATATATATTCCTTAGTTTATATACTAGCCAGGAGATAAAATGTAATCACCAGTAACTAAAATAAACTATTTCTGAGATTCTGTGAGATAAGTTTTATAAAATCTTTTAGCTTAATCTGTTTGTTACCTGTGGTAGAACTCAAAACAATCAAGAGATGATCCAAACTCACAGATTGGAACTCATTATGGTGAAGACTTTAATTGTCCGAGAGCAGAATGGGTTATAGGGTTGGGGGGGGGGTAGGGGAGGAGGGATACTGAATTCATTACTGGAAGTCTTCAGGAAAAAGTTGGATTCTTGTGTTCAGGGCAGAGGATATTGTTTTTCAAGTGATAATTGGAGTAGCCTTGGAGGTTTCTTTAATTAAACAAGTTTTACTAAGTATGCACTGCGTGCAAGATGTCTGTTAGGCATTGGGCATACCAAAGACAAAACATGAAAATTCCTTTCTTTCAAGAATATTAACTTTTTTGTGTTGAGGACAGTGGAAGGGCTAAGGAAGAGAACATGTAGACAAAGTAAATACAGAATACATAGACATTTAAAAAAATACATAGATTTAAATTGGGCACTACCAAATGAGAGAAAGTAGGATTTGTATCTTTTAAATAAGCAAATACTACTCAAAGCAACTCATTAGGGAGTCTGAAGCTTGCCTTAGGGATCTAGACTACAGAGAAGGTTTAGCTGAGACTATGTTATACTCTCAGTAGTACCAGAGAGCCTGTGATCTGCTCCAGTGTGAATCTCTACATCTAACCACTAGAACTTGGTTTCAAAACCACATTCACTGGTCACTTTTTTTTGAATATTCTGTAATTTTAAAGCAATTGACATGTCCTGAGACCATGGCATAATGGAGTTAGACAATTTCTTTTGGGTTAGACATATTGTATGTGAAATACTCTTAGTGTAGAACAAAATAGTAAATAAGAGATCAAGACTGAATTTTGACTTCATAGTACTGAGAACTCCCTCAAGTAAGAAAACTCCCTCTTATAATGCTGGTTGTTTTCTATCACCTATCTTCTTAGAGAATTGAAATTATATGTGATAATTCCTATTTCCTTCCTATTTCCTAACATTAGGAACCAACTTCCTATTTCCTAATATTAGGATCAGTGAGAACCCAGTAACTCAAAGGAATTCACACTCTGAATTGTTCCCTTAGACAATCAAGGGAATACAATCAGATTTCCCTCTCAGTATGCAACTCATACTACTCATGGGAATTTTTCAGCATGTGTAGACATAAACTTTGAACTCAAGTTCTCATCTCATGCTTCCTTGCAAACCAGAACTTGGGGCAGTGGTGGTAGTTTATGTGATCACTGACAAGACTTCTGACTTGGCAGTACTCAGCAACGAGCAGTAAATGACCAATGGTTCTTTATACAAGAAGATTGAGAGGCAGAGTAAGAATGAAGTGGCTTTACAGAAAGAAAAGGCTTAGAGATCTTAGAGGCCAATAGTTAACTGCAAGTTAATAAATTAAGAAGTTAATAGTTAACAAAAAGTTAAGGCACAGGGAAAGGAAGATATTTGCCTGAGGTTACTAAATAGCAAATCAGACTCTGAACTCATGCCTCTTCATTTTAAATCCATTGTCTATGGAATCAGTTAGCTGATAAGCCTTTGTTATCATTGTTGAATGTCATTGTCATAGCTACTCTATTTGCTCCCAGAGCAGGTTCATTGGATTTCTCTTGGTGCAAGATTTACTGTGGACCTCCTAGGTCGTTTATGTTTATATTTGCTTATGTAGATCTTCCAGTGGGAAGTATAATGTCATCATTTTTCTCCTTTATACCATGTAGAGCCAAGACCGGTACTACCATTGAGTCAACGTATCAACTTGGACATATTGCTTCAAACCTCTGGATCCCCATTCATCTCCTTTTACAAGTCTCTCCTCTATACAATTTATCTTCCACCCTGGATTTCCAGAAATACATACCCATATCAGTCCAATTCTGGGTGAATCAAAGCATCAAAATAAACATTTAAAGAAATTGCTAATAGCAAGATCAAATCAAATAATTAAGTGTAATTTGTAGAAGGGAGCCTGGAAGGCACTAACATAAAAGAATCTGTTTCCTTTCACATGCTTTTATGAAACTTTCATGCAAGCAATAATTCCAAACAACATGTTAAAATTCTGTTTCTTGGGGCAATATAGTGACACTGTCAAAACATGTCACCTAACACAACAACAGAATCTCTAGTCATCCGTTTACTTGTTCAGACAGAAAGAACAAAAAAAAAGTATTGCTGCATGATAGCTGACCTTTTCTAACCTTTCTGATTCTCTGAATCTTACGCTCATCTCTTTTCTCATCCTATCATGTTCCCTTTTTGTCATATTACAAGAAATAGATTTGATCACTTGAATATACATGTGTAAATATGCAAGCCTCTTATTTTCATTGCTTATTAAAATTCACATCTTTCTAAGAAGGCATTCTGGTTTTTTTTTAATTAGATATTACTTTCTCCTGTTCTCCGTTTCCCTAAAATAAGAGAAAGCACTAACATATTTAATAGGACTTCATCTTTATTTTTTCTTCAGAAGTGTCATTCCACTTTTGTGGAGCTGATCAGCATCCATCAAAAATTTCCTTTCAAGCTGAAAAATATGCATAGCGAGTTTTGAATTTGGGGACCTTTTCTATTATTATTAAGTTTCGTCAATTGTCAGCATCCGTATTTCATTCCGATGATGAATAGAGGCATCACATTTCAGCATTAAAATGTAGTTAGGGTTGTAATGAGCATCATTAGGAACGATAATGGGAATCAGGGCTGGATTTCATTTAAATCTGGGTGGGTTGATTTTTTTTCTTTATAAGTTTATTTGTTTTCATATTACTTTATTTTTTTTCTTGATGCTATCAGGTAGGTAGGAATATAGATACACTATATTTCTCATTTTTTTCAATGTCAGACCATATTTTTCTTTGCAAAAATATTCTGTGACTCAAATTCTACCTCACTTGTCAAGTCCTAGATTCAGTGTTCTTTTGGTGCATACGGTAACGATCCATCTAAACATATTCTGTGTTTCTTATCCTATCCGAAAATTGCACTCTGTGGTCTTACCAAACATACTTTGTAAATCACCTTGACATGTCCTGGCATATAAATCTAATTATACTCAGCTATTTACAACACAAATGAAAAGGTAACTACTTTGAGGGTGGGCCCAAACTGGCAGCATTAGTAAGTGGAAGGTTTTTGTACCCTCAGAGTGGTCAATACCTCTTTGTTTGCAGAAATATGCAACCCTTGATATTCCCCAATCTATTGGACCATGAATATTGGGCCCGTCTGATTTTCTAAAATCTGAGCTATATTTAGTTACTGATTAAATATGGATTAAAATTCATGGCCTCAAGCTTTTAATTTTGAAGTTTTATTAAAATCTTGTCAGCACACTCTAATTTTGCTTAAGCCGTTAAAAAAAAGAAGCCAATCTGTAAAAGAAAAAGATGATTTCTCCATTTCCTAGCTTTCTGCCCACACTGGAGAACCTTCCCACATGTGTCTTTTGGAAAATGATTTTTTTTCATTTCCTTAAGATGTGCACAGTATGTCATATAAATGTCAAATTGATCAGAAAGATTCATGAAGGGGATAGAAAGTTAGGAATATCTTTTGGTGTCAACCACCTCTTTGACTCATCACCCTTACAAGAATGCACTAAAGTTCTCAAAGACATATACTGAATATTCTGTGTATAAATTCCAGATCTCAGGAAACTAGACTTCAATGTTAAGGGGCAAAAGATGGGAATTGCCAAATAAGTTACTGGACCATAACTACATGCCCAACTCTGCTGCTGTTCTGAAGACAGGCAAGTGAAAGCCAATGTCTGAGTCAGTTCCAAATTCCAAAAGGAATACACAAACGTGAAAAATCCATAGGAAGAGGAGGGGTAAGAGATCACAGCATTACGAGTAGGGGACATTGCCATTTACAATTTGAATTGTTTGAAGAATTGAGCTAACATTTTGAGATGAGAGAGAGGTTTGAGATGAAAGAGAGACAGAAAAGAGACAGACATACAGAAAGAGAAAGAGAGAGAGAGAGAGAGAGAGAGAGAGAGAGAGAGAGAGAGAGAGAGAGAGAGAGAGAGAGAGAGAACAAGAAATCAAGGTCTGTAGATTTTCAGTCAGCTTGACCCATTCTTTTTTGTTTGTTTCTAGACACAAATGGCACTTATCAGGTAAGCAAACCTTACTGAAAACCTGTAACTAACCATAAAAAATAAATAGCACTGAAAAAAATAGCACTTCACCAATGGTAATTTGGCAATTACTATGATTTTCAAAGGCCTTTAATAGTTATTATCTCTGGCATTTCAATAGAATGTTCTCCTAACTATAGTGCTCAGAAAAAACGTGCCTCACTAAAAATAACCATGCACCGTTAACTAGCACATTTAGACGAAGCCCGAGTGAAAGAATTTTAGATGTGGTAAAGTCAATCTCTGTGTTTAAAATTGAGTCTACTAATCTTTGAACTACAATGGGTATTTCCTGCCACTGACTGACTCGAGTCTTTATTTTCTCAGAGTGTAACAGCTATGCATAATTCCATTTTCCAAGAGACTGACCAACATTACCCCGCGATTGCCATCCTCTCCAATATCTATCAACACTGAACAATGCAGTAAGCACAAGTCTTAGGAACGATGGCTTCATTTCCTGTTTGAATCAATGCTTTTTTTTTTTAAATCCTCTTAAATATTCAGCATGCAACACATCCACAGGTGATATTAAGCAGAAAGGAAAGCAGCCCACTTTGGTTATTTTTATGCGTGTATTCTCAGGGTTCATTATTCTATGTATGGAGATTTTCCCCTGAATACTTGATGCATTGATTAGAAACGTAGAATGCAATAAAAAATGTGAGTACAAGGCTGAAAAAGTCCAAATAGCTATTGCTTTACTCTCTGTATGTGTGTGTTAGAAACAACTGTACATTTGCACTAATTTAAAAATCAGGGAAGGGAAGCAGTCTTTCAATCTATTTAATACCAATTTGACACTCCATTTTATTGTTGACAGAGGATCAGCCTTGTAGTCAAGAAGATCTGTCTCTGACATATCCCAGCTGTGTTACTATACATAAGTCACTTATCCTTCTACTACTCTAGACAATGCTATGAGCAAGAAAAGAATAAGTATAGGATTCAAAATCAGATAACCTTGGTGCAATCCCCACCCCATTACTTGCTCTCTGTGTGAACTTGTACAAGTAACTTACAGTTACTCATCATAAAATGGCATAGTTGGTATAGGTAACCTCCAAGGTATCTTCTGGTTATATCACATATAGGACATCATCCTATGACTAAAATACAAAAAGTCCTCTACTTATGCAATCACAGGTCCAGACTCACAGTAAATTAGCATCAATATTCTCCTAATGATGTACGACTCTGAGTCGTGGTACATTGTCTTCCTTCCACCATCCTCCTATCCCTCCCCCAAAAGAAGTTGAGCATAGCTTGAAATGAAAGACAATGAATATGAGAAAAGTTGTAACCCAATATGAACAAGAGACTAAAAGGGAGAATTAGAGGAAAGATGACATTCAAGTAAGTGAAGAGAGTAAAAAGACAGGCTAGTAATGTAGATTGAATGAGAGGTAACTTATGGATATCAGCAAGGGTAATTTAAATGGGAAAATCTTTCCCATCCAAAAATAGGCCCATGTGACCTGCCTGGGTCACAGGGAAATTTGAGTCACATGCCCCCTGTGGTTGGAGGAATTTGATGAGAAGTCAGAGCTGGGGAAGAGAGAGCAGGCAGCACCTAGCATGTGTGGGAGAGCTTGTCTGTGATTTGCTTAAGGGATCTGACTTGTGGGAAGCCTAACAGAGGGAAGGCTTGGGGATGGCCGCGCCATCTATATTGTATTGTATATAGATTTCATTGTTGCTATCATGGTTTTCTGGTATTAGGATTTGGCTTTCTGGTGTTTGAACAAATGTTTTGGTTCTCTCTTGAGAGTCCGTTATGTTTTGTGATTTAAAACTTTGAATATTCATTTTTGAGCACTGTGAATATCATATTGGAGTTAAAATACTCTATATGGTCCTTTGACAGTCAAGAGGGCCCAAAGAAAGTTTCAGAATGTTGGGAAAACCTCCTGCAGTGAATTATAGAAGAATTTGAGTAACTGTCTCAAGTATGGATAGACCCAGAGGGGCTCTTTATAAAGAATTCCCTCATCAGTGAGACCACTAACACATTGTAGTATCAATATATTCATGTCCTCTACCCTTTTGGGTAGTTATGTTTACAAGCTCTAATTTTAATTAAATTTATTTTTGCTCACAATATTGGTTTTTTTCTTGAGTCTTGAAGTTGTAGTTTCTATATTTTTCATATGGTCCTCTGCCCTAAATTGCTTGTGTTTTATGTTTTTGATATAAAATAAAATAAAAAAAATTTCCTTTTAAAAACTGAGATCAGAGGGGAGGAGCCAAGATAGTGGAGTAGAAAGACTCACATCTAGCTCCGAACCCACAGCCCATAAATTTCCTGCAAAAAGAACCCCCCACAAATTCTGGAGCACTGCAAGGTGCGCAGAAACACAGTGGAAAAGATTTCTGTTCCAGAGAGCCCTGGAGAGCCATCCCCAGGGGTCCGTTGCACTCCAGACAGCGGAGTCCATCCCTGTGCTGCCCTGGCCGCATGGCCCCAGAGGAGTAGATCTGAGCAGGCTTCAGGGATAGAACCTCCGGCAACCGGGAAGGTCCCTCTGCCCACAGACGTTAGAGGTCAGTGAGAGAGACATCTGGGCTGGCTGAGAGGGAAGCAGGGTGTCTCCGTGATTTGGGCCCCCATGGGAGGCAGCGGCAGAGGCAGTGGCAGAGGCAGCAGCAGAGGCAGCGGTGGTGGCCCAGGACCCCCAGGGCAGCAGACAGAAGTTCAGGGCCATTACCAAAGGTCTCTGCATAAACGCCCTGAGGGAACTGAGCCTGGGAGACGGCTCTGCCCCCAACCACCCAATTACTGAAGGTCTCTGCATAAAACCCCTGAAGGACCTGATCCTAGGAGGCAGCCCTGCCCCCACCCAAGCACCAGAACTTAAGCTTACATTGAATAGCAGCTGTGCCTGCCACGGAAAGCCTATTTGAATCTCAGACCCCAAGCACTAGCTGGGAGGATATACTCAGGGGTGCAGAGGAATCTCAGAAGTCAAGGAACTGGCTGTGAAAATTCCCAGAAAAGGGAAGAAAAATAAGACTATGGAAAGCTACTTTGATGGGGTACAGATGTTCCCGCCTTTCAATTCTGATGACGAGGAACAATTCTTACAATCAGGGAAAGACGTGGAGGTCAGGGCCTCTGTATCCCAGACATCCCAGGTGGATGTCCGATGCACTCAGGCCATGGAAGAGCTCAAAAAGGATTTTGAAAATCAAGTTAGACAGGTGGAGGAAAAACTGGGAAGAGAAATGAGAGAGAGACAAGAAAAGCATGAAAAACGGGTCAATACCTTGGTAAAGGAGACCCAAAAAAGTGCTGAAGAAAATAACACCTTGAAAAATAGGCTCACTCAATGGACAAAAGAGGTTCAAAAAGCCAATGAGGAGAAGAATGCTTTCAAAAGCAGAATTAGCCAAATGGAAAAAGAGGTTCAAAAGCTCACTGAAAAAAATAGTTCTCTCATAATTAGAATGGAACAGATGAAGTCTAATGACTTTCTGAGAAACCAAGAAATCATAAAACAAAACCAAAGGAATGAAAAAATGGAAGAGAATGTGAAATATCTCATGGGAAAAACAACTGACATGAAAATAGATCCAGGAGAGACAATTTAAAAATTATGGGACTACCTGAAAGCCATGATGAAAAAAAGAGCCTAGACATAATCTTCCATGAAATAATCAAGGAAAACTGCCCTGATATTCTAGAACCAGAGGGCAAAATAAGTATTGAAAGAATCCATTGACAACCTCCTGAAAGAGATCCAAAAAGAGAAACTCCTAGGAACATTGTGGCCAAATTGCAGAATTCCCAGGTAAAGGAGAAAATATTGCAAGCAGCTAGAAAGAAACAATTCCAGTATTGTGGAAATACAATCAGGATAACTCAAGATCTAGCAGCTTCTACATTAAGGGATCGAAGGGTGTGGAATAGGATATTCCAGAAGGCAAAGGAACTAGGACTCAAACCAAGAATCACCTACCCAGCAAAACTGAGTATAATACTTCAGGGGAAAATATGGTCTTTCAATGAAACAGAGGACTTTCAAACATTCTTGATGAAAAGACCAGAGCTGAAAAGAAAATTTGACTTTCAAACACAAGAATGAGAAGAAGCATGAAAAAGTAAACAGCAAAGAGAAGTCAGAAAGGACTTACCAAAAGTGAACTGTTTACATTCCTACATGGAAAGACAATATTTGTAACTCAAAACTTTTCAGTATCTGGGTAGTTGGTGGGACCACACACACAAATACACACACACATACACACATGCATGCACATACAGAGACAGAGACCACAGAGTGAATTGAATAGGATGGGACCATATCTCAAAAGAAATTAAGGTAAATGGTGAGAGAGAAATGTAGTGGGAGGAAAGAGGGTGAAATGGAATGGGGTAAATTATCACTCATTCAAGAGGCAAGCAGGAGACTTTTTAGTGGAGGGAAAAAGAGGAGAACTGAGAAAAAAACAAGAAGTTTATCCTCATCACATTCGACTAAAGGAAGGAATAAAATGCACACTCATTTTGGTATGAAAACCTATCTTACAATACAGGAAAGTGGGGGAGAAGGAGATAAGCAAGGTGGGGGGGATAATGGAAGGGAGGGCAATAGGGGGAGGGAGCAATTTGAAGTCAACACCCTTGGGGAGGGACAGGATCAAAAGACAGAAAAGAAACAATGGGGGGCAGAATAGGATGGAGGGAAATACAATTAGTCTTACACAGCACGACTGTTATGGAAGTCATTTGCAAAACTACACAGATATGGCCTATATTGAATTGCCTGCCTTCCCAAAGGGAATGGGTGGGGAGGGAGGGATGGGGAGCATTTGGAACTCAAAGTTTTAGGAATAACTGTCAAGTATTGTTCTTGCTACTAGGAAATAAGAAATACAGTTAATGGGGAATAGAAAGTCATCTGGCTCTACAGGACAAAAGAGAAAATGGGTCAAGGGAAGGGAGGGATGATAGAAGAGAGGGCAGATTGGTGATAGGGAAAATTAGAATGTTTGGTGTCTTGGCGTGGGGGAGGGGATAAAAGGGGAGAAAATTTGGAACCCAAAATTTTGTGAAAATGAATGTAAAAAGCTAAATAAATAAATTTATATTTAAAAAAGAAATAAAAAAAAGAAAGAAACAAGAAAAACCGAGATGAGATCACACAAAGTCCCTTAATTATAGGCATACTGAAAATACTATGGAAAATATGGAGATAATAAATTTATGTTTCACCACAAAGATGATTACATATTATTTTCTGTGTGGAGTAGGTGTCATTACTATACTCATTTTATAGATGGGGAAATGGAGATGAGAAAAGTTTGCCTTGAGCCACACAAGTTGCAATTGTTTGAGGCAAAACTTAGTTTGAATTAAGGTCTTCCTGACTCCAAGTCCAGTGTCCTATCAACTTACTCTTTAAGTGGGATCCGAAGTATTCATAGAAACAACAATACTGGGTGAGGAAGAGGTAGCATGGTAGGTGGAGGAGGAGGAATCTGGTAGTAGATAATGCAGTTTAATGGCATGGGTAGAAATGTATTACTGTTAGCGAAATAGTGACAGGGCTAGAGGACACCATGTGCAGGGCTATGTGTAGGCTACACAGCTTAAACTCTAGGTTCTTTTTGAAATCCCACAAAATCTGTTGTCACCTTATCCCCACGAACCTCCTTCTCTCTGACACCTCTCTATTCCAACACATGGAACACTAATTAAGCATAGGAATTTATGCTTTCCATAATATGGTGAAATTTCTTCCTATTCAACTCTTCTGAAACTCTGAAAACACCGAGAATGAATCATCAGCTATTTTTATATTGGTAAAGGAAGAGTTGCATTGAGAACTTTTTTTTAGATAATTATTGAAAAGCATGCTTACTTTAATAGTACTGCTATATTATCATTGTAAACTGCAAGGCCTCCAAATTTCCTCATCTTTGCAAAGTTCATGCCTATGTCTCTATAAATTGGAACATCATATGCCATAGGTGCTTAATAAAGGTTTACTGAACTAAACTGAAATCCTCCACGGAGGATCAATCAATGTGTCTGGAAAGTTTCCACAGGCTGCCAGTGCAGCACTCAAGATTTTTATCTACCCTTGATGACATCTTTTATACTACTTCTTGCACACACTTAAGAACTGGCAAAAATGTTGCATCCTGAGTTGCAAAATATAATAATGATGATTGCATTCATACAGCACCTGCTATGTTCCAGGCATTTTGCTAAGTGTTGTACAATTATATCTCATTTGATCCTTGCCAAAAAACCTAGAGTGTGGGTGGGGAGGGGGGTACTTATCCCCATTTTACAGTCGAGGAAACTGAGGCAGACCAAGTTTTAGTAATTTCCTCATTAATAGCAAGCAAGACACAGCTAGTAAGTGACTGAAGCCATATTTGAACTCACTCCCCACCCCAGTCTAGGCCTAGGTGCCACCTAGATTCCCATTGAAATTTAGGAGACCGAATTGTCCAGTTCCATTTGGGAAGCCCAGCACCTTCTTTCCTTCCTTTCTTCCCTCCTTCCTTCATTCCTTCCTTCCTTCCTTCCCTCCTTCTTTCTCTACTTCTTTCTTCTCTCTCCCATCTCGACTTCTCTCCCCATCAGCAATCATACCTTACTTGTAGGTGCTCTGCCCAAAGGAATGTATATTTTGATTGCTGAAACCTCAGAAGATATCTTGGGGTTTACTGCTACATTTCCCTTAATGACCATGTCTTAAACCCAAATCACTGTGCCTTTCATTAATTAGTCAGCAATAGGTAACAGCTCAAGCCTCACTTAGTCTTTGTTGGTTTGGCCCTTTTGGCTCAGAGTAGGTATAAATAGTAATTTTTTCTGTTTTGTCAAGAAACGCTGAGGTCTTCCCCTCTCAGACTGATTTTTTTTTTTTGAGTAGGTGAAAGAGGCCATTCTTTGCTTCATTTCTTATCTACTCAATTATGGAACAGGTGTTGCCTCAGTTAAACTGAGACCTAGGAAAACCCTTAGTTTAAAAAGACCAAGTTCTCCCCCTTCATCTGGGACCATTTCCAGTCATCATAATCTGAGTCTTGTCAATTTCCAGCCATCATAATCTGCATCTTGTCAATTTCCAGTCATCATAATCTGTTTCTTGTCAATTTCCAGTCATCATAATCTGAGTCTTGTCAATTTCCAGTCATCATAATCTGTGTCTTGTCAATTTCCAGCCATCATAATCTGTGTCTTGCCAATGGACCCAGATGATTCTGGAGGAGAGAGTAGGGGTGGTGACTTTGCACAGCCCTGCCTCACTTAAATCCAATTCACTTTAAAGTCATGACATCTCCTTCCTGATGTCATGGTCATTTTTGAGAATGAAGGACAAACAAGAATAATTTGATGTTTCAATTAGTCAGTCAATAAACATTTATTAAACTCTTACTCTCTGCTAGGTAGTGTGTGTAGCACTGGGTGTACAAAAAGAGGCGAAAGACAGTCCCTGACCTCAAGAAGCTCATAATCTAAAAGGGGGAACAAGTAAACACATATGTCCGAAAAAAAACTATATACAGGAAATTAGAAATAATCGAAACAGGGAAGGCACTAGAATTAAATGTGGTTGGAAAAGGTTTCCTTTATAAGATGAGATTTTAGCTGAGACTTGAAGAAAGACAGACATCAGCAGGTACAAATAAGGAGGGAGAGAATTCCAGGAATGCAGTAAAATGAGAGAAAATACAAAGGGATAGAATGTCTTATTGGAAGAATAGCAAGGAGTTCAGTATCATTTTACGTGTTGAACAAACTTCACATATTAAAAAATCAATAGTCAAATTAAGATATGTTGGCAACTTTAAAAATCTTGCATTTTCTGCAATCTTGCCCCCTTTTTTCTTTTTTTTGTGAAATTAAAAAAAAAAATTCAATATACAAAGAAAAAGAGGATGACTTTAGAAATAGAACCAATGTAAATATGATGAGCTACATATAGATTTTAGATTGAACAAGTAATGGTAATTTAGTAGTAATAAAATAATAGTACTATAATTTTCCTGAGTCTTCTTTTATACTTTTCATTGCTACCTCTAAATATTTTTAATAATTTTGTTGATGCAAAATTTTTGGCAAAAATTTCACAACCTCCTAACCTACCACCACTTCTTTCTAAACAGATGCTTCTTTTGCTATCATCAAGGATGATAATGAGGGTGATGGTGATGAGGAGGAGGATGAAGAGGATGATGCTGATGATAGCTAACATTAGCAAAGCATCTTGTGATTTGCAATGTGCTTGACATAAGTTAAATCACTAGTTCTTCAAAGTGATCCTGTGAGGTAGATGTTATTATTATCCGAATTGGACAGTTGAAGGAATTGAGACTGAGAGAAGTTAAATGCCTTGCCCAGGGTCATACAGATGAAAAAGCATTTCTATCACCTCCCTGCTTTCAAAGTATTATCCTTTCCCCACTATTTTGTCACATTAGATGTACAAATGGACTGTATGGGGCAACAGAAGATTAAGGATCATT
This sequence comes from Bettongia penicillata ogilbyi, assembly GCA_023548195.1. NCBI lineage: Eukaryota > Metazoa > Chordata > Mammalia > Diprotodontia > Potoroidae > Bettongia > Bettongia penicillata. The sequence goes on along the minus strand of JAJHZJ010000470.1, from coordinate 8,023,718 downwards.
TTTACATTAATTCTTTCACTTGTCCCTATATCCCACCTATGTACTCCTAAAATACCTAATGATTTTTTGTTGATCAAAATTCTCTATACTTAGCTAACCTGTTTCCCAGATAGCATATGCAATCTCTCTGGAATGCAATTTGAGGTCTTTTGAGCTCAGTAGAACCTACTAGGACTTTTGCTATCTTGTCTTAGCATTTAAGAACTCAAGATCCCCACAACATCATGATAAAACATTGGAACAGGACATTATAGAAGTGATTGTACCTATATCTCTTCTCCCCTCCTTTCCCCTAGGAAATAATTTCTCTTCTAAGGGAATTCTCCTATTAAGGGGACTTACAAGTAGTGTTAGAACTAGACTAGCTTAGATCTTTAGTATGTGTAGTTCACCATTTGCTTTGGTTTGTCTCATGATTCTATGAGTAACTTCTGGTTGTCTATTATTCTTGGGAATATGATAGATAAATTTCTACCCAAGATTCTAGTTACATCATAATCTGTGATGGTGGAGGCCACTATGATAAGAAAATTCACATTGATGCTACCATGTTATGATGTTATCTATATGAAGCATCTTCTACATTTGGAGTGGAAGAACAGTGAATCAGACAGCAACGCCACTGACCTTTTTCCCTTAAAAACATTCCAGTCTTTTTGTTGTTACCGTGACTCCCTTCTACAAATTGTAACCAACTAGAAAATGAAATTGCAAGCTAGCTAGAAAGTCTTTAAAATAGTATGCAATATTTCTGATTAACAGAAAATTTCTGCCTTGTTCGTTTATTGCTCTACACTAGTAGAAAATATAAATATATCAAAATGACCTTTAGAAATAATCATTATAAGGAAAGCAACCTGAATTCTTTTTTAAAAACACATCTCAGACTTCAGGAAACATATATTTGTGAAGTGATTGAATTAATTTATCTATTGCATTCTACTAAACTGCTTTCCCTTTCAAGTGCTTGACTAGAAATAGAGCCAACTCTGATGTTAGGCAATTTAGTGTTCATTGGTTCAGAAATCAGGACCTCTTACAATATTGAAGACACACATTAATTCATGTAGCATATGAAAATATTGAATTGCATATAAGCCAGGCATTATTAGGTTCTTTGGGGGGGGCTAATATTTAAAATTACCACGTGAATATAGAAATACCAAGTACTATTAGACAAACTTGATTTTTACATGTGTTTTTATTACCTGGACAGGGGAGATGAAGCAACAGAAAAAGAGGAGTTTCATATACTAAGGGAATCATAGATCATTGGAGATAAAAGGAACCCAAAGGAAAAATCTCAAGTTCCTCCAATAAAACAAATCAATTTAACAAGCAAATATTTGTTGAAATAGCACTTATTCTGTGCAAAGGAATATGATGGTGTAACAGTAAGCACCCTGACAGTAAAGGGGGCCTGTTATCACAGGTTCTTAGATTTCCTTTTCTAAAAGGAAAGTCAACTTTTGAGGGGACAACAATCACTTTAATCAACCATATGTATTGTGTTCACTTAGTTCAGGGGAAAAAGTACCCTGAACTTGAGAGAAATCAAACAGAGAAATCAAAATCAATAGACATGACTTCCAAATGTTTGAAATAACAATACATACATACATACATAGTTACCAGCACCAACATCTGAGTTTTCAAAGCCAGGGAGTTCCTTGGAGGCTGTCCAGAGTCTTGTATGGCCAAATAAACACTTTCAATTAGTAAGCCCCAAAGTAAAGCCTCACCTCAGAGTCTTCAAACACTTTTCAGAGTCAGAGAGCATCACAACTCTTGAGAACCAGTGTCTCATTAACAAAAGGTGTGAGCCTTCCTACAAATCTTCCCAGGCCCATTAATGGGTGGGAAAGATCTCATTAAGAAGTAAATTATATTAACAATAAGCAAAAATGCATCATCAATGCAGAGGGGTACTGGGGACAAAGACAATAAAAAACTTTCCCTGTCCCTAAAGAATTTGTTTCATCTAATTTGAAGGGGAGAGGACTGACAGCTCTAGAGATCAGAAAATACTCCCCCACCAATTGTGCCTTTTTATGTAGGTCCTAAAGCAATTTAAAGCCTCTAAAAAGCATTATTAAAGAGGAAGTATTTTCTCTGCTTGAAGGAAAGCATTTGTAAAGTCATGAAAGCAAGAGATAAACTGCTTGGTGTGCAGAACAGCAAGTGAGAGAGTCTGGTTGGAGCATTAAGCGAATAGGGGGCAATACTCTGAAATGCTTGAAATGGTTAGACTAGAAGCGAAATCATTGATGCTAAGCTGAGAAATTAGTACTTTATCTTACGGGCGACTGGGGGTAGTGGGGACTCATGAATTAAGGGTGAAAATGTTAGACTTGTGCTTTGAAAAGAACTTCCACAACTTTTTTTTCAATCTCCTTCCTAACTCTAAAGCTCAGCAGTAAGACATTCCAGACATACTCTATCCAAGTCATGTTTCAGAACTAATACCCCCTTATTCCTAGAATTTATACATCTCTCAGTGGAGTCCCAGATTGCATTAGGTTTTGGGACAGTTATATCAATCCTTGCTCTGTAATATTTTAGCATGTAATGTGAAGTACATACTAACCCCCAGCCCCTCCCAAAATAAATACCAAACTACCTTCCTCACGTTGTTTTGACAGTTTAATTTGTCAGTTTGGAAACGAAATGAAGGAAAAATATTCTTTAAGAAACAAATTTATCTTTATTTTGATTCCTGGAACAGAACATGCATTAAACATATATGTCATTTGGTAAATGTTTGTGGAATGTTCAAGTGATTAGACCTAGACAAAGCAAACCATAGGTCATTTTGAGACTCATTGCAAATATTTCTATGTTAAGAGAAAATATCATTAAAAATGATTCAAGATATAATGAAGTAATGAAATGCAAATAGGGATTAAAAGTGAAGAGTTAATGGATTCAAAGCAAGATATATTGCTAATGACATTAGATCCCTCTCTTTCCCCCTTCATTCTTTATCCCTTCCTCATAAATTTTCTTTCCTTTCCTTAAATAGTTGATCTTTTGGTATAGCTATTAAGGTTGAGTTTACCCAGTCTTCAAGAGCAGGTTTTAAGATAGAAATTTCATCTGAAGATTTGGAGATAATGGCAGAAATTTTTCCTTGTTGCTGCCATTAAAGCATTAGTGAGAGTCACATACCCCAATATTATCTGATAAAGAAATTAATGGTCTTGGTGGTAAGGCAGATATTATCCTGATCCTCTCATATAATTCCATCAATAGGGATGCTAAGGTTATATACATTAAGAAGTGATTTAAATTTTAAAAAATACCCTTGAGTTTGTAATTTGTGACTTTCATTAGTCATATAAATACTTCTTACTAGGCTAGATATAAGTAAGAGAAAAAAAAAAACTTAATTATGGACCCAGAATCAAGGTAAATACTACTCGCCTAACTTCCTACATTGGAGCATGACCCATGAAATAAAACGTAACCGTTTCCTGGTATCTCTTTTTTTTTTTTTTTCTGGGAGCTCAGAGTTTAAACATATGGACACCTAAATGAATACAGCTCTATCTGCCTTTAGGCCACAGATGCTTGGAAAACTTGAATGTCCTCATCCATAAAATGTAGAGGGGAGGACATGATTACTAAGATCCCTTCTACTTTTATTACTCTATAGTCAATGTGTTCTTAAAGTATGTTTCAGTTTTCCTCAGTTCAGTTCAGATGTACCAGTGGTGTGGGCAAGAAGAAATGCTGTATGGACTGCCTATGTGTTCTGTTGGTATCCTTATCATCATCAGCATTTTAATAATAATAATACACAGCTATCATTTAAGTTTGCAAAACACTATATATGTGTGTATAAACACATTCATACTATGGTGCCAATACCATATTCACAGTGCCTATAGCAGCTGTGAATATGCCAGCATAATTCTGAATGATGAAATACAACAGACTATCCACATGGAAGAGAGAACCAAAACATTTATTCAGATATCATAAAACCAAATCCCAACACCAGAAAACCAAATCCATCATAGCAACAAAGAAATATATACATAACAATTTAGAGGGCAACACCATTTCCAAGCCTTCCCTCTGTTAGCTTCCCACAAACTAGTTCCCTTAAACAAATCAGAAGCAAGTTCTCCCACTCACACTAGTTGCCCACTTTCTCTTTTTCAGCTCTGACTAGTCTGACCAACTTCCTCTCAGCTCTGTTCCAGTTCCACCTCTTCCTGTTCTACCCTTCTCGCTCCACCCCTTTCTGTTCTACTTGTTCAGTAAGCTCTTCCCACCACAGGGTTCATGTGCCTCAAACATATGTGACTTAGGCTTCCATGTGACTTGAGCAAGTCACATTGGCAAGTAAATGGATGGGAAAGATCTTCTGGCTGTGGAACCTAACCAGACCATTGCAACATACACATACACACATGCACACACACAAACACACACGTACACACACACACACACACACACACATATACATAGCATAGATACTGGTTAGGTTCCACAGCCAGAGAAAAGTAGTTATAAACTTCAAGTTGGTCACCTTCTCAAAAACTGCTGAGAATTTTAAGGTGTTTGATTTTGAGTTGACTGATAAGGAGATGAAGACTATACTAAACTTCAGCTGTGACTTGAGAGTCTATGCCTTGGTCAATGCTGCTTCTCACAAAGATTACTCCTTTGATGGCCCATTTTGAAATTCTGGGTAGCTGCTGCCCATTATCCAGATAACAGTCTTCTGATGCTTCCAGCTTTGTAACTTTTCCTTAAAAAGTGTACCATTGTCCTGCATTTCATTGGTCAAATCTGGCCTTTGTTTTCAAGAACTGGATCAACCACTGAATATACTGTCAGATCTCAGCTGAATTGATTGTCTCCTAGTTTTCTGCATCCTCCTTTCTGCCCAGCTAGGGAAGGATGGCTACTCCTCACCAGAGGGACCCTGAAAACAAGAATTATTCCACAAACAAATGGTTTTCTTTCATTTAGTAACAAGTAGATTTCATCTATTTGACATTAAACCCTAATTTCTTACATTAAATTTAACAAAAGTCATGTCAAAATATAATAATGCATTTACAAGATTAACAAACACCCAAAATTTGTCATTGGTTTGAAGCAAGATTTATTTCTCCCAGTTTTGTTTAGACAGTGTTTATGGCTAAGTAGAAGATATAGTCCTGGAGTATAATGAATAAGGGGCTATTAATAGATATTGTCATTTAACTGTCCTTCTGCCATGGTTATTTTACAATTCTTGTCTAATTCAAAATAACAGTCAAAGATTATTGCCTTCCTTCAGCACATACCTGCAAATGTTAATGAAAATTATCTCACCTCCGAAAGAATGCCATTCCTAATCAACTTTCTCTCTTCATCCTTTATCTACTGCCAAATTGATTCCATTTGAGTCCATTGCAAACTTTGTAGCACCATAAGGCAAAGCTAGCCTGACTGGAACACAAACATTGGTGCTGTTGCTGGGTCTAGTTCTGCCTCCTTATATTCTCGCCCCCTGCTGTTCACCATCCCACTCCCCTACTTGCTTCTGTCACTGCCATCTGTTTCTGCTTCACCCACTGTTGTTTTTTTCTGCTGAACATTTGCTGTTCACCCAAAGGTAGCTGGGTACCTGATAATCTCTATTCTCCATCTTCAATAAGATTACTCACTCCGCTTAACTCTCAAGAGCCATGTTTCCTGTTTTCTGACAAATGTTTTCATCCCAAAGAATTCTGAGAGGATTTCAATGTTTCTTGCCCCTCTCCAAGGTATAGTCAAAAAAATAAAAGAAAAAAAAGTCCAGGAAAAAGGAGGAATAATCATCTCTTCCACATCCTTTCAGAATGGTTTACATTCTTTCATGTATAACTTTACATTTTTTTTTCAGAATATCAGGAATGATGTATGTGTGTATGTGTGTGTGTGTGTGTGTGTGCGTGTGGTTGCGTGTATTCCTGGCCATCTTGTTAAGAGGATCATCTGTTTCCTCTTTTTAACTAAATTATTAGAAGTCTAGGTTTTGTTTTTTATTCACTCATCTATCTATATAGTTTTGCACATTTGATCCAGTGAACAGAATCACACAACTGATACCTGGAATGCACTTTCTATTGGAAATAGACACTAAAACTCCTCATTCTAGTGCTTGTTTGTGATTTTTTTTTCTTTTGTACTGTGAAAAAAGAAAGTCATAGGTTATAGGAATAATAATTCAGAGGCAGGTACAATTTAAATATAGAAGCAAGTGATCAACATTTGAATGAGAACATAAACTACGAAAGGTTGGGAGTGGCCTTTTGAAAATAAGGCCCTAGATATTTAAATGTGAAATTAAATATTGAAGCAAATTCAGCAAACAGTTTCATGCTTTCTCTTTTTATATTTGTCAACAGCCTGTGTCTGCACACTTTCCTTAACCTCTCTGAAAGATGTTCTATATTCTTCATACCTTTTTCTCCAAATCTAACCTCAATTTTCCCTAATAATCTTCCATTCTATCGAATCCTAAGTTAACATTTAACTCAAATTCTACCTCAGCTCAAAAAATAGAGGCACTATGAGGCCTACCTGATATAACATCCTCAAGGCAGCCTCTCACTTGTAGGAGAAAAAGAGCTGGATGTGGAGCCAAAAGATCTAGGATCTCCAGGGCTCTGTTTGGTAGTCTTGGATCAGGGACTGAAATTCCTTGAGCTTAAGTTTTCTCAATTGAAAATAGGGATAATATTCATATATTTATACTTTCCCTCACAGAGTTGTCTGGTTCAAATTAGTTGATGTTTTTAATTGCTTTCTGACCCAAAAGAGTTATATGAATGAAGGCTATTATACTTTGTTAAATTGCTTATTTCATCACCCATGCTTGCCTTCTTATCATTCTTGGCCCTGTTTTCTCCTTCTGCCTGCTTTCGATAGATCGTCTGTCCATTAACCTATGCTTCCTTTTGAAAAATAAATATTTGTAAGATACTGCAGAAATATTTGGCCTGACACTGAATAAGAGATTTTTTTTTTCAACGAAGGAACATCAAATCCCTGCGGAGTTCTATGGTGTGATCTTTGAAGTTAAATCAAAAATTAATTATGTCATGTCTGTTGAACAAAGCTTCTCTCCCTTGGACAACATTTGTTTTCATGAAAACAATTGATTTATTATTTTTTTTTCTTTAGCTGCATATTACCTGAGTACCGATGAGATTGGTGATAAAAGCATCCAGATCTAGGAAATCCCTTACTCTCAGTAGTGGCAATGTGCTTTACCCTCAGTGAGTATTAGTGCCAAGTTTTCCATGATTCTTAGGGACTGGCTGACCTATCCACAGCTCTGTTTCTACCTAGGTAGTCATGATATCTTGTTAGCAGAAAAAGTGTGATTAGTGTGGATTTACCTAAATTACCTCCGAGTCCTCAACTACTGATCTTGACTCAGCTGTACCTGACTTGCTCAATTCAGTGTGCCTCATCTTCTGACCTTTGCAAACAAAAATGATTTTCCACAGGAATAATATAGAACATGCTTAACTATAAATGGTTTTACTCTTGCTGTAGGAACAGTAAAAGCAGTAAAACAATTCATAATAAAATGTCTGACATGCAGGTGTGCATCCATAACTTCACCTGAACCCAGATAGATTCCAAATAAAGCCACTAAGAATTTAAGAGATATCCAAAGCACAATTCCGTATACTTAGTAACCAAACCCTTGTTCCTGCTGCAACTAGTCAATGGGGTTTAGATAATACAAAACAGTTCCCAAATGATATTCAAGTTATGTCATCTAATAAAGTCAGTTGTTAAATTGATACTCAGGTCTTCAGGATTTGGGTTTTACTTTTATTTCTATTAACCCCAATTTCTTCTTCTGGTTTTAACTTCTTATTATTTCTTTTCTGAGACATTTCCTTTTCCTGATGCTCACTCATATGTCTGTGTCTTTAAACGTCAAATGAGAATCTGTCCAAAGAAAATTATGGATTGCACCAACCTTGTGCTAAGTGGGAAACAAGTCTGCCTTTACCGAGACTTGATCAGAATACGAAGACGTTGTTCCTGAGGGCCACCCATTTATTTCTTTTCTTGAATACTGAATCACTTATATTTCAAAAATAGTATAATAAAACAATTGCAAATATAACATACTTCAACTGAAGTGATAGATTTAAGCAGCTTCAAAAAAATTGATAGTTTTAGCTGACTATAAAAGTGTACTATTCTGACTTTCTTAGCATAAGGATTATGCACTTCTCCTTTATGCCTATAATAACAAAGCAGATTTTTCTACCAAGTGCCAAGTTTCTAAAAACCCATAATGTTCAGATCTCTTAAAAATAAATATCAACCCTTCAAAAATGAATTCCTCATAGCAAAAGGATTTTCAAACCACCTTGATCCTTTCTAAATGACATTACCTTCAAGTCAAAGTGACTGATTCAGAAGTTATATCCAGGAATGTAAATGATTCAGGTAATTGTATTAGAAAAGATATGAAACTAAATTTCTTATGAGCTAAAAATTGCAGTGTAGTCATCCTTCTGGAGAACCATTTATTTTCTAGACACAGAAATAGCTAAATTGAAGAAAAACTGATTTCACTATATATCTGAAAAACCAAGCATTTTGGATTGGAGGAGGGGGGGAATCTCTCACAGACTGCATTCTTTAAAAAATGTCCATTAAAATCTCCTGACCTCCTGTGGTTTATTACTTCAAGGTAGCATCTTGGCTGAACAGATTGTTCTGGTAAATTTTTTTCCTATTTCTTATCAAACTTATTTCGATAAACATGTTTTTTTATTTCTTTATCTCCTTTGCCTAATTTCCTTCTGATTTTTACAGAGATCTGTAATGTATAGTTTAATAATATACTCCAGATGTCTCCCATCTGACAGCATTGTTTCAGAAAGTATTACAAATTTAACAGTTCATTGGTGTCTTTTGCCAATATTCTAATAAAGGTTATAGTCTAAAATGAAGGCCTTACTCTAATTTTCTCTCCAAGTTATGAGAAATCAAAGTAAAAAAAATTTATATTATTGTGTTTAATAGATTTTGTTCACTAGATCATATAAAATTATTTTCATTTGCAATATTGATAGAATCATAGGCTTAGATATTTTATTATATTACTGGTCATCTGGCACAACCACATATTTCTATAGATGTAAAAAAAATCCCCAAAACTAAAGACTTACAAAGAATAGGTAATATGACCAACATCTGCAGCAAAGTCAGTATTAAAATCAAGTTTCTGTAGCCAAATCTAGCAGTCTTTCTGTTTACATGCATAAATGATTCTGGGGTCAAGAGTAAAGTGAAGCACTCAATTAAGATATCCCATTATCAGTGCTCTTTATACATCAATGTGATACTAATATTCTATGACTTTGATCTGTAAGAAAGATCAGCCTTTTTATGTCATGGATCCTTTTGGTAGTCTGATCAAACCTAGGAAACTCTTTTCAGGGAAAAACAAATAAAGATTAGAAAGGAAATATACACACATATATATGTAGAAACACCTATACTTATAGTCATGTACATACACACATAAATATGAGTATATATACACATACATACACATCTATATGTGCATGTGTATATATACATATGTACATACACAAACATACGTATTGTTACTATTGTTCAAATATTCAGTTGTGTCTGACTCTTTGTGACCATATGGACCATACTGTTCATGCATTTTCTTTTTCTTTTTGGCAAAGATACTCCAGTGGTTTGTCAGTTCCTTTTCCAGTAGATTAAGACACAAAGAGGTTAAGGGACTTTTCCAGGGGTCACACAACTAGTAAGGATCTGAGGCCAAAATTGAACTCAGATCATTCTGACTCCTGGACCACCGCTCTATCCATTGAACCATCTAGCTGTATTTTATGGTTATTCATTTGTTTTTAGCCATGTGTTACTCTTCATTGATTTTTTGTGGCAAAGACAGTGGAGTGGTTTGCCATTTGATCCCCTAGATTATTTCATAGGTACAGAAACTCAGGGCAACAGGGTTAAGTGATTTGCCCCAGGTTGCTCAAGGGTCTGAGGCCAGATTTGAAATCAAGAAGATGAATCTTCTGATTTGAGACCTGGCCTTTTATCCACTGCACCAAGTAGCTCTCTCTCTCTTTCTCTCCCTCTCTCTCTCTCTCTCTCTTATACATATCTATCTGTAGAAACATTCACATGTACACACATATATTTATATGTATAATATATATACACATATGTGCAAACATGTATATACTCACAATTTTGTGCAGAACTTCAAGAACCACTCAACTAGAGTGATATTTTATTTGTTATATTGATGTTAATGGTTATTTCCTTCCCAGTTTCCCAAGACTTTGCTCTACTCATAGATTTCAAGTTCCATGAAAATCATCTCTCTTATTCTAAAACTGGATTTTGGCCTGGCAGAAAGACCCAAGTTCAAATCTGCCTTCAGATATTTGTAGTTGTGTGACTTCGGATCACATCATCACTAAACCTCTGACTGCCTCTGTACTCTTATCTGGAAATGGAGATAAAAATAGTGCCACTTCTGAGGGATTATTTTTGTTTTTTGAGATTAAAATAATACTTATGGAGCATTTTGAAAATCTTAAAGCACTACATAAATCTTAGATACTAGTGTTATTATCATCAATAATCTATGGACTTTTATCCTCCAACCCCCAAATTAGTTCAAGTTTCTATTTCTATAACCCCTTGCAAAAAATGGACTACTAAATGACCTCCCCTAACATCTGTTCAGAATGTTCCCTCAAACTGTTATTTATATTAATCCATTCAAGATTACTGTTGCTCAAATCCACAATCTGATGACCTGAAAAATTCCTGGTCATCTTTAGTATTGGTGTCACATCTCTATTGTCTTTAATGGATGGTGATCTGGTTATCATTTTTAAGAAAGTAGACTGAAGTCAACTAATCTGAGTCTCCTTCAGCAACTCCTATTTTTAAAAATCACTTCCCCTTATCAAGAGGCTCCCTGATTCTCCCTTTAATGAAACAAGACATAAAGGTAGTTCCTACATGTTCAATGTTAAAATTATAATACATAAATAGTAATAATATGTTATAATGTCATATGTCATATATGAAAATGTCATATTGTCAACATGTAATATGTCATATATGCATAATATATGAATGACAATACTAATAGCTAACATCTCTATGGTGCTTGCCATTTACTAAACACTATGCTAAGGGCTGTAATGGTTATCATCTCAGTGGATCCTCACAACAACTCTACCAAGTAGTTACTATTATTGTAATTGCTATTATTACTACAGTTGGGGCAAACAGAGATTAAGTGAGTCCCCTAGGGGCACATACAACTATTATGTATCTGAGGACCCACTTGAGTTTGTCTTTACTTTCTGACTCCAGGACCCATGATGCAGATTACATCATAACTATATCAACTATTCCATTTTCCCAAGACCCATCAAAATCACAGATATATTCCCCAATATCATACCATCTCAAATTAAAGTCCTTATAAAATATCTATAATTTGCTCCCCAAGTACTAGGATCAAACAAGTGAATTTCAGATAAAGTATGACTCAAGATTTTATATTTTTTATTTACTCTTTGGACTCATAAAAGCCATACAAAGTTCAGAAGTGGACTAACTGAAAAATCAAGCAAAAATAAATGATTTTGGTCGTATTCAAACAAATGAGATTATATTTGATTATATTTTATTTTTGTCTTCATCAAACTAGGGTCTACTAACTTAATTTATGAAGCATTAAATAGTTCAATTTAAACACTCATCACTTCCTTATCATTTCATTGTCGTTGATTTTTTGACAATGGTAAATTTCTGGTACTCAGTCTTCTTTTGCAATTAAAAATCTACTAAGAATTTATTATGTTATGTTATGTTATTATGTACAGTGATAAACACTACGATTAAAATGACAAAAATGAAATAGTCCATAACCTCAGATAGTTTGCATCCATCTAAGAGATACAACCCATAAATAAATATACATATAAGAATTTCTCATTTTTCACACATACCTGACATTTGTAGGATCTTTTCTGAAGGGCTTCTTCTCTCCCTTCTTTATCATCTATCTCTTTGCATCTAATTCCATCAAATATATATATATATATATATATATGTATATGTATATATCCCCCATTTTTTCTACCTTACTTCACCACCTATGGCAATGAGGTTCATTTTTAGTAATGAACTTAAAATTATTCAGCCAAGGAATAAGGGGAACAGTCACCTTCAGTTAAGAAAAAAAATAAAACCTCTATTCCACCACAGATTATAAATACAGTAATTCATAAATTGTGCTAATAATCTTAGTTGAATGAATTTGACCATATTCTCTTTATAGATTTGAAAAACACTGGACACCTGAGGGACTGGGTATAATACTTATAATAATAATGATAAATGCAAAAAGGAATGAGATAAAAGGAAGATGTAGACAGACTTTACCTATCTGACAGTTTTGCCTAGAGCAGCCTCTACTTCTATACCCCAGGGAGAGGAAAAAGAAAACAACAACTGACATAACTAGAAAGCTAACTTTGTAAGAACTTTACACTAAGCTATAGCTCTTTAGAAATAATAGTACTGAGTGCCAAACTACAGCAAATGATGCCAAATGAACCTTTTCCAATGGGGCTTATTTTTTTTTATAAGACAATTTGGGTCACATTTGGCATCCAGCAAATTTTAGTGAAGCTCTATACTCCTGTGCAGATTGTCAAAGAGTGTTACTTGCATAACATTCTGTGAATAAGATATGGAAAATGTTATCTTCCAAGGATAATTTAAATAGAAGACTCCACAACAATTATCCTTGAATGCTTAATGTATCAGATGGTATAAAGACCACCTCATCCTGTGCAATATGGAACAATCTGGAGGTAGGTAGTATATGATACAATTATGTTATTATTTTTAGTAGACTAGAAAACACTTGCCAAGAATTTGGTTACCTGCCCAAGTAAACTTTTTTTACTGAATTTCTTTTCAAATTAGTTGTATTAGTTCATCAGAACACTCAGACATCTTGCTAATGAAATCTAATGGATTTTTCTCGTCTAATCTTAATCGACCTCTCCTTGGTCCTGAAGGCATATTTCTAACAATTTTAAAATAATTAAAATAAAAAAAAATGTTTATCTACATATAAATGATTAAATCTGTGAATTTTTCAGAGTAGGAAACCCCCTGGACAGCTAGGTGCACAATGGATAGAGTGCCTGAACTGGAAGTTAGGAAGACCTGAGTTCAAATCTGGTCTCCTACTTTACTGCTACCAATTTTTTTTTTTTTATAAAAAGAATTGTTCTCTGCTCAAAACTCTTCAATAACTACCTTCTTTCCATAGAGAGGGAAAGTTCATAATCATGAGTCTGCCATTCAAAACCTTGCACATTCTGTGGAAAAAATGTTTTATTTATTCTTTCCCCCATCATTATCACTTATCAATGATTTCCTTTTAAAGGAACCTTCCCTTTTAAGGAAAGAATTCATCAAAGAAAACACATTATTAATATATTTTCCAATTTTATCTCATTTTACGCTACTCCATTATGCTTTAATCAACAGATAAAATGGATTGCTCACTGCTTTTTTGTTCACGTTGTTACTTAAACATGAAAACCACTCCCCTCCGCATGTGGCCTCTAAAAGTGACGCTCTTTGCTTATTTGTTGCTCACGGCTGTTCAATCTTGTTTGACTTTTAGTAGACCATGGCGCATGAATACTGTCCATGGGATTTTCTTCCCAGATACTAGAGTGGTTTGCCATTTCCTTCTCCAATGAATTAAGGGAAACAGAAGCTAAATATCTTGCCCAGGGTCACATAGTAAATATCTGAGGCCAAATGTGAACTCAGTAGGTGGTGCAATGTATGGAGGACAAGGTTTGGTATTTGGAAGACTCATCTTCATGAGTTCAAATCTGGCCTCAGACTCTTACTGAGTCTGTATAACCCCGGACAAGTCACTTAACCTTGTTTTCCTCCATTCTTCATCTGTAAGAATGAGCTGGAGAAGAAAATGACAAACCACTCCATTATCTTTGTGAAGAGAACCCCAAAATAGAGTAGGGAAGAATAGGACACAATGGAAAAGTAGCTTCCTGATTCCAAGTACTGTGCTCTATCTACTGAGGAATCTAGTTGCTCAAAATATTGCTTGTGCCCCACCTGAAATACACCCTGCACACACACACACACACACACACATAAAATATGTATGTATACACACATATATGTATATATGCATACACACACAGACACACACACACAAACACACACACACACACACACATATATATATATATGTATATATAATAAATTGTGATGGCAAGCAAAATAGAATCTTTTGATGTTTTTGTTTTACTAAAAGTGTCTCTGACTGAATTATGTGATTAAAGAAGATCTTCCCCACCCACTGATGGGCCTGCCCATGGAGGGAAGTTTGATTAGGGGAGTTGTTTTGTGGGAGGGTCCTAAGTACCTTTTGTTTTTTCTACTAAGGCACTGAGTCAGAGGGTTATGCCCTCTGGCTCTGAAAAGTGTTTAAATACTGGGAAGGTAAGGTTTTACTTTGGGGCTTACTGACTAGAAATATTTGGCCAGAAGAGGATTCTGGGAATCCACTAAGGATACCCCCACCCCCTTTGAGAAACCTGCAGGTTCCCTCTCTGGTAAAGATGTATGTATATTAGTGAGCAGACATTTTGCAAGCATGTCTTTTGACTTTTGATTTCTCTGTATTTTATCTGAACTTCAGGGTGCTGACTTTTTCCTCTGAACTAACTGAATTGAGTAAAGTGATTGTTAACCCTTTCAAAGTTGCCTTTCCTTTTATGAATGCAGATCTAAGAACCTGTGATAACCCCACCCCGCCCCAGACCAGTGTATGTTTTGGTGTTTTTTTCATTAGTTATTTGCATATGTGTAATGTTTACCTATTAGTTAGAAACTCCATATCATCAAGAGCTATGAAATTCAATTTTATGTACTCCACCATGATATTCTCTATATCCTTTTAAGCTTTCAATTTTAAGTACTTAACATAGTACCTGAAACCTGGCAAGCATGTTATAATAGTGGTTGATTGATGAGAATTTTATGAATATTTCTTCAATGAATTAATTTTGAGTAATTATATCTCTGAGATTAAAGAATGAGAGACTCTAGTTGTGAAGATGTCATAAAAATTTGTCTCATTATATATAAAATATCAAGATCAAAGCAAAAAGAGGTGAAAGGTTATTTTCTTTTATTCAGATTGACTTGTTTCAAGTTATTTCCCATCAAATGGGAAGACCGGCATTTCCTGTGCCATTTACTGAACATTGCTGGTCAAGCTAGTAAAATCAGGATACCAAAGACAACAGAATACATTCTAGATCTTGTTTTATCAAAATATTCATTTGTTTCCCTCTTCCCTTTGGAAACGCTCCACCCCCATTTTAGATGCTGTACTTATAGCTCCTTGTGTGTTGGTATTTTGATGGCCTCAAAATGATATTGTCTATTGTTCAACATTTTTTTTCATGATCTAAAATTGTGATTTTGGTGGTAGAGTTGAGCAGATATGTATTCTTCAGCAATGTCTGAGACACAGATTTTTTTTAATATGCTTCTATATTTTTATGTCTTAATTTTTTTATTTTTGTTTTTATTTTATTTTTGTCCTTATTCTAAAAATAAATACATGTAAGAGTATATTTCTACTCATTCATATATTTGCAATTTATTTGAGCTCTTTTTTTCCAACCTTTTCCTTTATCTTGTTCATGTTAAGGGAATGCCAGTTCTAAGTGGGGAAAGGTGGAATTTAGCAAGAATTTAATGAATTCAGAGGAACTGAAAAGAACCCCTTTCCCCCTTTGTGATTACACTAGAGTTTTAGTAGTAGTTTTTGTTTATCCTTTGTTTTCAGAAAGGACCATGACATCAGGGAGGTGATGCTGTGACATTCAGGTGAATTAGATTTAAATTCAGGAGGGCTATGCAATCATCAACCTCACTTTCCCCTCTGGGACCATCTGGGTCAACTGGAAAGGTATAGATGAAGATGACTGTAGATGACCCTGTATGCACTACAAGAACTTGGCCTTTTTAAGCTAATTTTTAGTAGCAATAAATTTCAGTGAATAGGCAGGAACACACCCTAGACAACCCGGATGATACAAGATAGGAGCAATCAATAGGGAATCAATTTCACCTAAAAATTCAAAAAAACAAAAAATCAAGATGTCACAATGATTTTCCGTGTACTCAGCAAGCAAGAGTCTGCAAGTACACAAAAAGAAGAAGTCAAGGTAGTGCAGCTAGTTGAAAGCCAGGGAAATAAAAGAGAATCATAATCCTCAAATCTCAGCAAACCATCAAGCCATCAGAGTATTTCAATTTTGTAGCTATCAGAAACCAAAACCAATTCATGGGTCAAAAACCAAGAAGGCAATCAAGACCCAAGAAAGACATATGAGCTGAAGCTCAGGACCAGGCAGGCTCCATAGTAGAAACAATGAATGCTTTTAAATGAGGCCATTTCTTTCTGAGACAAGTAGACTCTTAGACACTTTTAACTTCAGTAGAAATCAAAGGTTAGTTTTCCAGGGCATGGTCAGTCCTCAGCCTTGAGGAGAGAATTGATAAGATCCATCAGGAATACTGAAAGCAGGCTGTATCTAGAAGCATGTGCTAAAAAATGAAAGCAGATCCTAGTGCTTACACATAGTCAAGAGTCCTGCTCAAAGGAGAACAGCTGTCTGCTGTTTCCCTGTTAACTGTTTTACATACTCACTGTTAAGAAGCAATTGCTAAAAATGGAAGGAAAAAAAAGTAGCTTGCTTTTATAAAGTCTTTAAAATCATTTCAGACTTTGACTAAAAGTTTGCTATTCTGTCTTTTCTTTATTGAATTGCTAGGTTGGAAAGAACAAGTTCTTTACCCCCAAGCACACCCCATTAAATATCCTAAACTACCCTACTCAAGACTGAAGGCTCCAGATTCCTCACTTCCCTATGACATCGCCCCCACCCCTGAACCTACCCCAGAATCCCACCTATACACTAATAAATGGTCATCTGTGACTTGTTGCTTTCCTGAAACTAGTTCTTTGCCTTGAATACAGGACACATCTGTTGTCCATAGTCCCACACTGATATGTGATATTTTCAATTCATTTCAATGGGGAGTTTTGGAATGATGTAGCTCAAATCACCAGCATAGTAAAATGTTCAACTTGGGGAGGAAAAAAATCTACATAACCTTTTATGATTCTTTTTTTCTCATTTATGGAAAAATGCTGAAAAAGAAGCTAACACACAGATAGGATGTAAATATTAGTCATTTAGAAAGTATAAAGCAATTTGAAAATATGAAATGACACTAAAGATTTTACATATTATGTATACACATTTTTTTGCCAGTGGGCCTATTTAATACTCATTTTAAAGGAAGATTTTTTTTTCTGTTCAAAACTTTAAGAATCCATTACATATTTTAGAGTTCAATTTCAAAGTCAACTCCACATTTGTAAAGCAGTTGAATTGGAAAATAGATTCAACATTCAAGCCTCTTAGTATTGGTTCCATTGCAGCATACTACAGGGATGTAATCCTCACAAAAATGCATTTGATCCCAAGGAGAAAAAAATAAAAAGATAATGGATTGCCCCTCTACATGAAACTATGAAACAAGAGTTCTGGGTTGCTGCCATTCAAATGAATAGAAACAGGCAGCAAGTCTAACACCTATCCAGTTTCAATTTCGTAACATCTGCAGGCATCATTCTGGAAATGGTAAACATTTTAATGATCAGACCCTGTCCACTTATGCCGTTACTATTGCCAGCATTATCCCCCATTTTTTTGTGCGAAAAGGAAACTAAAAGGTGACAGATTGCTGTGAATGAAATGAATGCAAATGCCATTTGCATTCATTCCAGCAGCAGAAAACTTGCTACTTTCCCATTCCTTTGTTGTCCTTGAGAGATCTCACTTATTGCTTTGGAAAAATTCAAGAGCCAGCCACTATATTTTGATAATGCAGCTGGAACCCCAAGCATCAGCCCACGAATGGATTCAATAGTGCTAAACAACTTTATAATTATAGTCTATTCCTTTCTTTGCACTTAGAATTGATCCTGATTGGAGGGAGATTGAAGCTGTGCATCCCCTAGAAAGTTAGATTTTATAAATGTAAGTTTTTAATGGTCCAGTGCAAATATGCTGAAATTCAAAAGCTGAACAACCCATTTGTCCATTTAATGTTAATTTTAAATTAGACCAGTTAAAACAGGAATATTCTGCATTCAAATATAAGTTGTTAATTTTACTTTTATCCAACTATCACAAGAAATGTCAACTTTTAAGTGTCTCAGTATAAATTGTCTACACATACACATGTACACACACAAATGCTATAATTTGCCATGAGCATATGAGTAAATAGTAATATTGCTTTGAAAAATGGAAAACAAATTTGAGATTCTGCATTTCTTATATGATATGCTGACTGGCATGAAAATATTCTCTATGCATTCGTTAGTCCTACTATACATACATTTAGCTTGTATCTCTTATTTCATCCAACTTGGGAAGTCCTTGAGCAGTTAGTGGCATAGAGCTCTGGGCCTGGAGTCGAGAAGACTCATCTTCCTGAGTTGAAATCTTGTCTCAGACACTGACTAGTTGAGTGGCTCTGGGCAAGTTACTTAACCCTTTTTGCCTTAATTTCCTCATCTGTAAAATCAGCTGGAGAAGGAAGGGGTAAACCTCTTCTGTATTTCTTCCTAGAAAATCCTGAATGGTGTCACAAAGAGTAACACATGACTGAAAAATGACTGAAAAACAAGGGAACTCCTAGTGGCGAACATCTCCCATCCTGTTTATATAAATTAGCTTCTACTCTGAAAATTATAGCTTTGAAGAGTTACTTGGAGTATTATGAGTTAAAGTAACTGGTTGATATTCACATAAACAGTATGTGGCAGAGAATGTACTGAAAATGTCTTTTCCCCTTCAAATATAACATGGTTGTATCTCAATAAAAATAGGGGAGAAGGAAGAAGGAAAGAAGGATTTATTAATGAATTGCACTTCCCCAAGTGCTATATGAAGCCTGTTGTAAATATTATATGGTCTGATCCTCACAACAGCCTTATAAAGTAATTATTACCATATCTATTTTATAGTTGAAGTAAATGAGGCAGATGAAGATAAAGAAACTTCTCCTGGGCCATATAGCCAGTAAGTATCTGAGGCTGGATCTGTATGCAAGTCTTCTTGACCTTAGACCAAGTATTTTATCCATTGCTTCATTCATTACATAGTTCATAGAATCTCTACAGTTTTAAACATCATTAGAAAATAAATCTATCTCTTTGGATTTGATCAATCACTTAGGAGTAGAAGTTATGATCATACTGTTAGAAATTGATCTCTGACAGTTTTACTACTAGGAATTACTTTGGCAGATCATGTGCTATTAAAAAAAATGGTTTCCCTTTACAATTCAATATTTATGAAGTGATTATTGCATTAAGGGTCCTGCCTTTGACATAAGGGAAACAGAGAGAAAAATAAATTTAAAAAACACACAGTTCCTGCCTTTAAGAAACTTAACTTTTCCTAGGGAGATATTTATATAGAAATAAGTAAACATATCTTGAAATTGCAAATTGAAAGTCAAATTGAAATTTCAAAGTAAATTGATGAGATTCTTAAGGATTTTGCTACTGTACATATAGCAAGTGCCTTAACCTGAGTTATAGCACACACTTTTTAAGAAGTAAAATACTGTGGTTTGTGTCTTAAATCATTCAGATCAAAAGAGACTTGATTCACTGTGTTTCCCCAAAGTATAAGTTTTAAATTGGCTTTTCATAGACATAATGATTTTTAGTGTCTATTACTTAAGACATGAGTGTCCCTCTGTACTCTGCTTTGATCAACCCCACTTCTGGAATGTTGTGTTCAATTCTATGTCCCACAGAGGGCCACAAAACCATATCATATGAAGATTGGTTAAAGGAAATGGGGATCATTAGCCAAGATGAGAGAAGGCTTAGGAGGAATATGACACCTCTTCAAGTAGTAGAAAGGCTTTCACTGATAAAGATTAAACTTGTACTCCTTACCTCCAAAGGCAGAAGCAAGACCTTTGGGTTAAATTTACAGTAAGCCAGATTTAGGCTTAAAGGTTTGAGAAAATTTCTGGCAAAGTGAATCAAAACAAAAATGAACTACTTCAGTAAGTAGTGTGTTCCCTCTCACTAGAGACCATCAGGATAAAGCTAAATGATCATCCCCTCCCCCCTTTTTCAAACTGTTTTACAGAGGGGATTCTGGTGGGGATATGGGTTAAAGGATTATAAGGAAACTTCCAAGTCTGAAATTTTGCTATTTTTATTAGAGAGAATGAAATTTTCTGAGAAATTGGTAAATTAGTGAATACTAAAACCCAAACTGCCAGTCCCCAGTTCGGCCTCTTGTCCAATCAACATCAGCAGCAGAGCAGTATCTCAATCATATATGTGACTGAAATTACAGTGTCATACAAATGCCTCATCTATTCCCATCCTGTACTGGAGCCTGAACTTACCAAAATGTGAAGGAATTGAGAACTGATCACTGAGGGCCTGTGAAGTAGGCTTACAGAAGCATGCAGACCTTTCACAATAATCATGAGGACTGGGTCTGGGATGACAATTCAGATAATTTCAAGTTGTCGTCTTCTTTTTCTGGTTTGTAACTCTCTGAATCAAGGATGACTCTGTCTACCTTCATTGTAGTATATAAGATACCCTAGAACCTAGTTTAGGGCAAATACAGAATGAAGCCCTTATGAATATACCTTTAGAATATTTATGGTTCCTCCCCCTGTAATAACCTCATACATTATCAAGAAGATGGACCCATCCTGAGCTTCCTCCATCAGCCTTCTCTTCCATAAAACTTCCTGATGTTATCATTTCCTCTCTTTCCTTTCCCCCGGATCACTGAGGAACAAAACAAAATAAAACTACATGATTCTTCACTAAGCCTAGTCTATGTCTATACATGCTCCCCTGGTTTCTTGCCCAGGAACTTACTTGAATAGTCACCTCTTATCTCATTCATCCATTTTCAGTTTCATCCTCAGCAGTGGTTCTGTCTCACAAATGAGCTCAGGTCTTCCCAGGCTTGGAAGTTTTTTTCACCCTTGACCTTACTATTCCATTTCTTTTCTTGACTACAACTCCTCTCTCCCTTTACACTCTTATACCTTGTGTTTCTGTTCACTCCCATAACTAGATATCATCTTGAAATAGATTTTTATCAAGTAAGCAATGCAGCTCCAGCTGCCTACAATGAATGCCATTTCTTCCCAGTGTTTCCCATTGTATTGCCAAGGGGCACCACAACACTGGTGGTGACTATGAATATACCAATGTGGTTCCCAATCATACAGTATAAAAACTCTCCATATAGAAGGCAGAAGAAAAACATTTATTCCAGATCCAGAAAGTAAAATCTGTCATGGTGACCTAGAAGTTAATCAACATGATCAGAAGGCAAAGGCATTTCAGTCCCCCCAACCCTTGTGAGGGCCTTCTCACAAGCAAACACTAAGGAACCTCAGCCTTTTGTGCCTTCTTGCCTGCCTTCCTGAGTCCTCTCTCCTCTGCCCTGACCACACTTACTCCCTTCCTCCTGACTGCTCCATTTCTCCTGTTCCACTTTTTCAACAAGCTCCTCCCACCACATTTGTCTTAGACTTCCAGGTGAATGAAGCAGGTCACATGGGCCTATTAATGAATGAGAAAGATCTTCCCATTTAAATTACTATTACACCCATTGGCACCCAACTCTACTTGTCTCGAATTGATTGTATTACTTTTCTCCATAAACCTGCACCTACTTCTGACCTTGGCATTTTTGTCTTAATCACTGTACTTCTCATATCCAATTGGATATCATTTCCTCTATGTTTCATACGAATACTGTTTCTTAAATCTTCCCTCTCCTACTTCCACTGCCATCACCCTAGTAGAGTCTCTCTAATGCATCATGTAAGCTTGTGCCATAATAATCTTGGTCTTGCATAAGTCTGGTTATGTCATTCTTCTATTCAAAACCTTCAGTGACATTTAATTACTTCACAAGTAAAATGATAGCCTTTTAACTTGACATTCAAGGCTTTCCACAATTTAGTGCTCCATGTTCAAATTTTCAGTTTTATTTAATGTCATTCCCTACTTTCACTCACTTCTGATAAAGCTCTATTATATTATGCCTGACTTTCTGAATATTAACTACACTTTCCTTTCTGGACTTTTGTCAGATTATTCCCTTTTCGTAAACATGTTTCATCTATTAAGGATCATTTAATTTTATGTGGGAAAGCAGAAGATAGGATTTTATTTTATCTAAGGCTTGAAGGGTTGGAAATACAATGAATTTTGAGCAGTACTGAGTAGTATTCAATTGGAGATTGAATTTCTGACATTACCTAATCAGGCCCTGTTTGAGGGGAGGAGATCTAGAAGTCTGGAAATTCAAAATCTGTCCCCTACAATAATCCTACTTAACAATCTAATGTCTACATCAGAATTCCCCAGGTTTCAGGGGAAAAAAAAGCTTGTTTGAATCTAGATCTTCCTTGCTAGAAAAGTTTCCTTTCAACAATTTAGTTCCATTAATAAGGAGTGTGTATATATTTGCGTATGCATTTATGTGCATACATATGCTTTGTATGTAGAGAAAAGGATCAGGATTAAGGAAAATAAATTCTATTTTTTTTAATAGTGAGAAACCCTCTAGAGTTGTATTTTCCCTTGGAGTTTAAAAAAGATATATGTGAACAGTTAATTGAGGAGCTACTGTATAAAGGCAAAGCAATTTGCCTGAAATATCACAATTTAAATGTCCATCAAAATTTCTAACATAGGTACTTTCATTGTCAAGATTCATCCTGGTCTTTGAAATACTAAAAAGATGCCTTCTGGGATATTTGTGTTAAAGTTATATTTTTTTCTTCGTTTCTCTGCCACCTCTATCCCATCATCTATCCCCAAACTCCTTCTTACCTAGATTTTGGGTTTTTTTTGCCATTTTCTTTTGATCTACTCATTTGTAGCTGGAAATGGACCATAGTAGGGAAGGGCCATCAATTTCTATATAAACTCTCTAAAACCAGGGACTTTTTAATTATCTTTGCATATTCTATACGTAGCTCAATCCTTGGCACATAATGGGCATTTAAGGCACCATTATTGAACTAAATTGGATCAAGATTTCAGCGACAATTACAAGTATCATAAAGATTCAGCACTTGATTGATCACGTTTTATTAAAAAAAATTGATGTTGCATGCTAAATTGACTTGTTTATTTCCCATAGTCATAACTTTGATTTTGATTTTTATGAATTTTCAGACTACCTTTCCTAAATGCCTGACATAGAAGCTCTCCACAGCTCCTATAATCCCTAGTGACCTTCACAATTTGCCTAATGTGGCATTTCAAATGGAAAGTTTTTTTCTTTTTCTTCTAATTTCTTTAGTTGTTAATATTGTTTATTTATCATTTTCTCTCCAATACAGTGTAAATTCCTTGAGGACAAGGTTTTTTTGTTTTTTTGCCTTTGAATCACCATCACCATATGAAGACCCTTGCACATTGTATTCACTTAGTAGATATTTGTGCATTTGGGATGGATAGAGATTCCTACCTTTGTGAAAGCTCTGACAAGAGAGAAGTCACATCTTATCTCACAATAATGTGCATTACTTCATTGAGTAAGGATGTATTGAGAAGTACTCTGCAGGTACATTGTACCAATCGCTATGACAGGTGTTTGGAATACAAAGACAAAACAAAACAGACCTTTTATTTTAAAATAAGTATCATAATAATGATTTTATATCATTACATCCTAATAATTATTTTATATTAAGACACTAAAAAATATTGAAGAACCTATAACCACTAAGTTGCACTTTAAAATAAAACTATATTAGCTTTTTGTTGAAATTGTTTATAAAATAACTTCAATTTTAAATTTCTCACTTCATCCTAAACTACCACAGCTCCAGATGTAACTTCTTAATGGAAGTTCAGTACAGTAACAATTCATAGTAAACATTGAGTTACTGTTGTTCCATCATTTTGGTTGCATCCAGCTCTCCCTGACTCCATTTGCTTTTGGAGTTTTCTTGGCAAAGGTATTGTAGTGGTTTGCTATTTCTTTTTTCAGGTCATTTTTTTACAGATGAGGAAACTGAGGCAAATGGAATTAAGAAACTTGACGACAGTCACACAGCTGGTAAGTATCTGAGGCCAGATTTCAACTCAGGATGGTGAGTCTTCCTGATTCCAGACACAAATTCTATCCACTGAGTCACCTAGCTGCTCCAGATGATGAGTTAAATAATGCTAAACTAATTAACTCTCAGACTTATTCCATAACATGTAAACAAACCTGAATGTTGCTGAAAAATCAAACAAGTAAATGGATTAAAAGAATAAAAATCTTGTTAGATGTATCTTTAGGGGAGGAAGAAGAATAGTTTATTTTCCTTAAACATATGATGTTGCACAAGTGTTTGAGAGAAAAGAAACCTCTCTACCTTTTCTAGGGGATTCATATAAAGCCCCAAACTGTCAATTTCAGGTTATAGGGAACATTTTTCTTTTTGTACAGCTTGGGAATTTAAACCAACTGAGCCAAGTTGAGAAAAGGCATCTGGGTTTCTTCTGGTGGCAGCTCTCAGTCACGGGAGTATTTGGATTGATCGGTGGCAGAGCAGGAGTGGCATTTATACAGTGTGTGTGTGAATAAAGTATGAAACAAGGCCAATAAATCCTCTCCCCAATGAAAATATGTTAAGGTTTCTTTCATAGCTAAAAATAGATGATTCCCTCAGTTCACATCTGATTTTATGTTATGTACAAAAATGTCCATGCTTCGTTCAATTTATACTTTGTCTCAGAATGTGACAATGCTCAGTCCTCAAACTAGCTATTATTTCATTTATTTTATTTTGAAAAATTTAAAATATCTGTTTTCCACTCTAAGCTTATTTCCATAAAATCCTTTAGTCCAACTAAATTTTAGCTGACCTCAAAATATGCCTTTTCATTGAATTCATTGACCAATTCAATCGAATTTAAATCAAACATACATCAGATCTAATACATCTAATCTACATCAGAGATAATGAATCTCAGAAAGAGACATCAGAAGTCACCTAGTCCAACCTGTAGCTACTCAGGAACCCCCTCAACAATAAACATAACAAATGCTCATCCAGGCTTCATTTGAAGACCACGAGCAAACAGGTTCATGTTAACTCCAGAGGCAGACCATTTCTTCCTTAATCACTGTTCTTTATATCTATTAAGAGAAAACAAATCTCTCCTTAAAAGGGATCAAAACTAAATATGATTCTTTTTGTGAATTATTTCCACATATACTTTATCATTCAACCTAAAATATTCCTTGCTTCATTAAATAAGCTAATACTCAAAAATCGTGTATTAAGGATATGATCGAAAACAATTCTAGAGAGTAATCAGCACAGATAGAGGAGTAGTTCAAGTTACACAGTATTTTAAAGATCCCTAGTTTTCTCCTGAGATTCTTCCCTCCATATACATAGATCATTACATCTCTGTGCTTCAGTAGATAGTCTTTGAAAAATTATTTATCTTAAAGTCAACCTGGTGATGAACTTCTCTGTATTTAGCAAGACTAGTCTTTGAATGGCAAACATAAAAGCTATCAATAGTTATTTTCTATCTGATTTGCTCTGATATCACAAGAATTCCTTAAAAGCCAATGGCTTTTATGGCTAAGCAGGGAATACAGAAAGAAATCAAAACAAAACATGAAAACAAGAACTAGATGACCTCCAAGTTTCCTATTAGAACTTAATCAAAGATCCTACTCCTCAATGTCCATGAATCTTGTACTAGCCTTTCTTATCTCTTTGTCTTTGTATGCTGTATCCAATAAGTGAAATATCAACCATAGTGGTACTGGGGAAGACTAGTACTCAAACACGCACACACACACACACACACACACCTCTCTACTTGTTAAAATTCTTTCCTTCATTCAGAGCCAAATTCAAGCATCACCTTCTCGCTGAAGACTCCCCTGATATATCATGTATTTTTTTCCAGCTATTAGTAGTTTCTTCCTTCCTTAATTTGTACTATTTCATGTATGCTACCCTTTAAAGTGAACTCATGGCAGGTTAATAGAGGAATATGATATTAATTCGAGTCCATAATATGGATTAAACCCCTTTTTGTATGAGGATAGAAGGGAAGAATACACAGGAAATTTCCATGCACTTCATTCTGATGCCTTTACCAGTTTCCCCTCCCTCAGCAGGATAAACTGCTTAATGAGTAGGAAAGTGTCAGTGACAGAAGCCATTGTCAGAGACGGACTCTGAGTTAAAACCAGAACTCCTCAACAAGAGTTAAAACCAGAACTTCACCAAGAGTGGGATGACCACAGCAACATGTGGGTTTTAGACTGAAAGTGGTCTTTTTCCAGGAGTCAAAGGGAGCCTAGACAAGTAACAGAGGGGATGGTATGGTATATCAGAAAGGGGACTGGACTTGTAATCAGAAGATGTGGATTTGACTTCTAGATATTCCCCAGTAAAATTTCTTGCTCATTTGTGTAACTCAGAGCAAGTCCTCTAATCTTTCTGGATCTTAAATTCTTAATTAATTGAATATAGCTTGGACTAAATGACCTCTGACATAAATTGCATATTCTACAATCTTATGTAGCTTATAACACTTAAAGACTGCATAAGAACATTCAAGTTTGTTTGTTGTTACAGTTTTCAATTTATTTATTTTTAGTTTTCAACATTCACCTTTATAAGTTTTAAATTTTTTCCCCCTCCATCACCCCTCTCTCCCCAAGATGGTATGCAATCTGATGTGGGCTCTACATATACATTATTCTTAAACACATTTTCACATTAGTCTTGTTGCATAGAAGAATTATAAAGAATGGGCAAAATCATGAGAAATAAAAAATAAAACAAAAAATAAAATAGTCTGCTTTGTTCTGCATTCAGATTCATAGTTCTTTCTCTGGATGTGGACTGCACTTTCCATCATGAGTCCTTTAGAATTGTTTTAAGTCCTTGCATTGCTGAGAAGTCTATCAAAATCATTTATCTCACACTTTAGATATTTCTGTGAACAATATTCTCCTGGTTCTGTTCATTTCACTTAGCATCAGTTCATATAAGCCTTTACAGGATTTTCTGAAGTTAGCTGCTCATCATTTCTTATAGCACAACAGCATTCCACTACATTCATATACTACAACTTGTTCAACCATTCCCCAATTGATGGGCATTCCCTCAATTTCCATTTCTTGGCCACTGCCTACTGAATATTTTAAGTTTAATAATGATATCTAGCATTTATAAAACCCATTAAGGATTGCAAAACACTTTACATATAGTAACTCATTTGACCTTCCTAATAACCTTATAAACTAGATATCATTATTGTCCCCATTTTACAGAAGAGGAAACTGGGGCACAGAAAGGTTAAATGACTTACCAAGAGTCAAGTCAAATAGACTGTATGTGAGGCAAGTTTCAAACTCAGGTTTAAAAAACTCCAAGTCGAGTGGTCTGTGCACTCTGCCAATTAACTATACAGACAGATGTCCTGGAGTCATCCTCAACTCATTATGTCTAAAATTTAAATCACTGTTCTCCCTCCTAAACTGTCCCTTTCACCAATCTTCCCCATTTCCATATTTTCCTGATTTTAGGAACCACTATCCTTCTAGTCTCTCAGGTTTGTTACATTGGCATTGTTCTAGACTCATTCTATGCTTTATACCTCTCCTTTATTTTTGGTTCAACTCTTTGAGAAGATGATGTGCAATACGTGCCAACACTTTCTTTCCTTTTGCTTCCTTCTTAACTCTTTGAAATTTGACTTTCAACCTCATCAATCAATAGAAAGTTTTCTCCAAAGTTACTAATGATCTCTTAATTGACAAAGTTAATGACCTTTAAAAACATATTCTCTTTTCTTGACTTCTCTATTGCCTTTGACATGGTTGATTACCCTCTTCTCCTAGATACCTTCTTTTCTCTAGGTTCTCATAGCACTGCTCTCTCCCAGTTTTATCCAGTTTATTTGACAACTTCCTTCTCTTTTACTGATTTCTCATTAGTGTCAAACCAGCTGACATTGGAGGTTCATCAAAGCTTAGTTCTTTTTTTCCTCTAGCCCATTTTCCTTTATGATGTCTTCTGTTCCCATGGTTTCAATTATTATTTCTATTTGTACGAATCTCAGATCTACTTCTATAAACCTAACCCCTATCCTGACCTCCAGTCTTGCATCTCCAACTTCATATTAACCATCTTGAAATGGATGTCCAGTAGACATTTAAAAATCAACATGTCCAAAAACAAGACATTCTGTTTTCTCCCAAATCCTTCCCTCTTCCCAACTTCTCTTTTACTGTTGGGGGTAAAACGATCCTTCCAATTACCCAGTCTTGCTATTCAGATGTTACCCACTACTGCTCATTCTCTTTTATCCTGCACATCCAATTAGTTGTAAATTTCTGACATTTCTATCTCCTTCATGTCTCTTCTATATGTCCCATTCTCTCCTCTGATATGGAAAAAAAACCCAGTGCAGACCCCTGCCACTTCAAGCCTAGACTATTGCAATAGCCTAATAATTGGCCTCCCTTCTTAAAGGTTCCCTTCACTTCAATCCATTCTTCACTCAGTTGTCACATTGTTTTTTCCTAAACCTATTCAATGAACCTATTAAATAAACCACAGGGGTTCCCTAATGTCTTGAGTATTAGGTAGAAAATACTCTTGCTTTTAAAGTTCCTCTTAATGTAGTTTCTTCTAATCTTTTTTTTGGTGTCAATATAATTTGCTTATTTTCAGTTTTCAATCTTCATCTCCACAATATTTTGAAACTTTCTCTGCACCTCTCCATTCCTCTTAACCTAGAATAGCATGCACCCCAACCACCCCTTTCCCCAATCTGTCTTCCTTTTTATCACCCCTTTTCTCCCATCCTCCCTATATTTTCCTTAGGGAACTATAGCTTTCTATGCCCCATTATCTGTACAACTTATTTCTCAGTTGCATGCAAAAGCAATTTTTAGCATTCATTTTTAAAATTTTCACTTCCACATTCTCTCCCTTCCTCTCTCCCCACACACCCTCATTGAGAAAGCAAACAATTCAATATAGATCATATATGTGTAACCACAAAAAACATTTCCACAACAGCCACATTGGGAAAGACTAATCACGTTTCTCTCTGTCCTACCTTGCCCTCCATTTATTCCATTTTCTCCCTTGACTTCTTCCCCCACAATAGTGTTTGCCTGTGATTTTTTTATTATTCCTTTTATTATTCTCCCTCTCTATTCTCCTCTGCCTTCCTGCAGGGTAAGATATATTTCCATAACCAATTGAATGTGTGTTATTGCCTTCTTAAGCTAAATCTGACAAGAATAAGGCTCACTTATTCCCTCTCACCTCCTGTTTTTTCCCCTCCATTATAAAAACTCTTTCTCGCCTCTTTTATGTGAGATGATTTACTATATTCTACCTCTCCCTTTCTCTTTCTCCCGGTACATTACCCTTAACACTTAATTTTATTTTTTAGGTATTCTTCCTTCATATTCAACTCACCCTGTAACTTCTGTCTCTCTCCATGAATTTTCAAATTGTCTTTTCAATTCTGGTCTTTTCAATAAGGATGCTTGGAAGTCTTCAATTTCATTGAAATTCTATTTTTCCCCTGAATTATTTTATTCAGTTTTTCTGGGTAGGTGATTGTTGGTTTTCATTCTACCTCCTTTGACCTCTGGAATGTCATGTTCCAAGCCCTCTTACCCCTTAATGTAAAAGCTGCTAAATCCTGTGTTATCCTGATATCCATAATAATTGAATTGCTTCTTTCTGGCTCCTTGTAATATTTTCTACTTGATCTGAGGACTCTAGAATTTACCCACAATATTCCTAGGAGTTTTCTTTTTGGGATCTCTATCAGGAGGTGATTGGTGGATTCTTTGCATTCTATTTTACTTTCTGCTTCTACAAATATCATGGCAGTGTTCATTGATAATTTCTTCAAAGATAATGTCTTGGCCCTCTTTTTTAATCATAATTTTCATATAGACAAATATTTGTAAAAATTATCTCTCCTGGATCTACTTTCTAAATCATTTTTTTTTGTTCAATGAGATATTTCAAATTGTCTTCTGTTGGTTTTTTTTTTCATTCTTTTGGTTTTGTTTTTATAATTTTTTTATTTCTCATAAAGTCATTACCTTCCATTTGTTCCATTCCAATTTTTAAGTAATAATTTTCTTCACTGAGCTATTAGACCTCCTTTTCCATTTGTTCAATTCTGCTTTTTAAGGCATTCTTCTCCTCATTGACTTTTTAGACCTATTTTGCCATTTGGTTTAGTCTGTTTTTTTAAAGTGTTATTTTCAGCATTTTTGGGGTCTCCTTTATCAAGCTGTTCACTCATTTTTCATGATTTTCTTTCATCACTCCTATTTACCTTCCCAATATTTCTTCTACTTCTCTTACTTGATTTTCAAAATCCTTTTTGACTCCTGTGTGGCCTGAGACCATTTCATATTTTTCTTGGAAGCTTTAGGTGTAGGAGTCTTGACCTTGCTGTCTTCCTCTGGTTGTATGCTTTGATTTTCTTCATCATAAGAAAATACATTTTCACCAAGATAGTAACCTTCTTTTGCCTTATTTTTCACCTTTTTAGTCATTTTCCCAGACAATTAGTTGACTTTTAAGCTCTTTGTTAAATGGAGGGTGTACTGTCCCAAGTTTCAGGGATTTTGTGCTGCTGTTTTCAGAGATATCACTAGGAATTTGTAAATTCTCAATTTTTCCAAAGTGATCTGATGAAAAGAGGTATGTTTCCTCCCCTTCTGGCCTGTACTCTGGTTTGTGAATACTCAGAAGCACTCTTTTCTGTTCTGGAACTGTGAGTAGGATTGCCTTTCCAGAAATACCACCAGCTCTGCCATGTCAGTGCTCCTTGGCCCACCACTGCCACCCAGGACTTCAA
Organism: Bettongia penicillata ogilbyi; assembly: GCA_023548195.1. Classification (NCBI taxonomy): domain Eukaryota; kingdom Metazoa; phylum Chordata; class Mammalia; order Diprotodontia; family Potoroidae; genus Bettongia; species Bettongia penicillata. The sequence goes on along the minus strand of JAJHZJ010000470.1, from coordinate 7,992,583 downwards.
CCCAGATCAAGTGCTTGATGGCTTCACCACCTGTAGGCCAACAGTTCCAGTAGTAGCTGCTGCTGTGGCAGTGGCTGATGCCACCTTAGGGTTAGGGCTGAGGCCAGACCAAGTTCTTCTTTCAACCAGGTGAGAGAGCTTTTCCACTGTCCTTTGAAGCTGCCTTTGGTGTTTCTTGGTTAACAAGTCTGGAAAGCACTAGAGTTGCCAGTGATTCAGTGCCCGGAAGCTCGCTCAAGTCTTGTCTTTTCCAGTGCATACCATACTGGGCTGTGCTCTGTTCAGAACTCTGTACAATAGACCATTCCTGTCAGCCATCCAGATAGTGTTTGAATGGGAATCTGTTTCACTCTGTAATTTTCTGACTTCTGCTGCTCTAGAATTTATTTACAGTCATCTTTTTACCATTATTTTGAGGGGGTTAGTGAAAGAGCTCAAGCAGGTCCCTGCCTCTACTTTGCCATTTTGGCTCTGCCCCCAACACATTCAGGTTTTAAATAGTTTTGTGTTGGCACTCCATCCCCCAATTTGACAAAATTTTATCATTTAGGATGATTTTCTCTATGGAAAATACAGGTCAACCTGGTAGTTCACACCCATCACCTTGAGAACTCACCTTAGGGTATGTATCTTAATTAGTCTCCATGAAACTTAAGAGATACTGTAGAAGAACTTTATGTAATGCTAGACATATTTTCTTCACTTATTTAATTATAATTTCTACTACATCCATGTACATCAATCAATTTTAAAATGGATATGGTGAGTTATTCGAGCTTGCCTTATTTTTCAATTACTAGTGATTAGGAGTGGGTTATTGCACATAGGCTCATACATATTGAGCTGGTAGAAACTTCATGAAAAAACATATAAATAAAAGGTTATTGAACTGATTCAAATTGCATCTTTGCCTCACCATCACAATGTGCAATACTTTGTCCTTAGTTGGTACTTAATTAAATATTTGCTGGGTTGCACTGGATGGCAATATCTTATCCATGTAGAAGCCCACCCTGTTGAGAGGAAAGTTCCATCCTTCTTTCTCCCATCAGTACTTTAGTTAGGACTTTGTTTATTGATTTCCCAAGACTTCTTATGTGTCAAACACTATTGTGAGTTTTGGTAATGCAAATTAAACTTTTCCAATGCAAATGGTTTGCACTTAGAATCCCAAGATCAGGAGATATAGACCTAGAAAATACTTTTGGAACACTTTGTCTAACCCCATCTTTTTCCATATGAGGCCCAGAGAGATAATGCAACTTCCTAATGGACATGCAGGTAAGAAAGAATCAGAGCCAAGATTTATTCATAGACTAATAAGGAATATTAGAGACAATTTACTTAGTTTAAATGTCACCCAGTGCAGCAATCTCCTCTATGATATCCTTGGCATCTGTCTGTACTTTGAGAATCCCTGTGGCAAAGTCTAACAAGGCTGATCATTTCAATTTTGGGCAGCATTAGTTATTAGCACTGTAACTTCTATTCATTGACCTCAATCTCTGAAGAAAATTCAGGACAAATCTAATCTGTCTTATCTGTGCTATACATATCAGGACTGCTATCATGTTCTCCCCTACTGTCCAACAAACAATCCCTTCTCCAAGCTAATGCTTTTCCAACTGTTCCTCATATGAATGACAGACCCTTAGTCAACTTGGGAATATTCTTCTAGATTTGTTTTAGTTCATCAATGCCAGACACTTACATGTTTCTGGAGAATAGGACAGAAAAAACACAAATAGAATTCAAATCATAAAATAAGTTCACATTTACATAGCATGTTACACTGTCCAAATTATGGACTGCGTACCTACATTTGGTTACCTATATTATGGACTGTGACTTTTTTTTCCAACAAAAGCTTTAAGTCAGTGATAGTGCCATCTCCATTTTGTAGATGAGGAAAATGAAACTGAGTAAATCCAGCTCCCCTGAATTTAAATCTAGCAGCGTATATTCTGTGCCACTGTTTTTCATATCTTAAAAAGTTAGAACAAATCAATTGATAGTTTTTTTCAGAGAAGAATTGCCCAACAAGATACAGAATGATTAATGCTGATCTCTCAAAATCACTAAGGTATAAAGTGTTACAAAAAGTATTAATATAACCAAATGATAAAGTAGGTCTGTATCAATGAATCACAGTGATGGGGCTGTCCAAGAGCTTATCTGCAGCAGTGAAAAATGAGGTCATTAGTGAAAATCAAATGCAAATATTATAGGATTCTGGAACATTTCTTTTTATACATTAGGGATGGAGTTTTCATTTTAACTTGAAGAAATGTACACCCTTCATTTTTTTTTAAAGAAGTATCTTTCTCTGAAAACTCTGGTCTATTATTTGAAAGAATCTGAAACCCTGAAGCTGAATTGTTTCAGGGTGCTAGATGATTATGATAATTTATAAGAAATGATTAAAAAAGAAAGTATAATTCTTTAAGGACAACCAAAGGTGGGAGATAACAGTTTGCATGCATAATAAGAATAGCAAATAATTGTTTGCTCTTCTAAGGACTGACTAATTATCCTAGAGAAACATCTTAAAACTTCAAAGATGGCAAAGTCTCTTATGCTACTAAGTAATATTATCTTCGTCAAGATGAAAGTTACAGATCTGAAAAAATGAAAGTTACATCTCTAAAGACCTTACAATTCCCTAAGTACCCCTTAGGAAAAAGAAAATCAGTCCTCCAAGGAATCTGTGATCCCATAGCTCTGTGTATTCATTTTGGAGAAGTGGGCTCAGAACCCTTTTTTTCCTGTGATAGATTTGCCCTGTTCAAGTCCCAAAGAGATGTCATCAGATTATAAATGTATGTTGTGCATATGTGTACATTTTAAAAAAAAAACATACAGGCAGACAGACAGATAGATAGATAGGTTGATAGATGAGGGAATGGATCTGTGATATCACTGGTATTTGGAACTCCCAGATGAAGAAACTCCCTCTAACAGTCTAATAATGTAGCTCAGTACTCTCTCTGCAACTTATCACCTTATAAAATTGTAAATATCACTGGACAGTCTCCCTGGTCACCCTTTCCAGAACTGACTACACTTGGACTTACCTCTCACCTCCATGCTCCAATTGCTCCTCAGAACCACTATTCCAAGTAAAGCAGTGAGAATATTCCTTCCTTCTCTTTGCCAGTTACAGATTCTGCTTCCACAGCAACTCTTAACAATCTTTCTGTCTCTGAGATTTTTTTTTTTCTGATCCATCTAGGGGTCTTTTTTTTTTTTTTAATAATTTATTTGTTTTTCGTTTTCAATAATTCTGTAAGTTTTACATTTTCACCTCTTCCTTCCACTCCCTCCATGAGATGGCATACAATCTTATATAGATTCTACACATGCATTCTTATTAAACATATTTTCACATTAATTATGTTGCATAGAAGAATAAAAATGAATGCGAGAAACCAAGAGAAAAAAAGAAAACAGAATACAAGAGAAAATAGTCTGCTTCATTCTACATTCCAACTTTATAATTCTTTCTCTGGATCAAGAATCCTTTGGGGTTGTTTTAGGTCCTTGCTAAGTCTATCAGAAAGAGTCCTCAAACCCTGTGGTTGTTACTGTACATAGTGTTCTCCTGGTTCTGTTCATTTCACTCAGCATCAGTTCATATAAATGTTTCAAGGTGTTTCTGAAGTCTACTTATTAGTCATTTCTTACAGCAAAATGGTATTCCAGTACATTCATATCCTACAACTTATTTAACCATTTCCCAACTGATGGGCATCCCCTCAATTTCTCATTCTTGGCCATCACAAAAAGAGCTGCTATAAATATTTTTCTACATGTCAGATCTTCTCACATTTTTTGTGACTTCTTTGGAGTATAGCCCTAGAAGCGATATTGTGTATATTTTCCTCTTGTCCAACATTGCTACCACCCTGTTGTAAGCCCTTATTATTTTACTTCTTGGCTATAGCAATAACTGGCTAGTTGATCTCCCTGCCACATCTCTTCCTCACTCTAACCCATCTTTCACTTAAATATCCAAGTGATATCTTTAAAGCACAAGTTTGATCTTGTAACTCCCTTAATTAATAAACTCCATGCGGTCTCTGTCACCTCCAAGATCAAAGATAAAATCTTCTTGGTAGCATTCAAATATTACATATTGTCCTCCTTGCCCCCCAACCCGAAATTTCCAGTCTTTCTATCTAGTCTCTTTAGTCTAGTGATATTGGCCTCCTTGCTCAACAAGACACTTCATATCCTGACTTGTGGCATTATCACTGGCTGTTTTCAATGCCTTAGTTGTTTTCCTTACTCGGTTCCACCTCTTGGCTTCTCTGCAATGTGTTAAATCTCACCTAACAACCCACTACCTCTAGAAAGACTTTTACATTTATTTCTCATTCTAGTGTCTTACCCCATGGTATATTTTCAATTTATCCATTAAGTAGCTTGTTTATACATAGTTGATTTCATGTTCTATCCATCAATAAGCTATGAGCTCCTTGAAAACAAGGGCTAATTTATATATACATACAGAGAGAGAGACACACAGAGAGAGAGACAGAGAGAGAGCAAAGGCTAACTTTTATTTATATATACATATATGTATATATATTTATATATGTATGTATACATATATATGTATATATACTTAAATTTACTAAGTTAGATATTTGGTTGTACTTTTTTTAAGTAGCACAGAAAGCAAAGTAACTTTATTCTACTACTTTATTTGTATACAACTAATCTCTTAGACAAAATTTTGGTGCTACAAAATGAGCCATATTTTATATTTCCATGCTTACCTCACTGGACTATTGTGAAGATCCAATGATATAATGTATGTAAAGTAATCTGCAAAATGTATAGTGCAATACAAATGCCAAGTTACTGTGGTGGGAAACATTACACTTTCTAACATCAGGGTTACTCTAGGCTTGCCATAAATACTTCGAATTGCATGCAATCATCCTTAATGTCTAGTGGCATACTAAAGGACACTCTGCTTGGATCAATATCATTCAATATTTTAGTCTTTAATTTGCATGAAGACTTATAGGGCATGATTATCCAATTAGCAAATGACCTATTGTTGAGTGTGATAATGAGTACATTGAATGACTAAATCAGTATTTAAGGAGGTCTCTACCCATTGGAATACAATGAATTTCAGTGGATTTGCAAACTTATACTGATTCACTAGTGTTACATGGCCATCAGAAAACTGGAGTCTACTGTGCATTGGAAGTTTTCTTTTCTATTTAATAATAGGGATATGTGTGTGTGTGTGTGTATTCATTCCTGGTGCATCTTTATGCATCTCTCTCTCTCTCTCTCTATATATATATATATATGTAATGCATAATTACATGCATATATATGTGTATACATACATGCGTATATATATACACATGTATGTATTATACACAAAAATACAAACAATATTTAAATCCAATGTATTCAAACTTAAGAAATACTTCTTTGCTTGCTGGAATGAGAAAGGATGAAGAAGATATGAAAGAAGTTACTAATTCTGCAGTGAATGTCTTTCCCATTAATTCCTTTTCAAAACTTGGAATATAAATGTTTCCTTTTCTTGTTTGTTTTTGTGTTCTTTCTTTCTACTATCTTTTGTAAATATTTTCAGATAGTGGAGGTAGAAGATATTGCTCTTATTTGGGTTAATCATTCTATTTTTCCAGTGTGTGGATTGTTTCCACATTAAAGCAAGTTATTTTGGATCTGAAAAGACATAATTTGTAGAAAAAAAAAAGTCTTGTTTTTTCCCCAAGTAGAAAAAAATACTATTGAAAAAAAACCACGAACTTTATGGGTGTTGTATGCTAATTTACTCCTTTTTTTTCTTTGACTTTTTAGAAACCCTTAAAAGTAATTCAGTCATAAGGTGATTGGGAAAAAAAAAAAGATGAATAAAAGCAAAAACATCGTTGTGTCTTAAAAAATGGAATATTGTCAGAAAAATCAACATGTCAAGTTTGGTTTTGTTTACTTTCTCCTCATTATAATTGAAAATATTATATTTCCTTTGAAAAATATTGTTTTTATTTATGCTCATAGTTTATAAAAATACAACAGTTCAGTACTTTAGGGATTAATTGAAGAAACATTTAATTCTTTTCAAGAAACATATATTAAGTTTTTAATATATGAAAAAGATATACTCTAGGGACTGGAGATACAATGATATATTGATACACATTCTGCCCTAAATGACCATGTATTTTATTGAGGCAGTGATATCACTGGCTTAGCAACTCTCTTTACACAAATTCTCAGTGACTTAGTATCTTTCAAGCACTACTGGACCTGAAAATTCACCCTTTGGTCAATCTTGTGAAGATCTTCTTCTGGGTTTAGCTTGGCTAGCTCACAGATAACAGAGAGCAGGCCTAAATTCAAATGTTTTATATCTTTGTGGGATTTGAAGAACTGAACAATGTACTATCAAAATATTTTATAGAACTAGAAAAATATATCAAAATTAATCTGGAACAATAAAAGATCCAGAACATCAAGAGAAGTAATTAAAAGGAATGCAAAGGAGGGTCACCTTGCCATACCAGATCTTAACTTGTATTATAAAGCAGAAATCCTTAAGAGTAGTCAGTACTGACTAAGAAATAGTGGTGCATCAGTGGAATAGATTAGGTACACAAGACAGAGTAGTCAATGACTATAGTTACTATATATACTATAGTAATCTACTGTTTGATAAACCCAAAGACTCCAACTTCTGGGATATGAACTCATTTTTGGCAAAAAGTGCTGGGAAAACTGGAAAAATTTAGGGCAGAAACAGGGCATAGACAGTACCTTATACGTAGCAAAATAAAGTCAAAATGGGTAGATTATTTAGATATAAAGATATTTAGATACTATATATTTAGATACTATAAGCAAAAGTGGACAGCAAAGAATAGTTTACCCACCAGATTAATGGAGAATAGAAGAATTTATCACCAAACAAGAGATAGAAAACATTATGAAATGCAAAATGAATAATTTTGGTTACATTAAATTTAAAAGTTTTGTATAAATAAAGTCAAAACAACCAAAATTAAAAGGGAAACAGAAAATTGCGATCTTTTTTTTACAACCAGTTTCTCTGATAAAGCCTCATTTCTAAAATATATAGATAACTGAGTCAAATGTACAAGAATACAAGTCATTCCCCAACTGATAAATGGTCAAAAGATATGAACAGGTAGTTTTCAGAGGAAGAAATTAAAGATGTCTATTGTCACATGAAAAAATGTGCCAAATCATTGTTGATTAGAGAAATGCAAATCAAAATAGCTCTTAGGTCTGCTCTGGCAGCATCACAGCTGCCAGATTGTCTAACATGATGAAATAGAAAAACTATAAATTTTGGAGAAGATGTGAAATTGTTGGAGAGTTGTGAAACGATCTAACCATTTTGGAGAACAATGTGGAACTATGCCCAAAGGAGTACAAAATGCGCATACTCTGTGACTCAGCAGTTCCACTCCTAGTGCTGTATCCCAGAGATCATACAAATGAGAAAAGGACCCACATGTACAAAAAATATTTAAAGCAGCTCTTTTTGGGGTGGCAAATAATTGGAAATTGAGGGAATGTCCATCAGTTGGGGAATGGCTGAACAAGTTGTGGTATAAGAATGTATACTATTGTGCTATAAGAAATGATGAGTAGGAGTACTTCAGAAAAACTTGGAAGGACTTACATAAACTGATACTGAGTGAGGGGAGCCATCCAGGAGAACACTGTGCAGTTACTACCACACTGTGATGATAAACTTTGATAAACTTTACTTTTCTCAGTAATGCAAGAGCTTTTTAGATCTTTGATGGAAAATGCTATTCCCATACAGAGAAAGAATTACAGAGTCTGAATATAGATGAAAGAAAAATATTTGCTTTCTCTCTTTTTTATTTTGTTTCTTCTTTCTTGTGGCTCATTCTGTTGGTTATAATTCTTCTTGGCAACATGACCAATGTGAAAATATGTTTAATATGAAGGTATATGTAGAGTCTATATCATATTGTACATTGCCTTGGGGAGGGGGAGAAAATTTAAAACTCAACAGCTTGTGGAAATGAAAACTATAAAATAAAAATAAATATAAAAATTAAACAAAAAGGAAGAATTTCCATTTTACTGGGGTAGACAAGGCCAAACTTTTGGATATACAATATAAAGGAAGAGTTTTTTTTTTTATAGTAAACAAAAGAATAGTATAATCTACATAACAATATAAATGGGATAGATTGATAAGTACACTAACAAACTTGTGCACATGGACACAGACAACATATGACTCTCCATAAACATAAACCATTTATGTTAAAAGTTCTGCTTAAGGGGGAAAAAGAAAAGAAGAAATAAAGGAAGGTGAATCACTTTTTTTTTTAAAGCAGTCATTAATAGCTATGTTCTTCTACCCTTCAAGTGTCACCTTGCTTAAAATTTGGCAAATTTGAATTATTATTTTTTGTACTGATGGGATAGTAGCAGGGTATTATAATGACTTGGAATAAAATAGTAAAAATCATTATTGAACCTGGATTAGAAGAGATTTTGCTTAATGACAGTTACAAACAATAGTTCAATCCGAAAGGGTGGGATCTGAAGCCTCTGTAGCTATGTACACATAATAGTTTCCTCATCTCTGACACTTAAATCATTAACCATGGTTGAACATTTATCCATTGACTATAGAAACATGGTAGGGTTTCTGTCCTCAGTTAATTCCTAAGTTTTCATGTTTGTTATATGTAACTTAGCTTCTGGAAATCAGGACACTTTGCACACTGAGGCCAGTCTTTGCGGTTGTTGCATTCACTTTGAAGTCAGTTTCCTTAGTGTTTTTCACAAGCACTCCCTCCTAACCAATTGGGAGAAATCAGGGCATCTGTGGATATGCAAAACATCATTTAAACATTCACATTTCACATATTTTACATAATTAACACATTTAGCACAAGTTCAACACAAGTTATACTGTTTTAAAATGTTTCTCATATGTGACATTCAACAAATAAATCATACAGAACATAAAGCAACAAAATGGATAAAACATATTTAGCACCATAAGGCATGTGCATATTTCAATAATACACATAACAGTAGCACCTATTGGAAGTGTATGCCAAACACTACATGAAAAAATATAGTTCCATAATAACAATGAACACCTTAAATATAACAAAATATATCATCCTAACATCTCTATCCTATACAGCATAAATTGGTAGTATACACAGCATACATTATATATACGCTTTCAATTATGTGTCTCACTATATGATTAAGACCTCTCTATTGTTTTTTGCTATATCATATATGTCCACTAAAACATGTATTTCATTTTGGCTATGATCTTCTGTGAGTCAGCTATCAATATCCTAGAGTCCCAATTCCAAGTTAATAAATGTTTCAGGCATTCTAGCACCAACTCCTACAGATATACTCTGCTCCCCAGGACTCTACCAATGGCCTTGTAGAATAGAGTTGCTTTTTGGTTTAGATCTTCCTCATCATCTGAAGAAAAGCTACCAAAAAATTGGGATACACTTTACTGAGTTACCTAGCACCCTGAGTGTAGTAAAACACCAGTATACCTAGGACACTGGAATAATAACTTTTCTGAGATATTCCCTGACTCAGTCTCACTGAGAAGAGGTAAGAAGGTACTCTTTCTCTGATTCTATTTACTTGACTGCTCCTCATTACTTTTCAATGGCTCATGTGGAAGTTCAAGAAACTGTCCAGATTATTCTGTTGTTTCATATTTCCCTGATTCTTCCCTATGGCTATTTTATAAATTGGCAAGTTACCCCATTACTGTAACAGGATAGACTGAGGTTTTGCTACCATTACCTTGTCATGTGTATGAAGATCTTTGGCATTTTGCAATTTTGTGTTTTTGTTTTCTTCTATCAGAATTTTCTTTAAGCAAGGCTCTGTCTTGGCAATAAGATTTTTTTTTTAGCCTATCTCTTAATTCATATATGCCATCTCCATTTCCTACAACTCCAAAGTCCAAGTCAATAGACAAACATAGATCTCTTTCAAACGTTTACAAATATAGAGTACAATGAAGAATTTGCTAGAGTCACATCTTTCTGGCTTGTAAAGATCAATTATAAAATGTCCAGTGTGAACATTTCCAATTCAGAAATCATCAGTTGCTACAAATCTAGGCTTGATTTACTTTTTATTGGTTGTTCTAGATTTAAGAATATTTAATAATCTAAACTTAAAAGTCTGTGTATACATATATCACCCCCCCCAAAGAGTCCAATTATTAAATATTTATCAACATACCCCTTGTTGATCTCTAGCAACAGGTTGATTTAAGCAGGATTACCTTGGTAGTATTTAGGGAATAACATCATTGCCAGAATGGAGGCTCAGACGGTAAAATAATGGTAATAACAGTAAATCACGCTAATAATAATAAATAGACATTTACATAACACTTTAAGATTTACAAAGTGATTTGCATCCATTATCACATTGGAACAAGCCTGCATAACTTGCTACCCACCACAGGTTGCTTCTGGCCCTTAGGCTATTTGTGACTTGTCAAAGGATTTCCTCTACATTGCAAGAGATGCTTTCCTCTACGTTTTTCTCTGGCAGCCTGAAATACTTTGGCATACCCCAAACTTCAGCGTGCTTTAGGTGGCCCATGGGGCCACAAATTGTGCCTGCCTGCACTAGAACCTCAGAAAACCCTTGAGTCAAAGCTGTGGTATCTTTCCTGGTAACATTGTATGCATACACTTTCAATGATATTTGCAGCATCTGTTGACATTTCTGCTTAGATTTTAAGGTTTCTAGCATATTTAACAAGGTTAGGTTGAAATACTTAGCTTGTACATATCCCTGAGGTGTGCTGCTAGATTTCTTGATTTCCCCCAAGGCCAAAATCTCCTTCAGTCATTTTTTTTCAAAGTCTCTATCTTGTTCAAAGTGAATTCTGGCTGAGAAATACCCCTCCCCACCCTGCCTTCCATTATCTCTTAGCAATATTAATAATTTTCTATTTCCTCCTTGAGTTTACCTTTTTAGACCAGGTTAAATGGCCAGTTATGACTAGGATACACAGCTCATTTTATTTCTGCTTTCCTCTCTTCCCCTCAAAGAGGGGAAAAAGTCAATTCACTCAATGGTGTGGTCATGATTATAATATATAAATATTCAATATGGGTTTATAAGACATTCTTTTGGACATGCCAAGCATAAGTTGCACAACCTATTGTTATTTGGGGCCAACAAAATCTATTTTGCAATTGTTAGTCCTAAATGTGCAAAGTCATCATGCAATACCTGGTTATGTCATACAATTTATAGGACTGTGCTGGTTCATCTAATGTATTCTTTGTAATATCAGTTATAATCTGGTTTAGGACTCTACTACAATGATTCAACTTCTTCCTGGCAATGATTAATAAGCCTTAGAAGCAACCCCTGGCTTTGTTACTTCATTGTTTTTCATATCTTTTCAGTTTCTGTACAGGATAACAAATTTTTCAGCTAGTAAGTTCTCAACATACATGCAATGGAATTTTTTTTTTGATGGACACTTTCTTGATATAGAAGGGCTCCCAAATTTTCCAAATCAATAACAATATGAAACATACAGGTTTTCTTTCCATTAGGTGAGTGCTTGATGGGGGGAAGACATAGAGTGTGACACACCAGAAGTAACTGACAATCTTTGAAAACTTTTTTACATTTCCCATCTCAGTTCTCACTTAATGTCTTCCAAGGGTTTAAGTCAATGTCTTTTTTCTTGGGCATTTTTTATCATTTGATTGTATATCCATGAATGGATTTTTTTATTATTTTATTTGTTTTCAGTGGTCTGCAATCATTTCCATATAACTTACATTTTCCCCCTCCTCCCTCCTTCCCCTTCCCTTCCCCCTCCATCCCTGAGTTGACATACAATTTTATATAAGTTCTACACATATATTTCTATTAAATACATTTTCACCTTCGTGATATTGCGTAGAAGAATTAAAATGAATGGGAAAAAGTATTTTTCTCATACCAAAATGTAGTACAAAAGAAAATGATCTGCTACATTCTGCAATCAAATTCCATATTTCTTTCTCTGGCTGTGGAAGGCATTTTGCCTTAAGAGACCATTGGGAATATTTTAAGTCCTTGCACTGCCATGAAGTTATAAGTCTATCAGAAAAAAATCTTTGCACACTGTGGTTGTTGCAGTGTATAAAGTTCTCCTGGTTCTGCTCCTTTCTCTCAGCTTCAGTTCATATAAGTCTTTCCAGGCCCCTCTGAAGTCTTCCTATTCATCATTTCCTACAGCACAATAGTATTCCATTACACTCATATACCACAATTTATTCAGCCATTCCCCAAGTGATAGGCATCCCTTTGATTTCCAGTTTTTAATCACCACAAAGATAGCTGCTATAAATACAGCCCTAGAAGGAGTATTGCTGGGTCAAAGGGTATGCCCATTTATATAGCCCTTTGGCCATAGTTTCAAATTGCTCTCCAGAATGGCTGGATCAGCTCACAGCTCCACCAACAATGAATCAATGTTCCAGCTCTCCCACATCTTCTCCAGCATTTATCTTCATCCTGCTTTGTCATGTTAGCCAATCTGATAGGTGTGATTTGGTATCTCAGAGTTGTTTTGATTTGCATCTCTCTAATCAGTGGTGATTTAGAGCATTTTTTCATGTGACTATAGGTAGCTTTGATTTCTTCCTCTGAAAACTGCTTGTTCATATTGTTTGACCATTTATCAATTGAGTAATGATTTGTATTCTTGTATATTTTGAATCAATTCTCTTTACATTTTAGAAATGAGGCCTTTATCACAGACACAAGTTGCAAGAATTCTTTCCCATTGTTCTTCTTCCCTTCTAATCTTGGTTGCATTGGGTTTGTTTATACAAAAACTTTTCATTTTAATGTAATCAAAATTAACCATTTTGCACTTCACAATTTTTTCTATCTCTTGTTTATTCAAAATTCTTCCCTTTTCTATAAACCTGATAAATACACTATTCCTTGCTCCACTAATTTGTTTATAGAATCATATTTATACCTAGCCCACATGTATGGTGGCAGGCATTGGTCTATGCCTAGTATCCGCCATACGGTTATCCAGTTTTCCCAGCAATTATCATCAAACAGCAAATTTTTATCCCAGAAGTTGGGGTCCCTAGGTTTATCAAACAGTTGATTGCTATATTCATTGAATACTGTGTCTTGGGTACCTAGCATATTCCACTGGTCTACCATTCTATTTCTTAGCCAGTACCAATTGGTTTAGATAATTGCTGCTTTATAATACAATTTGGGATTTGGTAGAGCTAGGCCACCTTCTCTAGCATTTCTCTTCATTAGTTCACTTGATATTCTGGACCTTTTCTCCTTCTAGATTAATTTTGATATTTTTTCTAGCTCTACAAAATAATTACTTGATGCTAAATAAGTAAATTAATTTAGGTAGAATTGTCATTTTTATTATATTGGCTCAGCCCACTCACAAGCAACTAATGTTTTTCCACCTACTTAGGTTTGACTTTATTCATGTGAAAAGCATTTTAGACTTGTTTTCATAATATTCCCGGGTTTGTTTTGGCAAGTAAACTCCCCAATATTTTATAGTGTCTACTGTAGCTTTAAACAGAATTTCTCTTTCTATCCCTTGCTATGGGGCTTTGTTACTAATATATAGAAATGCAGAATATTTGTGTGGGTTTATTTTAGTACCTGCAACTTTACCACAGTTCATTATTTCAAGTAGTGTTTTACTTTATTCTCTGGGATTCTCTAAGTATATCATCATATCTTCTGCAAAGAGTGATAATTTAATTTCTTCTTTGCCTATTCTAATTCCTTCAGTTTCTTTTTCTTCTTTTATTGCTACAGTTAACATTTCTAGTATCATATTGAGTAATAGTGGTGATAATGGGCATCCTTGTTTCACCTGTTATCTTATTGGAAATGCATCTAGCTTATCCCTGTTGCATATAATACTTGGTTAAGGTTTTAGGTAGATACTGCTTATTATTTTATAGAAAGTTCCATGTATTTCTATGTTCTCCAGTGTTTTCTATAGGAATGAGTGTTGTATTTTGTCAAAAAACTTTTTCTGCATCTATTGAGATAATCACCTGAATAAAATTCTTGAGAGATTTAGCAGGGGCAACATAGCTCTTAACAACAATATATGATAGTGCCACTGAATTCTAGAAGAGTCCTTAATTGACACAGACTTTTTTTAGAAGTAATTAGCTAAGGTACATATGTCTTCTCTGGATCAGTACTTTCTAGGCTTCTATCAAACCCTAGTTTCTCTCTCGAGTCCTACAACATGCAATACATTTTGACTTCTTGGATTGGATGTCATCTAGATATCTCCAACACAATATGTCCAAACAGAATTCACCTTCCCCTCAAAGCAACTCTGCTTCTTCCAACTCTCCTATTCCTCTCAAGACACACAATACTCCAACTTTGGAGTCATATTCAACTCTTCATTCTCACCCGTCCCACATATCCATTTCATTATCAAATCTTATCATTTTTCCCTTTACAGTTTCTTTAATATAATTCCTATTTCTCTCTATTCACACAATCACCTACTATTTCAAGCCATCATCACCTCTATCTTTGTAATAACTTTCTAATTGGTCTCCTGCTCCATTTCTTTTAGCTACTGGAACAAAAATGTTAAAGGCTGATGATGCCACCACCTTAATCAATAAATTCATTGCCTCTAGGGTCAAATAAAAAGTTTTCTTTTTGATATGTAAAGGTCGTCAAATCTTTTCACATGTTACCTTTCCAATCTTCTTATAATTTACTCCTCTCAACATGCTCTACAATCCAGATATTCTGGCCAACTTGTGCCTCAGACATGATGCTTCATCTCCCATCTCTATGCATTCACACTACCTGTACCCCATTCTTCTAATGCTTTACTTTTTCGCCTCCACTTCTTAGTTTCCCATGACTTCATAATGAGTCAAGCCACCCATCAGTAGGAGGCATTTTCATACATCATAGGAGGCCTCCTGTAGGAGCCACCCCCACACCAATTTGCTAGTACTTCCCCCGTGAAACTACCTACCATCTACTTAATATTTACCTTGTGCATTTCTACTTTCATGTTTTTCTCTCATTAAAATGGAAACTTCTCCATTGTTAAGCTCAGTGCTAAGCTCAAAATAAGTAAAAAATAATACATGTTTTTGACTGACTCTTATTTGAGGCACCATGTAACCTTATGTTATGTGGCTCTGCAAAACTGACATTCATCAATTAAAAGAGATTTTCCTCTAATACTTTCATCAATTCTTTTTAATCATGCTTTTCAAAGACAATGAGATCATTCAAGTACATTGCTGCTTTCATGTTACAAGTTACTTCTCCATAATATCATGCATAGGAGTAAGTGCTCCTGAGAGATTGCTCAAACTGGTAGCAACCTGCCTGGCAGTTCAATGCTGTCATCCTTTCTTTCTTTCTTTCTGCATCAGAATCTGATTATATCGACTGCATGAAATCAAAATTGAGAACCATTCACTGCCTAGCAAACAGTCCAAGGCATCAAATGCTATTCGAATGCTATACTGCCCCACTTGAATCCTTTTGCTAGTCGATATGCATCCTGATCTCAGTCTTGTGTGTGTGTGTGTGTGTGTGGTGTGCATGTATGTATATATGAGTTCTGATTTCACTTAATCTATCCTTAAATTAGAGGAAATGTCATCCTCTTAGTGATTTGTGCCACCATGGGCTTCTGTATCCTATAATATTCTATATAAATCATATCAATGATCAAAATATTCAAGTATTTAGGCTTGCCTTACTGTCTATAGCATATTAAGAGTTTTTTGAATGCATCAGAGTTCACATATCAGAAATGCTTTCTCAACATATCAAAGTTAATATATTTCCTTCCATGTCAAAAACACCAGTTTTTTGGCAAACTTTAAGTTTCAAAGTATCAGTAGCATAAAATAGCTCATATTTACATAGCATTTAAAGGTTTACAAAGTGCTTTATACATGTCAACTTATTTGTTATTTGTTAAGGATGGTTTTTGACATTTAGTCCATAGGATCCTTATTCTTTCATAAAATGTAATGGATAATTTTCTCATGTCTCTCCTAGAAACACTGTAACACAGTGCTTACCCACAGAAAAATATATGAGTATAGACAAGTTCTGTCCCTTCATGGGTCAGGAAGACCTTAATTCCAAGTCCCTTTGTTATTTTTGAGAAATCAGTTGCTGGCAGTTTAACTTTTTAGAAAAATGATTGTTTTCTACTTTTTGGTTCATACATCATCTATGTGCACCCAGGCCATAATTATAACAAACTAGAATATATTTTTACCTATTTATTTGTATTGTACTAATGATAATCTTGCATGCAATGACCATGATCTCTAGTCACTTGTCCTGTGGTTGCTCTGAGAGGAATATTTCTTCTGTCTTTTATGATACTTTCAAGAGGCTTTTGCCCTTGAGGCCAAGAAACCAGAAAAGGTTGATGACTTGGTTTCTACAATCCACATATGGGAACATATACTGGGTCTAAGTTAATATTATATTTAGCAAGTGAAAAGGATTGTTTTTGATTTGTTTTTATTTCTGCTTGGAAATCATACTCAAATTGATTTATTCTAACACCTGATTAAAATTTGGCAGCTTTTGTTCACAGTCAGGACTAATTAAGTATGGCTTTACCTCTTTAGCTCTTGCTATACTGCTGCACACTTGTCATAATCCAATGGTATCTACTTCTTCAAATTTTATTGCTCCCTTTTCTATCAGTTTCTCTTGTTGATTAGATATCTGAGATAAAAAGTAGAAGGATCTCTATTTTTCCCCCAAGTCTTGGATGAATGAACTTAGCATATGCTTGCTATAGTGTCCCACCAATATCTAATTGACTTTCAAAGATCTGAAAGCATCCTTATCATTTATCTTTAGGTTCTACAGTACAATTTTAAAAGCTATGATTTTAAAGCTTTTTAAAAGACCACTCTTTTTCACCCATTTCTGATAGTGGACAATGATGTAGTGTTTGGTTAAATTTGTGACTCATTCTATATTTCATTTTTCAATGGGAGGCAGATGCTTCCATGAGAAAAATACTAACTTAGGTATGTAGTGCAAATGCATTGTGCCTATGAAGCACAGAATTCTAACACCACCAATAATTCCCACTAGTAATTTGGATGACGTTTTATTCCAGGTGACACAATATACAACACTGGGTCTATAGTCAGGAGCACCTGAGTTCAAATCTGGTCTCAGACATTTACCAGCTGTTTGATCCTGGGCAAGTCACTTAACCCTATTTGTCTCATTTTCATCATCTGTAAAAATGAGCTGGAGAAGGAAATAGCAAACTACTTCCAGTATCTTTGCCATAAAATCCCTAAATGAGGTCACAAGGATTTGGACATGACTGAAAAACAAACAAACAAAAAACTCAAAACAACAAATCTGTTATTCCCTTCAAAGTTTCTAATGTATCCAATGGGAGGTGGAGGGAGGGATATGGGTACACTATGCTAAGTCCCCACCAGTGTGCTACATATTTAAAAAAATACAACTCACACTCACACACACACATTCTTGTTGATTCAGTTAACTCTGAAGAAAGACATTTATTCAAGATTCAAAGAGGAAGTGCCAAGATGTCAGAGGAAAGCAGGGACTTGCCCAAGCTCTCCTAAATTCCCCTAAAAACAGTGGTAAATTATGTCCTCAAAACAAATTCTAGAGCAGCAGAACTTACAGAAAAAGATAAAGTGAAGCAACTTTTTAGCTCAAGATAAACTAGAAGGAAGGGATCTGTTACACCAAGGTGAGAATGGAACACAGTGCAGGCCACTTCCTAATAAAGCAGCAACAGGCCATGCCTCAGCAAGCCAACGGCTGGCCTTGGTGGTCAATGAATCTGAAGCAATGGTAGAGTTATCAGTTCACAGACTGTAAGGAAGAAGGAGATTACAGAGGTCCCTTTGCTGGTACTGGGTGCAGGACTCTGTTATACTTCTTGTACATGGATCTGGATCACAGTTCTGGATGGCAGGCCCAGAGCAAAGAGGAGTATTAGCATAGCAAAGTTTGTGGCTGCAGTAGAATGGGGACTCTGGTAACAGTTCCAGCCAGAATAGAGGGCTCATATTCATTCATAGACTAGAGAACAAACCAGAAGAGTTGTAAACACACTTCTTGGATCATACCACCTTGGCAGGACTAAAAACTCACATACTCTAAGAACTAGCAAAGCTCAACTTTAAAAAAAAGTTAAATGTCAAGAAATAGGCTGGATAAATGAGAAAACAATGTAAAAAAAAGATCTTGACCATAGAAAATTACTACAGGGACAGGGAAGATCAATACATAAACTCATAAGAAGACAAGAAAGAAAAAATTGCTACATAAAAAGCCTCAAAGAAAAATGTGAATTGATCTCAGGCCCAAAAAGAATGGTTGGAACATCCATTGAAAAGGATTTTAAATATCAAATAAGAAACACAGAGGAAAAATGGGGGAGAAAAATGACAGTAATGGGGGAAAATCATAAAAAAGAGTCAACATCCTGGTAAAGGAGCCCCAAAAACATGTTGATGAAAATAGCATCAATTAGCTCCTTAGGATTGGCATTGGTTTCTCCAGTACTGTTTCTTTGACTGGATTCTGAGGTTCTCCAACTAAGAACTAGCAAATAGTGGTCAGAGAAGTGCAGCCTCTTTTCCAATAGATTGTTGGGTCTTTTGTTTGACTCATCTTCCTGGTGCAGAGCTGGCTATTTTCAGTGAGAGACCACAGTCTAATTTATGGCTATCAACCTATAACTAGTCAAATGTTCATTTCTGACAGCAAAGCCACAACAAAGCAATGCACATTTGTCAAATGTTCCCAAAACATTTCTAGATTTCTGAGTTCCCTAGTTATTCATACTGAAGAGCTCCTATTAGCTGCATGTAAATGGGAAGATAGAAAAGAGAATAATGAAGCTAAGCTTTACTTTAGGTATGTGCTATATCCCATGCAGACTACTTTTTTTCCTTAATATACATCTAATGGTCTCGTGGTTGTTTGCCCCTTCCAATCAATATGTTTGTAAAAGAATATAAGGAACACACTCTTTTTAATAATTAATTTGTTTTCAGTTTGCTACAATCACTTCCATTTACCTTAGATTTTTCCCCATCCCACCCTCGTTGTACTCCCTCCTTCCCCAAAATGATGTGCAATCTTATATAGATTCTACATCTATATTCTTATTAAATACATTTTCACTTTACTCTTGTTGCATAGAATAATTAAAATGAATGGGAGAAATCATGAAAACAAAACATAATATAAGAGAAAATGATCTGCTTCATTCTGGGATCCAACTCCATAGTTCTTGTTCTGGATGTGGAAGGCATTTTGCCTCAATTGTTCATTGGGAATTTGTTAGGTCCTTGCATTGCTCTGAAGGGCTAAGTCTACCAGAAAAATCCCTTGCACACTGTAATTGTTGTTACATACAAAGTTCTTCTGGTTCTTTTCCTTTCGCTCAGCTTCACTTCATATAAGCCTTTCCAGTCCTCTCTGAAGTCTTCCTGTTTATCATTTTTTTTTATCAGTCAGTTGACAAATGTTTATTGCTATTTCATGCCAGGCACTATACTGAGGATACAAATAAAAGTTAATTGACATTCTTTAAATAACAAAACTACTGTCAGAGGTATCAATATCATCTCAAAGGATATGAACAGGCAGTTTTCAGAAGAAGAAATTAACTCTAGCTATCATCATATGAAAAAAATGTTCTAAATCTCTATTGATTAGAGAGATGCAAATCAAAATAACTCTTGAGGTACCACAACACGCTTATCAGATTGGTTAACATGCTGTTGAAAGGAAGAGGTGAGGAAAGTCAGTTAAGACCATCTACCTCTTTCACTATATTGTGAGGAAAATAGCTAGACACCTTTAATCAAAATTTAAATATGCATCTTTACTACCCATACTACTAGTACTACTACTGCTGTTGCTACTACTATTACTAATACTGTAATACTGCTGCTGGTACTGCTACCAGTAGGACTACTATAAATTGAATATCACTTTAAGGATGTAAAGTTTTATTTCTATTAAAGATGGAATATAGAAATAGTAATATTAGCTTTGACATTGCTGATTCTTCCCATGTGGTTAATAAATTTTGCTCTAGGCTTCCTGCTGTTTAATTCAAAGGTGCTAATTTGTTTATTTTCTAAATCTCATCCTTCCAATAACAGGACTTGTTTAAAGAAATATACTGGACTGAATTTGCTCTATCTCATAATTTCTCTAGCCTGACAGATGGGGGACCTCTAAACAGTGTCTCAAATCCAACACTTACCAATTTGGATGAGCTTCCACCAAATAAGATTCATGGGGGTATCCAAAGGACTAATTCCTAGGATCATTGCTTTAGGATATATTTCTTTGTGATTCAGGAATTAACTTGTGGACTAGTGTTAAATATTCCATTGACTCTAACACAGTCCATTCTACCTATGTGGGTGAAAAGAACTTATACTTCATCCCCAGTCCTTCACAATGACCACTCTACATTTGTAGGTAGTATAATCTGACTCACTGATTGGATAAAGTTTTCCTAGTTTCTTTACAGACTGGGAAATTTTCAAAAAGCACTTCAAAAGTAAACAAAATATATAGCAATAGTTACTTATTATCACATTTAATTCACATCACTAAAGGCCAAAAAGAAATACCCAGGCGCATGACCAGAAGCAAGAGGAATAGGAAAAAGAAGGGGAATGATTCAAATGTCACCAGGTATAACTCCAAAAGGGTCAGTTACTAGAGTCCCAGGATATGTAATGATACTCAGGCTACACCTAGGAAAGGAAAGGTGTGCCAATGATTGTAATTCTAGAAGGTTCTAAGAAACATTCCTCAAACTTGAAACATAATTATTTCAAGCTTTCCATCAGACTTTTTGGTTGACATAGGCATTATATATATTCCTATCTACATCATTTCTTTTTTTAATAAGGGGAGGAGAAGGGAATTATATAAAGGATCTCATTATATTGAAATATTTTATTATTAGAAACCTGGGATATTTCAAAGGCTGAAGGGGAAAAGAAGTTATGTTATTTCTAATATTTAATAATTTAATGAAAATGTGAACATTTCAAACAAATTGTATTTTAAAAGCAAATAACTATAAAGACTACTGAAACTTTAATGATGAGAAAAATCACTGATTTAAAAGCTAGTCTTGAGGCAATGTAACAGTTGCTATAGTGGACACAGGCAGACCGAGGGTCACATCCTACTTCAGAAACTTAATGTTTGTGTCACCCTGAGGAAACTCTCAGCTCTTCCAAGACTCAGTCTACTCATTTTTAAAATGAGCATAACAACTGCACATAGAAATAGAATTGCACTATCAAATACATTGCACTATGTAATTACATACAATATTATGAAAGTTTATATAGACATGAGGTCTTCAGAGAAGGAATGATGTAATAGAAATAGAGTCATAACTGAAATGACAACAGAGACTTGAGCCAAAATCCAACCTTTAATACTGCATAGTCCTGAGTAAGTAATTTTTATTCTCTGAAACTGTTTCTTGATCTATAAGACAAAGATATTTGACTAATTTCATCACTAGGCTAAACCATGGGTCAAATGAAATAATAAAAGAGATGCTTTAGGATATGATAAATGGTTTAATATAAATATTTTACCTTATCCAATAAATGGAGAGGTTTGAAAAGCTCAGAGCAATAGACAAAGTGAGTTATTAGCCACTGGATATAATTATGAACATTTGCTTCTTATTTCCATATTTAAATAGGACATTAAGGTGATTACGGTGACTTTTGAGCAGTCCGTAAGTAGAGCATAACATAGCAATGTTATTCAACGTGGGTAACTCAATGGTTACACACAATGATCTGTTGGAATGTGATAAAAAATAATGGCATTTTAGTTCTATTTATTTTTTGTCTAAATATTTAGAGAATAAAACTAATATGTTATGGCATTGTGCTCTCAGTCTGTGTCTGACAATGTCACGTTAGCTACAATACATGAAATATACTGAATGAAAGTTGGAGTTTTACAGTTCTGAAGGGTTGACAGTGGCACCCTCACTTGTCCATTCCCTGTCAGCCAGTTGAGACATATTGCAGTGTATATGTGCCAAGTGAAGTGGACTTATGAATTATATTATCTAATTTTTACTCACTAACCTTCACAAAATAGATGTGACTTAAAAAATATTCCCCCAAAGAAACCACAGATTGAAGATAATAATTATAATGTGAGTAAGAGGCAACAATAGGAAGTGGCAGGGCTGACACCTCTCCTACTCCTGGTATAAGCTCTTCATCTGTCACATTAGGAGATAAAAATCAGATCTGACAAGAAGTGAAGCAAAAAAAATTCAAATTTATCAAGAGGATTATTCGAAATATGAATTTAAATTGACTATCATTAATGAGGTACCTTGCTGAAAATCTATATTGTGCCTTAAGATACTAGCTAATGTTAGTAGGAAACCATCATGAATAGCAAGGCATGTAAAAAGCTTTTGTCCTCAAAATGATGTATATGTATATAAGTATCACTTACAAAAAAAAAATCTTCATGCTTAGAAAACATGTACACAGGATTTTCTAACTCATTTAAAAATCTTGCAAATGATATTTCAGTAGGTTTGGAACCATTTGTTAGAAATATGAAAATAGAACATCTGATTGCTATGGGGAAGATGGTCATTAGGTTATGTAAATAATACAGTGTTAAAGTGGGAATGGGCAAGGCAAAGTTGGAATTATCCCCAAATACTAATAGCTGTCCGACCCTGGGTAAGTCATTTAACATCTTTAAGCCTCATTTTCTTCATCTATAAAATTGATGGGACTGGACTCGATTGCTCCTAAGATTCCTTCTACTTGTAAATCTATGATCCTCTGATCCCCAAATGAAAATTTTGTAGCCAGCTTTCAACAAATACTTTTACATAAATTGGTGGATGGAGTTGAAAGATGAATATCAAAATTTAATAATAATAATAATAGTTAAAATGTAAATAGTACTTTACAGATTGAAAGGATTTTACAAATATTTTCTCATTTTATCATCATGAGAAACCTAGAAAGCAGATGTTATTGATATTCTTATTTTACAGATGAAGAAACAGTTGTTAAGTGGCTTGCTTAGTTTAATAAGAAAATCAGTATATGCTTGTTTTTTTTCAAATCTTTCACCATTTAAGAAGGGTAGCCAAGTCATTCAGCTCATAATTTCCCACTTGAATACAATTTTGGACATTATGATATCCAGAAACATTGGACTGCAATATGAAATTAACTTTGAAACTTACATCTTGTCAACCCTCCCCTGTCATTGGGACTTGTTTCTCTCTCTTATTAGATATGATGGGGAATGGGCCTGTGGGGGCTCTTCCTACTAGATTTTCCATTTGACTAGAAGATTCAGAGCATTTACCTCATGATTTCCTACCTGACTGCTCTATTGGATTTCATGATCTCCAGAAACTCATCATCTTGAAAAATGAAATCTACTCTGTAACATACCTCTTCAGATCATTTCTATGTATGAATGTATACCAGACAACATAAAGGGAAGAAGCTCTCCCATTAGGACTCAGTTCAATCAAGAAAGTCTAAATGTTACTCTAGGGGAAGTTCCTCATAGTCTGTAGTACAACAGACTCAGAATAGGGACATGATAAGCATCATTAGCTTTTCTCATGTACTCCCATACTCTTTCCTTCAGCAAAGTCAGGTAGGGTTGACCTTACCTTTCTCTCTCTGTCTCTGTCTCTGTCTCTGTCTCTGTCTCTGTCTCTGTCACTCTGTCTCTGTCTCTGTCTCTCTCTTTCTCTCCCTCCCTCCCTCTCTTTCTGTCTCTGTCTCTCTCTGTCTCTCTCTCTGTCTCTTTCTTCCTCCAGAAGT
Source organism: Bettongia penicillata ogilbyi (assembly GCA_023548195.1). Lineage (NCBI taxonomy): Eukaryota > Metazoa > Chordata > Mammalia > Diprotodontia > Potoroidae > Bettongia > Bettongia penicillata. The sequence continues at coordinate 7,968,584 of JAJHZJ010000470.1, read as the reverse complement.
ACCAGAAGGGTTTAATCTACACCAATGAGGAAAGAATCCTGTAAGTCCTATCCCAATGAGCTTTGGGAATGTGGTAAACCCCAACATTTAACAAAATGCATGATACATAGTAAATGTTAATAAATCTTTATCAACTCCTATTTTGACTCTGATTCTTTCATTTGAATCTACTGTTATATCTAATTGTAAAATCCTGATTAAAATCAAGTATTTAAACAGATGTAATTTAAAACCAGATTTTGCAATTGTAATTTCACTAAGTACTAAACAGGTACACATACTTGCATGTGTGTTATGTATGTGTGTTAATGCAAGATTTTTTACAAAGGAATATTTATTTCAAAAGTAACATCACAAACATATACATACTCCCCTTAAGGTATGAAAGGAATAATCCCTCTTCCCCCATGTACCATTTCAGTCTGGGGGAGGGAAAGAAGATTGGATTCATAGCTTAGAACAGAGTCCCATATCCAAGTGTGATGTCCCCTATTTTAAATTCCAAAATTCCCATTGAACAGCCCCCCTGGCCCCTTAGGGTTTACTTGCCAGGGTAGCTGGCTGTACCACCCTGCCTGCAATTCTATCTCTGAGGTTGCTGTGGCTCAAACTACCTTGTCCTGTGGGGAATGACCTCTGGCTCCCGTAAGTGAAGGCAAACAACACTTCCAATCTCATTTCCAAAAAAGAGGTAAATAGGTTAGGGGTGAGGGGAGAGTTTTCCTTCCCTCCTCATTGGTTTGGTTGATAGTTCCATCCTGGGCAAAGCAGATAGGACAAAAAGTGAGCAATCTGGTTTCATTAGTTTTAACGATAAAGGCAGAAAATCAAAAGAGACTACTTCCACCTACATAGTAGGAGAAGCAGACAAACCAGCACATTCAAAGGTACCTTGAGGCTGGCTCCATGTGAAGACTGGGCATGCCCAGAACTCAGAGCTACACATTTTTCCCTTATTGGTATTTGATGTTCTGAGAAATTAGGTAAGGGTACATTTTTTTCTTTTCTTCATTATTTTTATCTCTCTCCCCCACACTCCAACCTCGCAGTTCTAGTCCTAAAATCAGAAGAATTCTCTCTAGTCTCTGTGGAGGCAGGCATAAGCAATTTCCCTTTCATTTGCTTCCCTAGGGTCATGCAGTAAAAATTTCAAATATATCATAATGACCTATATGTGCAGATGGAAATCACAAGTTTCTCCAACTTTTCAGCTATGATATTTTTGATGATGCCTATCTACTTCAACCAGTATGAACAACATGAAAAGAATGAGTAAGAGAATACAGAGAATCTTTCTGTTTCTTACCTTTTTTACCCCCTCCAAAAATGGGATGGGAAAGAGTATTTGTTTATCTGTGTGGTCTGTCTTCAATTTTAGGAGCCAGAGTTGATCCTCATAAGACAAAAGAGCTTGAACTAAGGGTGACCACCAAGTCAGGATTGCAGGCAGGGTTGACCAGCCAGCCAGTCTGGCAGGAAACTGTAAAGCTGGGTGTCTGGGACTTGAGCCCAGTAGAAATTTTGGACTTGGAATTGGCACTCTTCTCTATGGGAAATGAACTAAACTATAAACTGAATTTTCTTGCTCTACCCAGGGACTGAGATAGTGCAAAGAGGAAGGGAGTTATGTCTCCCATATATTTGGAAAGCAGTTTCTGTGTGCGCGTGTATACATATACATGTATGTATATGTATATATGTATATGTGTGCATACACATATACACACATACATACATATACATACATATATACACACACATCAATATGTACGTGTTACATATGTTTATATAGTTATCCATTGAAGTAAATATTTTATGTAAAAGCCCACTGTTGTATATAGGTTCTTACATGAGAAAATATTGAACTCTTCACTTGCCAGGAATTCTAGAGAGATTCTCTAGACTGTGAGATAATAAAGCAAAGCATGAAGCATATTCAGTCATATTGCTCACTAAAAAATCACTAATATCAAAAGTTCTTCAAATTGTTGATAAAATAGTTCAAAAATGTTCTTTATTTTGACTTTATACTTTTGACTACTATTTTTATGTTTTGTAGTGTACTTAACAATATTTATGTTAATAACTTATAAATAAATACATAGATATTTGGGCTACATGCTCCATTCTTTTAATTGATTGGCATGCATGATCAAAAATGTTTGGATACCACTGGTATATGAAGAAAAAACTAGGTTACTTCATCTCCAAAATGTGAGAACTGGGCTTAATGATTAAGAAGTCTTTTTTTTCTACCTCTAAAGATCTTATACTATGAATTGTACAAGTTTTATTTATAAGCTTTTATATTTGTTTTTATTTACATGCACTATGCTCCAACATACTTGTCTTTCTAGCCACTTCTCATCTGTGGCATTCCATTTCCTTTTCCCTACCTTTTTACAAACTGTCTTACAACCCCCTGCACTACCCCCATGCCCCCTTAGTAATCCCAACACACACACCTCTCCTTCCCCTGTCTGGTAATTTTCTCACTTCTCATAACTGCTTTATTAAATCCTTATTATGTTTCAAACTCAACTGAATTCACATGCCATGAGAAGCCCATCTTTAAACTTTGTCTTGATTTGATAGTATCAATGACTCCACATCTTTTTTAAACCTATTTTATGTGTGTGTGTTGTTTCCCCCCAATACTATAGTATATAGGATTTTGGGAACAGCCAATTGGTATCTTTGTGTATCCATTGAATCTAGATCCTGGTACTTCATAAATTTTCATTGAATGAATAAAGTCTATTTTTTTTAAATGCCAGAAAAACTTGAATTTATTAATCTTCTGTACTGTGTTAAAGAAAAGCTGGAGAGCTTTGAAAAAAGATTTGAGAAACATTTGATGATTCTGAAATGGAAGGGAATAATAGAATGATAGTAGCATAGCTAATTCTTCATTGATAAAATTTCTGTCATTTCTCCAGAGTGGATGAACTTTGAGAAACACAGCTATTAAAAATAAATAAATAAACTAAAGAATAGTCCTAAGAGCACAGTGCCTTTCACATAACAGGAGTTTCCTAAATGTTTATTGAATCAAACTGCGTATTGTGTCAAAAAGGCAACCCTCTGTGAAGAAAGGAAATGATTTCCTAAAGTTGTTCCTTGTTCATTCAGTCCCAGTCTACATTTCTTTTGGTGAATCATATTATAACGCACTAGGGACAGCCATTCTCTGTTCAAAGCAGATGGTACTTGCCAATTTCTAATCGGGAACTTGCCAGCCCAGTGAAAACCTCCAGGGGATCCCTTTGTCAAAGTGAAGGGAAATTAAGAAGCTCCTGCAAGACAGGGAGAAGGCCAATTGTTGAATTCCATGCTGGCAGATGGAATCCAACTTGAGAAAACAAAAACAAAATTAGAAGTTAGTAATTACAGGGAAATTGGGTCTTCCCCACCCACTTGTTTGAAACGCTATCCCAAACACAAAGAATTCTAATTGCCAACTAGCAATTTAGGGGTTGCAAAGGGCTAGGTGTTATTGAATTGCTGACCTTCCAGCCGTAAAGAAACAGAAAAAAAATAGTCTATATACTGTTGTTCAACTTTAAAATTCATTTTAATTTCTCACTGTGTACCTCACTCCATCGTTTAAATAGAAAGGATAAAGCAGAATCCTCTAAAGTCCCTACTCCTCAAAATGACAGAAGTGTAGCAAAGAAGCAACTTACAAAAAGATTTATTCTATGTTTCTCTTATTTTTGGTATTTTCCCCCTCCATTCACTGATTAATATTTAAGTTTGTTAATTTTTTTTTGGTAAGCACATTAAAGGCTGTAAGATTGTGCTTTGAGATGCACTCATTATTCTGAAATAGGTTAAATAGAGTTTTGTAAGGACAGAAGAAGCAACTTGGAGATGAGATATTATTATCATGATTCCACACAAGGCTGAACCCTGACCTTATTTATATGGTGCATTCGCAGGTTTTCATGTATTGTCATTTTAATATTTTTATGTTGTTCTGAGTTGACAAGTGATGGCAGTCTGAATAAAATAGGAGAAAATGTTTTCCTGTCCTGCACATTTGAAATAAAAATCTGAACAAAAAATAGAACTTGTTATATGATTGTGATTAGAATATATTGAGAATCAGGACTTTCTTCTAAACCATCTCTTTGGTTTTGAAAAAAAATGGGGTTCAAGATATTAATTTGCATTTGACTATTCTTTGAAAGACAACAACTTTATGACTAAAGGAAAATATAGGTGTATGATATAATTCTCATCATCAAGAAACTTTGTATCCCTGATTTGCTGATGATTCTCTCAGTAAAGGGGGAGTTTCTTCAGTTGTAGGTCATGTTTTCTGATATGCCATGCACTTGTATGCTAATTTGACTCTCATGGTCACCTCTGCAATTGTGAATTCCATGTGAATTCTACCATTAAATTTGAATGGTGGGTTTCAATTCCCTGGCTAGAGACAATAAAAAGAATGCCATTTAGGGATGATGTATTTCTCCTTGCCTCCCTAGTTTCTATTTATCAGTCTATTTCTCTTACCTTTATAGGCAGTTTGAGGACCCCATTGCCTATTGAACAGATGTTCTTCTCATGCTAAGAATATATGGGTATTTTTCAAGTTGCTCCTTAGAAAAGATTGTATAATTCCATTCCCTTATCCTTTGTTCACAGTTTCATTCTACTTGGTCAGCACATGCTTCCTTCTACTTGGTCAACACATGACTTAACTGCTTTCCTTTGGATCAAGAGGAAATGTGTGTATGTGTGCGTATACACATATATCCATTTATATGGATATACTTACATATATACACATATATGTGTATGCTATTACTTTAAGATGCCTAATAATGAAAAGCATAAGCTTTTCTCTCCTCTTTAATTCCTGGAATCACAAATTTAAAGCTATGAGGTACCTTAGAAATTCTCTAGTTCAGAAAAGTGGGTATTTTCCCTTGTTCACATAGATTAGTGACAAAGTCATGACTAGTACTCAAGTGTTCCTATCTGGAGGTCAGTGTTTTATACATGGCATAACAATGATTGTCTAACAAACATGACATCATTAACAATATCACAAGCATCACAAAACCTCTATAATTCTTACTTTAATTTGTGAGAGCCAGAATTTATGATGCCTTAAGCTGTAAGTAGAGCTATTGAATAAACAATCACACTTTTACCTGAATAAATATATTGAGAATAGATTCTCAATTTTGTTAAACAGGAATTTATAACAACAGCTACTACTGTTATCCCTTACTTATGCCAGTGCAAGATTTTCAAAGACCTTTCCTCATTACAATCCTATGGAGTAGGTAGGTGGGGGCAGGAATCATCTTTTCCATTTTATAAATGGGTAAGATAATAACTTTATTCTTCCTATTCATTTTATACTTTGAGAAATTTTCACCACAGAGCTTATAATTATTACAGACAAGATTGAAGCTTATTTCTAATAACTTCAAACTTGGTAACTCAATGGGATCTCAATGACCACCCATTATAGTTGACATCTGAAAATGACCTTTCAATGAATTGTCTAGCTTCTGGTAGTAGACTCTAAGTTTAAGGTGATTTTTCTTGCGATGAATCAAAATTGGAATCAAATAAAAAAAAAGATTAAAAAATAGTCAATGACTGCAAAAGTGAAAATCTTGCTAATAGAAAGCTTGACTCATTAATTGGGAAATACGAAACAAAATAATAAATATTCTTTATTACAGATAATATACAACATCTCTTATACTGGGCACCCAGGGCCAGGTTGCTGTAAGTATTACAGATGGGATTACAGTTTTGTTTCTATTTAGCTGTTACTCTTTGTTATAAACAACCATCTAATTCACAAGATGGGAGGGGCAGGATACTTCCAAGAAATGATTTGATGTAACAACAGGAACTGATTAAAGTTAATTATTTTTAATAAATTCAAACTAAACCTAAATTTATGTTGGGAACTTTCAACCACTAGTCTTAGTGTCAGTCTTTGGGGCTAACATAAAACATATTGAATCCACTTTCTATATGATAATCCACTAAAATGTTTGAAGAACATATTCCCTTTAATTTTTTCTCTAAGATAAGCATCCCTAGTTTCATCAGGTCATCATCTCTTATGGCATTCTCTGTTTCACAATGCCAGAACTCTGTGCTAGGTAATGGGGGAAAGAAATGCCACAATATCTGTCTTTAAGAACATTAAAGTGCATTGGTGTGAACAAATAAGCTGTATCTAACTCTGATGAAAAATTTTCATACTCTAAAACAATTTCTCAAACTTTTTAAAAATAAGCCTTTGGTAGTTTTCTGAAACCTATGAATACATTTTTAGATTGGCATTTTTAAATGCATACAATAAAATACACTGAATTACAAAATAAAGCAATTATACTGAAATAGTTATCACTACTTTGAAAATCACCACATGCAGATTAAGAAATGACTTTATATTGTAGGAGAAAGTTAGAGAAAAATCTGGTTGATTTTAATTTCTCTAAATTGACTTAAACTAAAAAGGACCAGACAACAAATAGATCAAGTTAAGAGAAGTGTCAAAACGGGAAACTTCTCAATAACTAGTATTCTTATTCACTGATGATATCATAAGACACTTTGATGCATCCCAAAAACAAAATGTTATATACTTCACAGCAAATCATTCATTTTCTTTTTGTGAGTTGCAATAAATGAAAGAATAAATGATAAAAGAATACAGTATGATTTCTTAAAGTATTAAAATATATTGCTAACCATAGTTAGGAAACTTATGAAAGAAATATTGCACAATCATAAAATATGATCAGGGCCAGTTTTTCTTTTTTTAATATTTTTTCAGTGAAGGAAATACAATACTAAATAAACATGAAACCTTGATGGAAGAACTAAGTGTGGTATCTTGAAGCAGATACTCCCTGTAGTTTTATCAACTTGGATGCTTGTGCTGATACACACACACACACACACGTACATATATGTGTACACATATGTATGCATCTATGTATATGTGTGTATGAAATGTTGCTATTGTAATCAAAACAAAAAGAGTAAAATCTAAGAATATGCTTGTGAAATCCTATAAAAGAGACTTACATGTAAAAACATCTTAAATGGATAACATTTTTAAAAATCATATCTATAGGGGGACAGAGTCAAGATGGTAGAGTAAAAGCACAAGCTTCCTTGAACTCTTCCCTCAAACTCCTCAAAATACCTGCAAAAAATTACTCTAAACAAGTTTTAGAGCAGCAGAACTTACAAAATGACAGAGTAAAATAAATTTCAAGACCAAAAAAACCTGAAAGGTCAAAGGGAAAGGTATATTGCTTCAGGTTGGGAGAGAAGTCCAATCCAGCATGGGCTTTGTGGCACAGATGGTATTGGAGGAGGCCTAAAACCACAGATTCACTGGATGCTGTGGGAGTTTCCAGACTCCTCCACCCACAAATGCCAAAGTCAACTTAAAAGGTCAGTAAGAAAGGTCTTTGGGACTTGGGGGAGAGAAGAGCATGCTCTATTCCCAGCCCCAGGAGGATGGAGGTAGCAGTGGCAGCAACAGTAGTGGCTACTTCCGAAGCTGTCAGCTTACAGACAATAGGGTAATTGAACATCTGATAAAAAGGGAGATGACAGGTATCTCTTTGCTGGTGCTGAGGCAGAATTCTCTTATTTTGCCCTGCTTGGATATGGGTTGCAGTCCTGGGTGGCTGTCATGAGGCAAGGAGGAGTGCTAGTGTGGCAGAGTTTGTGACATCAGTGGAGAGGGAATCCTCCTCACAGTTCCAAGGCAGAAAAGAGTGCTTGTGGTCACTCATATACAAGAGCACAGAATAGGAAAGGAGCAAATTCCTCTCCTTTCATCATACAAACTTGGAAGAACTAAAATTTTATTGGTCTCAAGAAATATCTCTGAAGATAGCTGCACACAACCCCTGAAGCTTGGGACAGTGCACTCTCCAGTGTGGAAGCCGAATCTCATCTTAACAAAGAGCTCAAAAGTCAAGTAACTGGCTGAGAAAATGAGCAAACAGAGGAAAAATATCAGAGGAAACAGAGGAAAAAATTTTACTTTCATCACAGGAAAGATTAAAACATAAAACAGGAAGAAGAGAATAAAATTAAAGCTCCTACATCCAAGGTTTCCAAAAAAATTTATGAATTGGTCTCAGGCCAAGGAAGAGCTCAAAAGGGATTTTGAAATTCAAGTACAAGAAAAAATTGGGTATAGAAATGAGAGTAATGCAAAAAAAAAATCATGCAAAAATGAGTAAACAGCTTGCTAAAGGAGACTCCAAAAATGCTGAAGAAAATAGCACCTCACAAAATAGAATAAGCCAAATGTCAAAATAGGTTCAAAAAGCCAATGAGGAAAATAATACCTAAGCAGAGTTGGCCAAGTAAAAAAGAAGGTCCAAAAGTTCACTGAATAAAATAATTCCTTAAAAACTAGAATAGAACAAATGGAAGTTAATGACTGCATGAGAACACAAGAACTTACAAAACAGAACGAAGAGATTGAAAAAAATAGAAGACTGTGAAGTATCTCATTGGAAAAACAACTGAGCTGGAAAAGAGATGCAGGTGAGATCATTTAAAACTTATTGAACTGACTGAAAACCATGATTTTAAAAATAGTCTAGACAACATCTGTCAAGAAATTATCAAGGAAAACCGTCTTGAGATTCTAGAAACACAGGGGAAAATATAAATTCAAAGAATCTACCAATAACACCCCGAAAGATATTCAAAACTCCTAGGAATTTTGAAGCCAAATCCCACAGTTCTCAGGTGAAGGAGAAACTATTCAGGAAGCCAGAAACAAGCAAACAAACAAAAAAAACCCCACAAACAATTCAAGTATTGTGGAAATACAGGATAACAGGAGATTTAGCAGCTTCTACATTAAGGGATAGAAGGGCCTGTAACATGATATTCCATAGGTCAGAAGCTAGGATTAAAATCAAGAATCACCCAATAAAACTGAATATAACACTTCAAGGAGAAAGATAGATATTCTATGAAATAGAGTCTTTTCAAACATTCTTGATGAAAAGACCAGAGTTGAATAACAAGTTTCACTGTCAAATACAAGATTCAAGAGAAGTATGAAAAGGTAAACAGGAAAGGTAAATAATAAGGGACTTATTAAGTTGAACTGCTTACATTCCTACATGGAAAGATGATATTTATAATTCATGAGACCTTTTTCAGGATTATGGTATTTAGAATAACATTTTTGTAGTCACAAATATGTTTGATTTTTTTTTCCTTAAAATTGTACTTTTCCTCTTGATCACTCAGTGACATAAGTAGAGTTCAGAAAACATCATACATCGTGACTGAGCAAGTTCCATGGCACTGATAGAAGCCTTCCTTGAGTTTTGTGTTGCTAGGGAATATCAGATTGTGGAAGTGCTTCCTGAAGTAGGACCAAAATAAACATCATCATCATCATCATCATCATCATCATCATCATCATCATTTTCATTTCAATAACCAGTGAGGTATCAAAAGTAGAAATCAATTTTTGAAGTGGAAATAGGATTAAAACCAAGACAAAGTCTAATTGTACTAGCAAGCAGGGTAGTTCAGGACTAGGCTTCAGTTTTTGACAACAAGGCAGACAAAGAATAAAGCTTGGAAAATTGTTCTCTCACTTTATTATACTGACTAATCAGCAGGCAGAGATGTCGTTTAGACCTGACTGGAAGAAACTAGACCTGCTCTCCAGTTTAATATTGATTAAGCTATGTAGGTCCCATGTACAAATCCATATTGCTTTCCAAAGCAGGATCTCTAAGATCCATTACCGCCGGACGATGATAGAAATAGATGTGATAAACATTAAATAATTCTTTGAGATTAGCCACAATGGAATCAGAAATAGAAATAGACCAGAATTATTAATTCCATGGTCAACTATTCAATCATATGTATTTTTTTGAAAAAAATTAACATCTAAAAGGATTTTATAAATTATGTGATTGTATTTGCTTTGTATTATCTTTACTTCTTTGAAAATAATCACACCGACTATGCAAATATACACAGTAAAAAAAAATTTCTTCATGTCTAATTCAAGAATGAGCGATCACCAAAATGATTTTGATACTTTCTATTAACATGAAAATTCCCAAAATCATGCTCTCTGTATGATTGTTTATATGCAAAACAACTGAATGAAAAGTAAATAATTCAGTCAAACATCTTAAGAATTTCTATGTTGATAAGTACTATGATAAATCTGTCAGACAGATGAGCTTAAGCCTTTGGAGAGTAACAGGCATAATATTTAATATGGAAGAAACCATTAATAAGTAAACAATATTGATTCAAGTCAGTAAGGACTGGTTAAGTGCCTACTATGTGCCAGGCACTGTGTAATTATAAAGGATACAAAAAAAGGCAAAAGAAGCCAAGAAAAGGGAAAAACAAAACAAAACAAAACATGGTTTATAGACCATTGTTTATAACATTTTTTAAAATTGTGGCTAAAGAGTAACTACAATCTGTTTTGCTGGCAACAATACTACTGATATTCAAATGAATCTTTGACTTTGTTGATATGAAAAATTTTTCTAGTGATGCTATTGGCAACCCACTGTTTGTCCATGCTCTGCAACTCATCCACAAAATTCCATAAATTTGCCATGGGAGATTCATCTAATTTTCTTGGAGCTTTTCTTTCTTTTTCATGATCTCAAACATATATCAATGAAACCCAAGCTATTCAAAGATGATTTCTCATTCTCGCCACTTGAACAGCCCAAAAGTACACCATTCATTTTGCTCAATTATTTTTTATGAATCCTTTACATATGTTAATTTCATAATCTCTTATTGTCAAAGTGTTGCAATCTGTTCATTGTACCACACACATCTTCTATTGGCTTCTATGTAAGTTGAAATGTCAGTTATGGAGAATCTTTAGTATTTTATAAGTAGCAGTAGAACAATTATGTTAATGAATATTATATTGAAATTAACCTTGGACTCATTAAAATAATTGCTCAGTTTTTCAAAGGTAATCCAACCCACTGCCTTTAATTCAGTTCAACTCTGGGATCAACTCACCACCCATTTGTGGATCATCTCAAATATATTTTCTGATGGATGTGATTTTTAGATTATTGATCTATATTCATGTTACCATCTGGACACTAGGCCTTTTACATTCATTCATTTACTACTACTACTACTACTACTACTACTACTACTACTACTACTACTACTACTACTACCACCACCACTACTACCACTACTACTATTACTATACTACTACTGTCAATACAACTACTATAAATACTCCTACTCCTATGACTAATTTACTATTGCCATCACTACTATTAGTGACTTCTATGTTTCTGTAATACTCAGTTAAAGGTCTTATGAATATAGATGCATGAATACCTGAAGAACTTGTGATTGGGTCTGCAGGAAACCTCCCAGTGTAGGGATACTTTCTACTGATTAAAAAGATACAATACTATAGCCTGTCTATGTCTACTGTTGAGTAGATATAGATTAACAAGTTGTTTTAGACAAGAATAAATTAAATTAATTGCCTATTGTCACATAGCCAGTAAGATAAAGGGTTGAGATACGAAGTCATATCTTTCTGACTCCAAGTCTTAATTCTATCAACTATTTCATGTCTTCTGTTCTTTTCTCATTCCATTGCCTTGCATGAAATGCAGAATTATTCACACATATCTAAGCCCTTAACAGTTTTCATTAACAATGTAAACATTATAAACCAGAGAATCAGGCATACGGCAAATAAAAATAATAATAAAATTATACTTCTATACACATACACATATTTTTATACACGTGGGTGTGTTGTGTGTGTTTGTGGGGTGCGTGTAAGAAGATCTGAATTCATATTCTATAATTTATGTTTGGGAAACAAAGAGTCCTTCTGATTCACTTTCGTTACCTGTGTAAACAGACAGATTTAGATGACTTCTAAGATCCAGTTTAACTCTAGAGCTATGATTTGAGGATGCACACACTCCTGTCCATTAAATGATTAATATTAATTAATAAAATAATATATCTCAAATTGAATTGAATACCATCAATTGAATATAAATAGTTATTCCATTGATTAAGTAATTGTTCCAGGTACTAAAGGAAGTTAAGGAATCATGAAAGAGGTTTACTGCATATTCTTTTTGATGACTGAAAAAAAGAAATATGAAATGGATTGAGTTTAATGTAAGAAAAATCTGCAGAAATATTTGGCTGAAAATTTTGCAGCCATAGGTTCAATGCATCTTCCTGTCCTGAGATAATCTCTATAATCACTGCTATGACATGTTTATTTGCTTCATGTCATTCTGTTTCACTTCTATTGTTTGAAATAATACTGATCTCAAAAGGATGACATTAAAGGGATCCCTTCATTTTATCTCAGAAAATCACATGACTTTAAGTTTCTTAAGAATCTTTAATAAATTCAGTGATCATACCATAATTGTTGATGTTACTTCACATCTGGCCAAAAATGTGTGTGGGGGAGGGTTTCATCAAGGTGAAGTACAATTTTTGTTTATTTTTTTATCAGAGAATCAAAACTTGACTATCAGAGAATGTCTAGTCCTTTATATAATATGATTTGCCCCCTGTATAACATACTGTAGAATGTTGTGAGGAAAAAAAAATAACAATTTTTTTCCCTTAAATATTTATTTATTCAACTTTTTACATTTATTTTCACAAATTTTTGGGTTCCAAATTTTCTCCCCTTTTATCCCCTCCCCCCACCCCAATACCCCAAGCAATCTAATTTTCCCTATCTCCAATCTACCCTCTCTTCTGTCATCCCTCCCTTCTCTTGTCTCCATCTTCTCTTTTCTCCTGTAGGGCCAGATGACTTTCTACTAATCATTAACTGTATGTCTTCTTTCCTACTAGCAACAACAATACTAAACAGTTGTTCCTAAAACTTTGAGTTCCAAATTCTCCCCATCCCTCCCTCCCCACCCATTCCCTTTGGGAAGGCAGGCAATTCAATATAGGCCATATCTGTGTAGTTTTGCCAATGACCTTCCTGATAGTCGTGTTGTGTAAGACTAACTGGATTACCATCCCTCCTAACCTGCCCCTTGTTGTTTCTCTTCTGTCTTTTGATCCTGTCCCTCCCCAAGTGTTGGCTTCAAATTGCTCCCTCCTCCCTTTGCCCTCCCTTCCATCATCCCCCCCCTTGCAATATCTCTTTCTCCCCCACTTTCTTATACTGTAAGATAGGTTTACATACCAAAATGAGTGTGCATTTTATTCCTTGCTTTAGTCAAATGTGATGAGGGTAAACTTCTTGTTTTTTTTTCTCAGCTCTCCTCTTTTTCCCTCTACTAAAAAGTCTCCTACTTGCCTCTTAAATGACATATAATTACCCCATTCCATTTCACCCTCTTTCCTCCCACTACATTTCTCTCTCACCATTTACCTTAATTTCTTTTAAGATATGGTCCCATCCTATTCAATTCACTCTCTGCTCTCTGTTTCTGTATGTGTGTGCATGTGTGTATGTGTGTGTGCATGCATGCATGTACATGTGTGTGTGTGGTCCCACCAACTACCCAGATACTGAAAAGTTTTAAGAGTTACAAATATTGTCTTTGCATGTAGGAATGTAAACAGTTCACTATTGGTAAGTCCCTTAAGACTTCTCTTTGCTGTTTACTTTTTCATGCTTCTTCTCATTCTTGTGTTTGAAAGTCAAATTTTCTTTTCAGCTCTGGTCTTTTCATCAAAAATGATTGAAAGTCCTCTGTTTCATTGAAAGACCATTTTTTCCCCTGAAGTATTATATTCAGTTTTGCTGGGTAGGTGATTCTTGGTTTAAGTCCTAGTTCCTTTGACTTCTGGAATATCCTATTCCACGCCCTTTGATCCCTTAATGTAGAAGCTGCTAGATCTTGAGCTATCCTGATTTTATTTCCACAATACTGGAATTGTTTCTTTCTAGCTGCTTGCAAGATTTTCTCCTTGAGCTGGGAGTTCTGGAATTTGGCCACAAGGTTCCTAGGAGTTTCTCTTTTTGGATCTCTTTCAGGTGGTGATCAATGGATTCTTTCAATACTTATTTTGCCTTCTGGTTCTAGAATGTCAGGGTAGTTTTCCTTGATAATTTCATGGAAGATGATGTCTAGGCTCTTTTTTTGATCATGACTTTCAGGTAGTCCCATAATTTTTAAATTGTCTCTCCTGGATCTATTTTCCAGGTCAGTTGTTTTTCCCATGAGATATTTCACATTCTCTTCCATTTTTTCATTCTTTTGGTTTTGTTTGGTGATTTCTTGGTTTTTTGTAAAGTCATTAGACTCCATCTGTTCCATTCTAATTTTGAGAGAACTATTAAATTCAGTGAGCTTTTGAGTCTCTTTTTCCATTTGGCTAATTCTGCTTTTGAAAGCATTCTTCTCCTCATTGGCTTTTTGAACCTCTTTTGCCAATTGAGTGAGCCTAATTTTCAAGGTGTTATATTCTTCAACAATTTTTTAGGTCTCCTTTACCAAGGTATTGCCCCGTTTTTCATACTTTTCTTGCATCTCTCTCATTTCTCTTCCCAGTTTTTCCTCCACCTGTCTAACTTGCTTTTCAAAATCCTTTTTGAGCTCTTCCAAGGCCTGAGCCCACCCGACACCCCGCTGGGATGTCTGGGGTACCGAGGCCCCTCCCTCCACGTCTTTCCCTGATGGCAAGAATATCTCCTCATCATCAGATCCGAAAGTCGGGATCATTTGCATCTGTTCAAAAAAACTCTCTATAGTCTTATTTTTCTTCCCTTTTCTAGGCATTTTCCCAGCCAGTTACTTGACTTCTGAGATTCCTGTCCACCCCTGCCTATATCCACCCAGCTAGTGCTTGGAGTCTGAGATTCAAATGGGCTTTCCACGGCAGCCGTGGCTGCTATTCAATGTGAGCTTTAGTTCTGGTTCTGGGGTGGGGGCAGGGCTGTCTTCCAGGCTCAGTTCCCTAAGGGCCTTTATGCAGAGACCTTCAGTAATGGGGCAGGTGGGGGCAGGGACACCTCCCAGTCTCAGCTCCCTCAGGTGGTTTATGCAGAGACTTTCAGTAATGCAGATCCTGCCTGCTGCTGGGGGAGTCCCGGGTTGCCGCTGCTGCCACGCTGCCTCCGCCGCCGCCCCCGCCTCTGCCTCCACTGATTCCTCCCTAGGGGGCCTGAGTCACGGAGACACCCCGCTCCCCTCTCGGCCAGCCCAGACGTCTCTCTCACTGACCTGTAGCTTCTGTGGGCGGAGGGACCTTCCCGGCCTCCAGAGGTTCCGTCCCTGAAGGCTGCTGGATCATCTTCTCTGGGGCCGCGGCCAGGGCAGCGCTGGGGTGGGGTCCGCTTTCTGGGGCATGACAGACCCTGGGAACGGCTCTCCAGGGCTCTCTGGAACGGAAATCTCTTCCACTATGTTTCTGCACACCCTGCACTGATCCAGAACTTATGGGGAGCTCTTCTTACATTAAATCTATGGGCTGTGGTTTCGGAGCTCACATACCTGCATCTTTCTACTCCGTCATCTTGACTCCACCTCCCTCAACAATTAATTTTTTAAAAATATTTTTGAAACCTTGGGATTTATATTTATAGACAAAGGTTTCAAATCTAGGAATGAAAAAAAATAATGGCCAGATATGGAACCCATGCAGCAAGAATTGGTCATATGCATTTCCTTAGCATTTTGCAACTCAAATCTCAGCAGAAATAAAAAAAGAATATGTATGGAGAACAGAGAATTTTTCAGATAATTTTTAGAATTACAAGAACATAGATCTTGATTGAATAGAATCATAGAGGTCATTGAATCCAACTCCCTCACTTGACATATAGGGAAAATGAAACCCAAAGAGGTAAAGTTATTTGTCCAAGGTTACATGAGTAGAAAGGTAGAGATTTAGGATTCTTGCAAATTCAAATTCTGCATCCTTTATACTGGACTACTCTGCTATAGGGGAGAGAAGCAATTAACATTAAGAGAATAAGAAAAGTAGAGAAATTTAATATTTTACAAAAAATCAAATCTTTCCCAACCCACACAAATAGAACCAGAAAGAAAACTTATGGCCCCAGACAACTATATAGAAATTCATAAAATGTAAATAGTACTGATTATAGTTATAGTAGTCAATATATATATACATATATATATATAGTAGGCAATATAGTTATAGTTATAGTAGTCAATAGTGACAACAATAGTTTTGGTGGTACAGTGGTGGTACTTCTAGTAGTTGTTGCAAAAGTAACATCAATTGTGATATTTATAATAAAAATTATTTGTCATGCTAAGATTTTCAAAACAAATCATATATTTTTATCTAATTTGATGCTCATAACAATACTGTGAAGTAGGTTTTATTGTCTTTATTTCAGAAGTAACACTGAGGGATATTGAGTAACTTACCTAGAATCTCAGTGGTGGAGAATGGTTAATACAGAATTTAGACTCATCTTCTTAAATTCAAATCCACAACGCTATCCACAATATCTTACTTCAACAGATGGGATGTACTAAAATTTGTAAGTCAATATAACCCGCAAAGACTTTGTGGGAAGTAATCCACAAATGTAACAAAAGGGTGGGTGAGGGGTGGAATCAATAAAATGACTTATGTGAGAAAATCTGGGAACCAATGAGGCCAGGTGAACAGCATTTATCTGGGTAAAAAAGGAAGGTCAGAAGGAAGAAATGACAGCAGTATTGAGAAAGTAGATCATAATAATGGAAAAAAGAAGATGGCAGAGTAAAGGCAGCAACTCACCTGAGTTCTCCCCTAAACCCCTCCAAATAACTTCAAATAAAGATTCTAAACAAATTCTAGAGTATCAATCCCCATCCCAAAAGATGGAGTGAACCAATTTTCTAGCCCAATACAACTTAGAAGGTTGGCAGAAAATATCTGTTGCACCAGAGGAAGATTAGAGCAAATTTCAGCTCACATTATGCTGACACAGACCAGGCACTAGCAAACCACAAGCAGGCCTCGATGTTACTGACTCAATGGCATCAGTGGAGTTTCCCAGACATCTCAGCCCATGAAAGATAAGAGGATTGGTCAAGGGGTCAAAAGGGGATTTTCAGGGGTCCCTTTGCTGATACCAGGGGCAGGACTCTGTTACATTGCCTTTTCTTTGATTTGGGTTACAGTCCTGGGTCTAAGATGAAGGCCAAGGAAGAGTACTTGCAAAACAGACTTTGGAACCTTAGGGGCATAGAGACTCTGGTCACAGTCCCATGGTTGAAAAGAGTCCTTGTGGTCACTCACAAACAATTGCAAAGTATAGAAGACAGTAAACATATCTTTACTTAGATCATACTCCATTGGAAGAACTACAAACTTATATGTCCCCAGAATTATCTCTGAAAATAGCCACACAACAAAACTTCTAGCTTTGGACAATCCCTCCTCATCTTGGGAAGCAGAGCTCCAGTTTAGTATACAGTTAACAGGCAAGAAATGAACTGAAAGATGACCAAATCAGAGAGAAAAAATGCTGACCAAATAAAGTCAGTATGGAGACAAGGAAGATGAAAACGTGCACTTAGAGAAACATAATAAAGTCAAAGCTCCTCTATTCAAAGCAGGAAGGAAAAAAATGGGCTTTAGATCATAGAAGAGCTCAGAAAGGATTTTAAAAATCAAGTAAGAGAGGTAGAGAAAAAAATGGGAAGAGATATGAGAGCAATGCAAGAAAATCACAGAAAGAAAACAATTTAACAGCTTGGTAAAGGTGGCAAAAAAAAAATTTAAAAAAGAAAATAACATCTTAAAAATCAAAATAGACCAAATGGTAAAAGACACACAAATCCAATGAAGAGAATGTCTTTGAAAGGAGAAATGACTAAATGGAAAAAGACAAATAAATTCACTGAACAGAAGAATTTATTAAAAAGCAGAATTGATGAAATTGAAAATGAGGTACAAAAGCTCGTCAAAGAAAATCATTCCTAAGACCCTAGAATTGGGCAAGAGGAAGGTAATAACTTTATGAAGCAAAAAGAAGTAATCAAGCAAAATGAAAAGAATGAAAAACAGAGAAGGAAAAGTGAAATGTCTCAGTGGAAAATATAAATAACTGACCAGAAAATGGATCCTGGAGCAATAATTTAAAACAACATTAGACTACCTGGAGGAAATGATCAAAAAAGAGCCCACACATCATCATTCAAGAAATTAGCAAGAACTTCTCTGACATTCTAGATCCAGAGGGTAAAATAGAAATTGAAAGAATCCACCAATCACCTCCTGAAAGAGATCCCCAAATGGAAATACTCAGGAACATTATAGTCAAATTCCAAACCTCCTAGATCAAAGAAAAAATATGGCAAGCAACCAGAAAGAAATAGTTCAAGTACAGTGGAATCACAGTCAGGATAACAAAAGATTTAGTAGTCTCTGTATCAAATGATCAGAGGACTTAAAATCAGATATTCTGGAGGGGAAAAGAGGGAAAACCAAGAACCACCTACCCAGCAAAATGGAGTGTAATTCTTCAGGGGAAAAAGTATATTCAATAAAATAGAGGACTTTGAAGCTTTCCTAATTAAAAGACCAGAGTTGCAATGAAAACTTGACTTTCAAATACAAAATGCATAATACATATTTTGAATTTGTATTCAAATACAAAATACATAAAATGGTAAATAGAAAATAGAAGTCATAAGTGATATGATAAGGTTACATTCCTACATGGGAAACCTATTTATAACTCCTAAAACTTTTGTCATTGCTAGGGACGTTAGAAGTATACATAGAAAACAGAAGTGTGAGCTGAATTTGATGCTGTGCTTATCCCCTGCAAAAATAAAATAATCATATGAAAAAAAATGCGCTGGGAGAAGGGGTAAGGCAGAAGTAGAATGGGATAAATTATCTGATATAAAAGAGGCCTGGAAAAGATTTTACAGAGGAAGGGAAAAGGGGGTTAAGGAGACAGGGAGAACATGAACCTTACTTTCATTGGAATTAGCTCAAATAAGCACTAATATACATATTCAGAAGAAGTGTGTATAGCAGTGTATCTTAACATATAAGAAAGGAAGAAAGGAAGGGGATAAAAGAAAGGGTGTGGGGAAAACTGATAGAAGGGAGGTATTTTGGTGGAGGTAAAAGTCAGAAGCAAAAAACCTTTTGAGAAAGGACAAGGTATAAAGAAAGATATTAAAATAAATAGGGGGAAATAGAGTTGAGGGAAATACTTAATTGGCAATCATTACTGTGAAAAAACACTATGAGTTTCTCTGATAAAGACTTCATTTCTGAAACGAAGTTTTGTGTTTTTTTTTTCTTTTTTCAAACTAAGAGTCATTCCTCACTTGAGAATTGGTCAAAGTATCTGAACAGTCAGTTTTCAGACAAAGTAATCCAGACAAAGTAATCAAAGCTATCCATAGACATGTGGGGAAAAAAATACTTTAAATGACTATTGATGAGATAAATGAAAATTAAAACAACTCTAAGCTACTACATCATACCTATCAGATTAACCAATATAACAGAAAAGGAAAATGGCAAATATTGGAAGGAATGTGGGAAAATTAAAATGCTTATGTTCTATTGGTGAAGTTGTATTTTGATTCAAACATTCTAGAGAACAATTTGGAACTTTGCTCAGAGGACTATAAAACCATGCATATTGTTTGACAGGGGATGTTCACCAATTGGGGAATGACTGAACAAGTTGTTGTATATGATTATGATGAAATACTATTTTGCTTAGAAAACAATGACCAGGATGCTCTCAGAAAACAAAACAATACATAGAAACACTTACATGAACTGATCCAAAGGTAAATGAGTAGAACCAGGAGTACACTGTATACAGTAATGGCAGTATTGTATGACTTAGTACACAGAATAACCTAGTTATTCTCAGCGATACAGTGATCCAAGACAATTCTGTAGTGCTGGTGATGAAAGGTGCTGTCCATCTCCAGAGAAAGAATTGGTAGAACCTGAATGCAGATCAAGTAAATTTTTCCTCTATTTATTTATTTATCTATTTATTTTTACTATACTTTCTTTCACAGAATGACACATGAAAATACGTTTTCTATGACTTTGCATTGTATAACCTAGGTCAATTTGCTTGCTTTCTCAAAATGAGAGGAAGGAGGGAGATAATTAAGAATCCAAAATTTGAAAAAAAGGAATACTGCTATTATTTGTACATGTAATTGGGAAAAATAAAATATTGAATGGGAAAAATGATGGAAAATATGTTATATTGCAATAATAGTAAACAAACTTGAAAAATTCATTTGTTTTCTTTCTCTGTGTTTGTTTCTCTGCATTTTAACATTCATTTAAGAGAAGTGGAATGATCAAACACATAGCACCAGAAAATCAGGCTTCATCTGATCGATCGTATAGTCTAAATGCTTTGTTTAGTCTTTTTCAATCATGTCCAATGATTTTTGACCCATTTATATATATATATATAAATATATATATATATATATATATATATATATATATATATATATATATATATACTGAGGTGGTTTGCTTCTCACCATCATTTTATAGATGAAAAACGGCTAAATAGGGTTCAGTGACTTGCCCAGGGTTACACGGCTAGCAAGTATCTGAGGTCACATTTGAACTCAAGAGCATGAATCTTCGTGACTTCAGACCCAATGCTCCATCCATTGCAATCCCAGATATCATAGTCTCAATTAACATAACTCAAATAACGAGATTTTATTATATTTAAAACAATTCTCAGATTAGTGCCTTGCATATAGTACGGCTTAATAAATGCTTCTGAATTTAACAAAAAATTAAAAGGTTACTATTCAAATCCAAACTAAAATGACAGTATTATAGATGGCAGACCAGTATGGCTTGGGGTCAAGATTCTGTAGCCCAAACCAACCTTGCTTTCCCATACATAAATGCCTTGACTTGGGAGGAGATTCTCCCTTTAAAATGACTTTTTTTGTGTGAAAATTAAATACAACCTGTGCTTAATAGACTTTGACAGTTACTCTGAACCTCAGAACATTCCCTAAAATGACTCACAGTTCTCAAGCTGCTGAAATGGTATTTATCCATTTGTGTTACCCTCTAGTCATACACAGACTAAAATATTTAGATCTCATAATGTACACTACATATCTAAATTTCTAAACCTTAACTATTTTTTAGGGATTTCCACATCTTTTTGACTAAAAATATTTTGAATTCTCAATTTTTTTAAGAAATATATTCTATTATTGTTGGCCCAAGTTTCTCAAGCTTTCTAAGAGCTATATAGGTTTGAATGAGTTTTTTGAGAGCTTTCATATACTGCAACATTGTTGAGAATTAGGTAGTCGGGGAAGTGCGGAAGTGTACTTTGTAGAGCAAAAAATAGGTAAACAAAGAATACAATATAATACAGCATAATAATGGCACAGAAATCAAATATGGGGGGATGGAAAGAAGGGGTTAAACTGGCAACCTTTGGGTAGAAGCTAGGTTTGACATCAGTAAAAAAGTGTCTTTATACCTGACCTCAGACATGTATATACTACCTGGCACACTGAACACTGTAAATAACATTTTATTGACCGTTAGTCAGCTCTCTGAGACCATTAGTCCTCCATCTGCATTTATAGAAACAGTTTTCACATCAAGAGTTCTCTAGATAGATGAAATCACAGATTTGGAACCAAAACAAAGAAATACTATCTCCTTCCAATCCTTCCTGGCCCCTATACATTCATCTACCTCTGTGCATATGTATATTTATAGAGAGGCAGCATTTAAAGGTAGAAAGAACAATTGTTTTGGGATCAAAGGAACAGATTCCAAATCCCAACTATGATATTTGCTACCTGTGGGATCTTGGACAATAATATAATGATCTTTCGCAACAGTTTCTTCATCTACAAAAGAAGGTTCCTTTTAGCCCCTTTGTCTGCCATCTCTGTCTCCAAGAACATGGATTTC
This sequence comes from Bettongia penicillata ogilbyi, assembly GCA_023548195.1. Taxonomy (NCBI): domain Eukaryota; kingdom Metazoa; phylum Chordata; class Mammalia; order Diprotodontia; family Potoroidae; genus Bettongia; species Bettongia penicillata. The sequence continues at coordinate 7,946,645 of JAJHZJ010000470.1, read as the reverse complement.
CTACTTCTTTGGTTCCCTGCCAGTTTCTATAAGTATTATTTCACTCTCCTTCATAGACCCTGAGTGTATTGTTTAAAGACTTTGAGTGAGGTTTATGTATATTTTGATATGATCATTACTCCTAAACTGGTTTTCATCAAATGAGTTCATGTGATATTATTTCTTTTGCCTTATAACTAAGTAAGTGTAAAGTTCATAATCTCTGGGGGTCAGCATTTTTAGTGGTTAGGTATTTTCAAAGGAAATCAAATGAGTGGTACCTTAACAGCTAAAATAAGTTGGGATACTGTATTTCTCCACAATGTGTTTACCCTCAGGATGCTAAGAAACGTTTATTGTAACTAGACATTCCTGGGCCTCTGAGAAATAAATGTAAAGGTATGTTTAACTGAATGATCCAATGCAGAGAGTAAATATGTCCACATGTCCTGAGTGAAAGGAAACCATGTACTACCCAGTGAGTGTAGATATATTCTATATGCCTTGTAGAAAGAATATTTCATTTTGTTTAATTTGGACCTAGACAGGACATCTGGTAAGCATACATCTCCATATTGTATGCCTCATCTGATATGAATTATCAACAAATTGGTGAAATGAATATCCCCAATTAGACTCTTTTTCAGGTAATCATGTGTAATCTTCATATACGTTACCTATATACCTCCCATTCTTGTAAAAAAAATCTGTATGGTTTCTAATGATTGTCACTCTGAATATTTACGTAGTCATTTTCTTCCTAAATTAATGGCTAAATGCAATTTCTAAATCTTGTCACTATTTGTGGTTCTGCTTTGTTTAAAGACTTTGTTTAAAGTTTTTTTCTTTAAAGACTATTTATTACTTTGTCTAAACACTATTTATTACTCTTCACAAATTACAGTTAAACTGTTTCTAAATTGATTCTAACATGAGAGTTTCCTTCATTGGAAGAAAGACTTTCAGAGTATAACAGGTTCTTGTCAATGAGATCTATGGTCAATCAATGAACACTGTTTTCCCAATCCATAGAGGAAAAAACAAATGAATGAAAAATATCCATAGCCTGGATTATGATAGAGGGTTGAACAATTAGTGCATTTAAGTAGCACATAGGTCCATATCTTGAACTGATAATTCAGATTGATGATGTTCTGAGCCTGAATCGAATAAAATGGAAGACCAGATGTGAAAAATCATGCTATATTTCTTTCTTAGGGTAGATGAAACAAGATAGTGGAGTAAAAGCAGGGACTTCCAGAGCTCTCCCCCTAAACCCAGACAAATACTTGTAAAAAATGTCTCTAAACAAATTCTTGAGCTGAAAACCCGCAGGATGACAGTGAAGTAAATCTCTAGCCCAAGACAGCTTGGAAGGTCTATGGGAAGCACCTATAGTACCTATAAGGAGCAGAGCACAGTCTAGCCTGGGCTGAGCCAGTACAGACAGGATGTAAGCAGGTCTAAGGGGGACTAAATCTCTGCACCTGTGGCAGTTCCCAGACATCATGACCCCAAAACACTAAGGAGAATTTGGAAGGTCAGTGGAAAAAGGCTTTAGGACCTGTGTGAGAGAGTAGAGTGTGGGCACCAGCCCCAGGGCAAGTGAGGGAGTGGAGGAGACCACCGCAGCCACAGTAACAGAAGCACAGCAGCTATTTCTGGAGCTCTCACTTCACAAACTGAGGGAGTATCAAGCAGCTGACAGCACACTCCCCACCCCTCCTGTTAGCAGAAAACTACCTTGACAAAGAGCTCAAAAGTCAAGTAAATGAACGGGGAAATGAGGAAAAATCAGAAAAAAGAATCAGCCTACTGAATCTTATTTTGGTGAAAAGGAAGCTCAAAATATACAAACAGAAGAAAACAAAATTAAAGTTCCTACGTCCAAAGCTGCAAGAAAAATATGAATTGCTCTCAGGCCATGAAAAAGCTCAAAAAGGATTTTGAAAATCAAATACAATAAATAGAGAAAAAATCAGGAAGAGAAATGAGAGAGATGCAAGAAAATAATGGAAAATGGACCCAAAAGAATGCTAAAGAAAATAGAACCTTAAAAAAATAAACTAACACAAATGTCAAAGAGTTACAAAAAGGCAATGAGAAGAATTCCTTAATAAACAGAGTTGGCCAGATGGAAAAGAGGTCCAAAAGCTCACTGAAGAAAATAATTCCTTAAAGATAGGAATGCAGGAGATGGAAACTAATGAATTTATAAAAAATTAAGAAATTATAAAACAAAACCCAAGGAATGAAGAAATAGCAATGAGAAATATCTCATTGGAAAAAAAAAAAAAAACTGACCGGGAAAACAGATCCAAGAGAGACAATTTTAAAATTATTGAACTACCTGAAAGCCTTGATTAAAAAAAAAAAATAGGCCACATATCATCTTTTAAAAAATTATCAAGAAAAACTTGTCTGGTATTGTAGAATCAGAGGATAAAATAGATATTGCAAGAATCTACCAATCACCACTTGAAAGAGATCCCAAAATTGAAAACTCCTAGAAATATTGTAGTCACATTCCAGAGGTCTTAGTTGAAGGAAAAAATATTGTAAGTAGCCAGAAAGAAGCAATTCAAGTATTGTGGAAACACAATCAGGATAACACAAGATCTAGCAGCTTCTATCTTAAAAGGTCAAAGAAGGTAGGACTAAAATCAAGGATCACCTACTCAGCAAAACTGAGTATAATACGTCAGGATAAAAACTGGTCATTCAATGAAGCAGAGTACTTTCAAGCATTTTTGATAAAAAGACCAGAACAAAATAGAAAATGTGACTTACAAACACTAGAATCCAGAGAAACATGAAAAGGTAAAAAGGAAACAGAAATCATAAGGGACTTACTAAGGTTGAACTGTTTACATTCCTACATGTAAAGATAATATTTGTAACTCTTGTGACTTTTCTCAGTATTAGAGTAGTTGGAGGGAACATATACATATAGACAGAAGGCACAGGGTGAGTTGAATATTAAGGGATGATATCTGAGAGGAATATATTGGGAGAAGGAGAAAGGGAGAAATAGCATGCGGTAAATTATCTCACATTAAAGAAGCAAGAGAAATCTGTTTCAATGGAGGGGAAGAAAGGGAGACAAGGAAAGAGTGAACCTTACTCTCAGTGGATTTAGTTTAAGGAAGAAATAACATGCTCACTCAATTTGGTGTGAAAATCTATCTTAAGTATGAGGGAAAGGATTAAAGGGGGTGATAGAAGGGAGAGCAAATGGGAGGAGAGGGTAATTAAAAGTAAACACTTTTGTGGAGAACAGCTACAAAAGAAAGAATAGATCAAATATAGGGCAGGAAAGGACGGCAGGAAAGGAAACAGTTTAACAACATGAATGTTACAGAAGTGTTTTTTATAACTACTCATGTGTAACCTATATCACATTGCTTACCTTCTCAATGGGGGTGAATGGGGAGGTAGGAAGGGAGAGAAGTTGGAACTCAAAATTATAAAAATGAATTGTAAAAATTGTTTTTAAATGCAACTGGGAAAGAAGACATACAGGTAATGCAGTATAAAAATCTATCTTGCATCATAAGAAAACAGAGGGGAAGGGAATAAAAGAAAGTAGGGGTATGACAGAAGGGAGGGAAGATTGGGGGAAGGGATAATCAGAATGCATGCTGTCTAGGGGTGGGTGGAGGGGAAAGAAAGGGAGAAAATTTGGAACTCAAATTCTTGTGGAAGCAAATGTTGAAATCTAAAAATAAATTAATTAATGAAAGAAAAATAAAACCTGATTCAAGGAATAGGCATTACCTCACTCAGAGTGAGAACCTGAAAAGACCTTAGCCTAAAAGGGCCAGACTCTCCCATTGCATCCTGGCCCATCACTAGTCATTCTGATGAATATCTGGCCATTGGACCCAGATGGCTATGGAGGGGAAAGTTAGGATGGTGACCTTGCATAGTCTTCCGTCACTCAAATCAAAGTCAACTGGAAGTCATATCATCATTTGCCTGATGTCATAGTCCTCTTCGAAAATGAAGGACAAACACAACAACCTGTATTTTTAATGATACCAAAATCCCTGGAAACAAGAGAAAAAATAAAAGAAAAATACCTAAAAGTACAAAAAATTTCAGCAAAAATTCCACCACGCTGTCCAAAAAGCCAAAGTGTGGGTTATCAAAGAAAAAGAAAATATTTCAATTGGCTTTTAGTAGACCATATATATTTCCAATGATGAGCTCTGTGTAAGAAGTAACATGAGGGAAATCCTTAAACAAATACATTATCTAAAAAGTAGGTCATCTGTTCACATACGTAGAATGAGCAACACATCAGATTAGATTACATAAAACTATACTAAAAGAGCTTACTATATTCTAAGTCAGGCCTGCACAACATACAGACTTCAGGTCACTTGAAGTTCGAGTTTGTTGGGCAGGCCAGTTTTACATCTTCTACATTTTTCCCTTCCCACCCCAGAATCTTTCGGCAGGCTGCTTGTGCAGGTCCCAAGTGGCGGGCCTGTTCTAAGTACTTTGCTAAATGATGAGAATACAAATGCATTCAAGGAAGAAAGAATTTCCCTGTTCTCAAGGGCCTTGAATTTTAATGAAATAAGACTACAAGTAAAAAGCATCTAGAAAACTGGGAGTGGTTGAAAGGTGCCTGGGGCTGGTGGGGGCAAGATGGAAAATAGTCCAGAGAGTCAAAGGTTGAATTGAGTTCCATAGGTGTGTTGGAGGTGAGCCCAGCTGGCATGTGTATTTCTTTTAAGGGGGTTCCAAGAAGGAATTGTCCAATCAGAGCAGGCTATAGAGTTGAGGTATTGATGATATAATCCCAGCCAGATGTGGAAGAGTACAGAGCTTCAGTTTTACATTTATCCCTGCTGTGTAAAGTTTCAAGTACTGAGTTTGTCAAAAGATGTTTCAGAGAAAAGATTTGATGTCAGGTGTTCATGACTCAATCAGCTTTCTGTCCGCTTCTCTGTGCTGTGGAAACAACTAAAAGAAGGCCTTCAGGTATGTTGGATAGAAAACCTCTGTGTGGAGGATTTCTGAGATCCTCCACAATAACAAGAATCTGATGGAACGAGAATGTAGAGAGGTATGTTGCAATCTCCACATCCTGAATCCCTTGAAGTGTCTCACTCTCCCTTATTCTTTATTTCATTTTACTTAATATTGTTGTCAACATTACCTGTATACATGTCATTCCTGTAAAAATTACTACATGGCTTCTAATGCTTGACACTGATTTTTTATGAAGTCATTTAAAAAAATAATAGCTAAATCCTGTTTCTAGATCTTGTCGCTATTGTAGTTCCACCCACTTGTTTAAAGGCTATTTAATACTCTTGACCATTTAGAGCTAAACAGTTTCTAATTGTTACATGTCAACTTGATCTACTATTGTCAATTTCTAGCAGGCAACATCTGTGTTTTTTCATTTTGTATGTCAGTGTATTCTAATGCTATTTCTTCTGCCCACCTATAACAGATGCTCAAATATCTTGGTGTCATTAATCCTCCACATGTGTCTAAATCAGCAGAATGGAATGACAGTGAACATCACTCCAATGTTGCTTAACTAAACTTAATCTTAATATAGGAAGATCATATGTTCCTTTTAAACGCATATAGTGGTTTGAGATTCTTTATCACTTTCTTCAACTTAGCAAATTAACGTAATTGTCCTTTTCCCCTCATTATTTAGCATACCTGATACATTGTACACCTAGTTTCTGAATTGATAGTGAGAAGAAATTTTTTTTCTTTCCTTCCTTCTCTGTCTCTCTCTCTCTCTCTCTGTCTCTCTCTCCAAATTCAATGTTTTCTAGCCTTTCAATATGGCAAAAATATGATGGTGTATTCTGTTTAACAAATGGAGATCACACAACCAGAAAACATAAATTTATGCAAGAGTAACAATCTATTGAAACATATACACTTTATCATTCCTTTTCTAACCATTGCACCTTGACTTACATGGTGGTGGGGGATGAGGGTTGGAGGGGGTAGGGGGATGGAGAGGGTGGAGGAATGGAGAGGGTAGGGGAATGGTTGTGGTTTGAGGCTGCTACCACAGGTTCTTAGTTCTGCATTTATTAAAGGAAAGGCAAGTTCTGAGGGGTCAACAATCCCTTTGATTACATTCAACACACAGGGACCAGCAGATAGGCTTCCAATTGTCTGACCCATTACATGCATACATAACTACCAGAGAGGAAAGCACCAACATCTCGGTTTTCAAGGCCAGGGGACTGCTTAGCAGCTTCCCAAAGTCTCATCTGGCACACAAATGTGTGTCTTCCAAAACTAAGCCTCAAAGCAAAACCTCCCCTCAGAATATATATACTCTTTTCAGAGACAGAGGGCATGATCTCTGTGACCCAGTACCTCATTAGCAATCAGCAAAAAGTGAGGGTCTTTATAGGAAACAAGCCTCCTCTAATCAAGCCTCCCTCAATAGCCCCATCTGAGGCCTATCAATGGATGGGGAAGATTTCTAACTCCCTTTGCACCAATGCATTTCATACATTTGTAAAATTTCCAAATGGTGCAAACACACATCTATTGACATGAAATACAGCTCTTCTGTGATCATGAGAAACTGTACTCAGTACTGCTGAAAATTTCTAATCTATTTGGATGGTAAATACCAACCTAATACAAGTGATGACACACTAGTCCTAGGCATGGGTGGCATTTTGAGTTACTACAAACTACAGTGCTCCATGGTTTGTCTTTATTTATCTAATCCATTCAGTCCCATAATCTAATTTAGTAAATGATAAAATTTTGAACCTAAGGAATTCACATAACTGGAAAGTAGTTTGAATTTCATTCCTACTATGAAAGCAGCGTATGTTGATTTGGAATCATGAAAGACCTGGGATACAATCCCAGCTTTGTTATTGTATTCATTCATTCCTTCATTCATTTGTCTGTTTATTTGTGCATCAATTTATTAATTTTCACAATGTTATCTTGGGCAAGTCATTTCTTCCTGAGTCTCAGTTTCATCCTCTACATGTCTTTACACATATATTTTAGCATTTAAGAAAATTAAATCAAAGTTGTTTATTTTTCCTGATATCAAACTATTCACATATTAAAGATGAAGTATGTTGTATTCTTTATCTTTATCAGTTGATATAGTTCTTTTATTTTGGGCTGAAAGTGTTTCCCCTTCCCTTTTCAGCACTATACTATAATAATAATTAATATTAATGGCATACCTTAAAGGGCAATATTTTACACATAGTAATGAGAACTTCTGCAAAAGGAAAAGAGCTTGAGATCTCAAGGACCACTTACAACAGCAGTTGCAGTCACATTAGTTGCATTACTTGCATTTGAAGACCTCTTCTCAACACCTTTAAGATTGCAACATATGTAAACTATTGCCACATACCGCTTGCCTTGACAGTGACATTGAGTTTAAGTATTTGGGGATTAAAAACAGTGCTGGTATGTGAAACTTGGTCCAAACTCTTCCTTTTTAGAGAGAATTCTGATTTCAAAGAAAGGATATGAGAAGTATTGTGATTATGGCCAGCTACAATTAGGTAGGATACAACCTACTGAGTATATGTCAATGATGAGCAGTCATAAGAAGGTTTCTAGGTAAGCAAGTAATATTTGTGCTCCCCCTTTCAATGTCTTGTGGGCTTAAGTGTAGTCTGGTATGACACAAGAGATTAGGTAGAAGTAATGTCCTGTGCTTTAAGATTCAGTACTGTGGATTCCTATCTAAAATTCCTGCCATGAGGTTGCACCTTACGTTATCTAAGTGCATAACACCTCTAATAAAATACCAACCCTGAACCATCAGAAAGATACCTGGTGTTCCTTATGGTTTGCTTTTGTGCTCTGCTTTTACCCACAAGTTTGTGATGATAGAATCTAATGCTTTCAGTCCATTTGTTAGTGACAGAAATAAGCTCTTGACATAGCTGTGCAACAGGGAGTAAAAGTTTAATCGAAATATATGAGTGTGTGTGCTTGTGTGCATTCTGTGATTGTGGGGGTAGGGGGGTGGATTGGAGTGTGTCTGGTTAAAGCACTGTGAAATAAGACTGGAAAGATACTGTGATCAAATTGTTCAGGACCAGTCTGTAGACATATTTGATACTTAATAGGGTTCCTATAAAGAATTTTAAATAAAAGAGTGATACATTTTGGATTTTTCAAAAGGAATGTTGATCTGACAATAATATGAAATATAAAGATCTTTTATCATTTCACATTGATGACGTAATAGAAGTGCCAAATTTATCAATTGCTTATATATGGGAGTTAAGGAGAAGGAGGTATCTAAGATGACATTGATGTTTCAAGCTCATATGATTAGTGGAATGGTATTATAAATGTATAGGAGTAGGAAAACTAGGTGAAGTGGGGCAGGGGAGGAGCTTGAAATACAAATGACCTTAAAACATTACATTCCAGATCTACCTGTAAACATAAAAACCATAGGAAATGATGGTCTCCCTGATAGCCCTGTTAACCTCTGAAAAAGGTAAAGTCTTTAAGTAGCCCATTTTTCAAAGTTGCAAAGATAAAATTGATGGCAATGGTGAGTCTTCATTTTATGGGACAAAATGTGATTTAAAATAACAATAGCATTGTTCTGGCTGGTCAATTCATTATTGGGATTATTGCAAGAGATGAGAATCCTAGTAATAAGGAAAGTTTCCCAAATGGAAAAAAGAGATCCATTACTTTATCTATGATCAACTCTGAACATTGTCTGACATGGAATTTGCAAAGTGAAAAACCTGGAATCTGGAAATTGAAAAAAAGGTCATATATTTAGTATAGATATCCTTTATGAAACTAATGATTTTTCTAAAGGAGAGAAAATGTGCTCTTTGCCATCCATAGCTGCAACTCTTCTTCTATGACAAAAGTATAAAAAGAGGCAGCTAGAAACACACATTTAAAGCTTGCCAAGGAAATGGCAGCCACACAAATGAACCAGTGATTATGTCCTAGAGGAAGTACAGAGGGCCTGATCCCTAGTTCCTCACTGGACACATCTTGTTTTAGGGGTTTCAGAGAGGTGCTTAACCATGGAAAATGCCGATTTGCCACAGGAGGTATCAGTTTCACTTTTCTACACTGTTCCAATACTTATTAACCATGCATGTGAACATTCATTTATATGAGCTCACAACCTCTAATGCAGAGCGACAGTCAAGCTCATTACAAAAGTTCATAAGTCTCCATGGACATGAGGTAGCTGCTTAGAGCGGAATATTAATGTTTCAAAGCAGAAATCAAAGAGAAAAATGGACATAGGTAATGTTCATTTCACTTGATGTAGATACTTAAAAAATAGATGGTAATATGTATTTCTAGAAAATTATTTTCCTGAGTTTTGCTTTTTGACAATCTGATAGGGTCCATAAATTATTTGGAAACCTCAACCTCCATCCCATCATCAAAAACTACAGAAATTATAATGAACATGAGATTCTTTAAAAATCCATTCTCTGAAGCTGCTATAGCTTTATGTTACTGATAAATTCCTACCTTTTATGGATCTTTCAGAGGTAGTCTAAGAAACAGACGTTTCCTTCAATACTCAGTAGAAGAAGTATTTCTGGCAGTCAAACCATGTATAATAGCAGTTAACAAAATGTGGTCCAGGTACCTCAGGGTCCCTGATGCCTTTTCAGAAACTCTTGCACTACTTGACACAGTGAATAAAGAGCTAGTCTGGCAGACAGAAAGACTTGAGTTCAAATCCTGCCTCAGATACTTACTAGCTGTGTGAACTTGGGCAAGTCATTTAACCCTGTTGACTCAATTCCTCATTTGTAAAATGAGCTGGAGAAAGAAGTGGCAAGTCATTATAGTATCTTTGCAATAACTAAAAACAAACAAGCAAGCAAAAACATATGGGACCAAAGAGAGACAAACACAACTGAAAAATAACTAAATAACGTTAAACATTATAACACTCATATAAGTATAAGTGTACATATGTATATGCATATACATATATTATAATACTGAAATATTTCAATTTATAATACAGTACATTTTGATATGTATAACTCACATAAACAAAAGCTCTTTAACAGATGCTCAATCATTTTTACAGCTGTAAAGGGTAGTGAGACAAAAAGTTTGAGAATTGGGGAACAATATGGTATAATGATATTCACAGTAAATACCAAAACCTGTGTAGAAGATTCAGATGCAAGTACCTGAAACAAAAGGACTGTTTTGTTTTGATTTTCATATCTACAATATCCAGCACAGAACCTGGCATATAGTATGTTCTTAGTAATGGTTTGCAGAATAGGTGAATGGATGAATCTAGAGCGGGAGGATAATTCAAGGGAATCTAATCCAGCCTTCTTTGGCAGATGAGGAAACTAAGGACATACCTATATGTGTATCTATATGCATGTGTGTAAATAATGGGATGCGTTATAGTATAGAATCCTGTAACATATACACAGCACATATATTGTAAGCATGTGTATGTATATGTTTGTATGCATGCGTGTGCATATGTATATATATATGTGCATGCATATATGCATGCACGTATGCACATATACATACATATAAATATACATGCACATATACATGCATATATGCACACAAATGGGAGGGCTCTGATCTATGATCAACTTTCCGTAAAATAACATCATCTTAAAGCAGCATCGTTTTAGTTTATGTGTTGGTTTTAACATTTTGCGCATATCATCTACCATTTTGGCAGTCTGATGAATTTTATAGACTATTAATTAGGTTTTTAACTCATAAAGTAAAACACATGTTATTATAAGGGAAATATTATATTTGCAATATTTTTCAAAACATTTAAAAATTAAAGAAATATATGAATATTCAAATAAGAATCCTGTTCATAGAGAGCTATCTATAAATTAAATATGCATATGTCACAATGCATACATATATACAATGCATGTATATGCACATATGTGCACATAAATACACAAAAGTATTGTTACACAGACTTGAACATATATAGAAATAGTTATGATTTAAAAATTAAAACTTTATCTTTTCTAATGCTTGCTTTCTCAGATTCGTATGATGCCATTACTCTAAAAGAAAGAAAAACATATTTTGGACAAACTGGACTACAATCCGATGGCTGAACTTGCAGCCATCTCCTTTCTCTTCATTCACTTATGTATTTTTTTTATTTCTCATGCCAGGAAGACTCTTCTTGCTCATCTTTACCTATTGAAACCCTTCTCTTTCCATAAGACTCCGCTCATGTGCCATTTTTCTTTGCAAATCTTCCTTTCACACATCTCGATCTTCTGGAGAAAATTATCTGATCTTTCCAAAATTTTTCTAGAATACTTTCTGTATACAGCATTTGTCCCATCACATGCATGTCTATTTTCAGAGATGTCATATGATAAGCCTTTTAGTTAATTATAAACTTTTTTGGGGCAGAAGCTGTGGGGTTTTTTTTCTTTCTTTTCCTTCATCTTTCATGGAATCAAAAGAAAAAAAAGGTTTCATGTTAGGTGGGACTTCAGTGATAATCTTATCCAACCCATACTTAGAAATGTATCTGATCTACAATATATTTGAAATGTAGCCACTCAATCTTTGTTTAATGATTCTTAATACGCGGAATCCCACTATTTCCTGAGGCAGCCCTTTTCATTTTCTATTCCCAATTCCTTGTACACAATAGGCATCCAAATATATTTAGTGAATGTAAAATAAATATTTCATTTGATAAGATAATGAATGCAAAAGATTCTAATGGACTGGAATAATTAACACATTAAAAATTTAAAATTTCCCAGATCATGAGATCTTAGACTCTATTAGTATAAATAGAGAAAAGTAATCATGCTGTACTGTTCTGACTACATTTAAAATATACTTAGTTCCCATTGTTACATTTTAATACTTCCATTGATAAAATGACATATATTCAGAGAGTCAAACAGGTTGAAATGAATAGTAATTAGTGACACATATATCACAATTTATGGCTTCTGAATATTTTTCATGTATCATCTTATTTAGTCCTAATAATAAGCCTGCATTAAAAGTATTATTGGTTGCATTTTACAGATGAAGAAAAGGTTACTGAGAAAGGCTAGGTGATTTGCCCAAGAATACACACGCACACCTTGCAAACCTAGGAATTGTAGAACTCTTGCCACAATATTATGATCCTTTCATAAGTCTGAGAATTAATTGGATCATACCATGAAGTTAAATAGATTTGCTAAGTACTATAGCTAATATTTTTTTTATGTCAGAATTTAAATTCATGTGTTCCTGAGTACAAGATGAAGTATAAGAACTTTATCGACTAAGCCACTGTATCAGCAAGGTCCCCATCATGAGTTGACTAGAACATAGGAGGACCTACTGTACATGTTCTTAGATCTACTTTTCTAAAAGGAAAGCAACTTCTGAGGGGTCAACAATCACTTTAATCAAGCACATATATCATTCACTTAGTTTAGGGGGAAAAGTCAGCACCCTGGACTGCAGAGAAAATACAAACAGAGAAACAAAGATCAACCAACAGACATTGGTTCCAACTGTCTGACCAAAAGCAATAAACACATCACATATCAACAAACGGATCCAACTATCTAGCCATTACATATATACATAGTTACCAGAGAGAAGAGGACCATCATCTAGGTTTTCAAAGCCAAGTGACTCCTTAGCTGCTGCCCAGAGTCTTGTCTGGCCAAACAAACACTTTCAATGAGTGAGTCCCGAAGTAAAACCTCATCTCAGAATGTTTGTACACTTTTCATTGCCAGATGGCATCACAAACCTTGAAATTTAGAAAAGGTGTGGGTCCCCTCTAATCAAGCTCCTCTAAATGGGCAGGCCTATCAACGGGTGGGGAAGATCTTTAACTCTCATTAGCATTACAACCATGCTCTCCCAGAAAATAAGACAACTTAATAGTTATCATTAAACAATTTTCATCCTTCTCATCTCAATATCACCAGAACCTTAAACTATGCCCTTGGAATCAACCTTATCTCTTACATGTGAGCCTTTGTGCTATGAACCAAGGAACCAGGCCTCAGTGTCACTTCTGAGACATTTTTTTTTTTACCCAGAACATTTTTAAAAGCAAATTAAAAATAAAATAAGGTGACAATACAAACATTTTCAACCTTAAAATAGTCAGTTCTTTCATGTTCAGTTCAACCTGTTTTGTGAACTGCATCCAGGTTCCTCAGATAACAGGTAAAATGATTCAGTAATGCCATCTTTTTGAAGACTTGCCACTTTTTGTTGTGAGCCACTGAGTTAAAGGTTTTAGTACAGTCAATGAAGCAGAAATAGATTTTTTTTCCTGAACACTCTTGCTTTCTTTTTTTCTTAAATTAATTAACAAATTTTATTTATTTTCAGTGTTCTACAATCACTACCATATAACTTAGATTATTATTTTAACACTCTTGCTTTCTCTGTAATCCAGTGAATGTTGGCAGTTTGGTCTCTAGTTTCTCTGCCTTTTTGAAAACCAACCTGCTGTTCCAGTAATTCTCAGTTCACTTATTGCTGAAGCCTCATTTAGTTAGCTTTCTCTGATATTAATTTATCAATTTGGTAACCTGGTTCATCATTCTGATTTTAATCTGTGGAGACAACTAAAATTGCTTTACCTCTTACTAATAATTCCTACTTGAGGGAGAATTGAAAGTTCTTGAATGCTGGCGAAAATGTGACTACTGCCCTCAGTCACCATTTCTCAGTCACATGCTTCTATGCATGTTCTAGCTTCCCTTTATGTGTTATATGTTATCTTTCCTCATTGCAATGTAAATTCCTTGAATGCAGAGACTGTCTTGCTTATTTGTATTTAGACCCTCAATACTTAGTACAGTGTATGGAAAATAGTGTTTTTTTTAAGTAAATGCTATTATACATTCAAAAGTGTCATATGGTAGAGTTGGGTGGTTTGTCGTGGACATGTTATATGATTTATTGTGCTTCAAATTGGGTGTGATGTATGATAGTTAAAGTGAGTTAGGTCTGGTCTTGAAATTAGAGAATATTTAAACCTCTCTAAAAATGGTATAGTTTAATTCATAAAGTTATGAACCTCTCAAACAAAGGAGAAGTTCAGTAAGAAATTGGAAAGATATTGATAAGAGCTACTGTAGAAGGTAGGAAGTTGAACATGACTTCTAATGTTTGTTCCAATTAAAAGAGTCTAGTATTTGTCCTAGAGGTAGAAGTCTGGTACAGTGGTTTTTCTTCATTAAGAGAGGAGAGAAAAAATATGAAGGGAGGGACTTTGATATTATTTTCTATAACAGAAACTCTCATTTAAAAATCTTGAATAACATTTTTTTTTCATTTCTAACATCATAAGGAACCATGTCAGGAATATTTTTTTTAATCAGTCATGAGTATAACAGCACACTTTTGTTTTGTGTTTGATGTTTACATGTTTTTTTCAATTAACTTAAAAAAATAAAACCCACCCTCTACTGTGGTAATGATCTATATTCATGTTAATGCCTCTGAAATAAGAGATCAGTACTGCTTTCCTCTCTTGCCAAAATAACATTTGCAAAATGAGCATCAAGCTGCAGATTAGGCTTTCCCTTGGAATATTTAAGATAAATCTTTGGAGTTTAGTAGGATAGATCTTAATACTAAATGTCAAAGTCACTGTAGACTGTCAGCCAGTATCTTGATGCAAAGAGAGAAAAATTTATGCTTATTGTAAATAAAAGCACCCTCATCATTGTAATTATTCCCAGGATTGGGATATCTGGGAAATACCAGAATTCTCTTCCTTTTCAGTAAGGGCCTGTTGACCCAATTTTATGTAGTAAAAGGAATAATCATCAGGTACAGTTTGGACAAAATTACTCTCATGTACCTTCTGAATATAAAAGGGCATATGTGTAGTGAAGTGGATCTTAAAGTACTGGACCTGAAGTCAGAAAGACCTGAGTTCAAATACAAATATTGAACTAGCTTTGTGCATGTTGCTTAACCTCAGTTTCCTCTTCTGTGAAATAAGAATAGAAAACTCTGCATCTTAGTGTAATTGTGGGGATTAAATGAGGCATTTGTAAAATGCTTAACACAGTGCCTGGTAGATAGTTTTGTTCAACCTTCGTTGCCGAAGAAGATCATGCCATCAGAGAAATGATGATATGTCTTCCATTTGACTTTCTTTTGAGTGAGGGAGGGTTGTACAGGGTCACCAGCCTCACTTCCCCTCCACAGTCATCTGAATCCAGTGACCAGAAAATCATCAGGATGACTGGAGATGACCCAGGATTCAGTGGGAGACCTTGGCCCCTTTAGGCCTATTCAGGAACTTACTTAGGGTGATGTAGCTCCCATTCAGTGAATAGGCCTCTTTAAGAAGTAGCCAGGGGTTATCTTTTAGTGAGGCATGGAAAAAAAAATAACTTCAGGCAAGGAGGGAAACAGTAACAGTTACTATTGATAATCACTCTTAAGCCAGGAGGTTCAGTTCTATATAAAATGTTAGTGCCACATTCCTAGTTTCTTGTTTATAATGATCATGTGAAAGTTACTAAGGGGCACATAGAAATCTAAAGGCATTTTTTAGTAAGATATTAATGGTACAATAAAAAAAGAAACATGTAGTAAGTTTCTAGAGTTAGAAGAAGTATTCTATCTAGCATCCTATGCTCTTAATGTTTTGGAAGGTAAAGAAATCTTAGAGGACATTTTATATGAATTTTCAAATATATAGATGAAGACTTTGAAAAACAAAAGAGTTAAAAACCTCTCAAGCTTACCCATTAGTGTGAGAAATTATTAATAATAGTCAATATCTTGGAAAGATTCAGAGGCTCTCCCCATTTTCTAAAATTCTCATTTTAACAAATTCTGCTTTTTTTAAGGACATTAATTATGGGATTGTACTGTCTCTCCTCAGACTCTCCTGTCTTGGTCAGACTCTACCCAAACTTGCAAGTAATTTAATCTAGGGCAAGGAAGACTGTTTTATTCTGCTCAGACTTAAGTGGGGTATATATTTTTAAATTAATAACCAAAAACTATGGGTGCTCAGATATAGAGACACTTTCTCTATCCAAGAGATACTCAGTCCTTCATTTTAATTTAGCCCACCTCCAACCATATTAACCAATTAAATTTGATTGCTCTTTGATGGACCACACATTGTTTTGAAGGGTATATGAACTGTGAGTTCACCACTATGATTTTCTTTGGTCTAAGAGAGACAGACAAATTATCATCCTTTTATTAATACCATGCTGGCCTTATTAATAAGTTGATTAAATTACCCAGAAACTGTGCTTCTTAGAACTTTTAAAAGTCATATAGTTAATGACAAAGGCAGGACTGAAACTCAGGTTTCTTCATTCTGGATCTAGTTCTCCAATCCCTACTGTAGCTGTTGAACTGTTTATTCCACATGTCATATTCTATTCAAATAAAACAAACACAGAACCAAAGATATAGATAAATTTATTTTGTGCTGCATTTAAGTTAAAATAATTTCCTTTTTCAATATTGACATTGACATTTGGAAGTCGTTATTCACACTAGTAACATAAATAAGCCATACCCTCTGTTTCAATAGTAAAACCTGAATTGACCTCAATAAAATTATAATGTCCTTTAACTGTTTTCACAATTAATTATGTAGTCAATCCTATTGATTGGCGTTGATCCAATGCATTTATTGAGAAAGGTGGAAAGGTCTGACTGACAAAGCTCTCATTTCTTTAGCGCTAAAGTTTTCCCTATCCTTTCATTCCAAATGTTTTTTCTTTTCCAATTTTAACCATCTAATCAATGAAATATTGGACATAAGCATAGTTCCCAATTTTGAGATTTAAAAAAAAAACTGTGAAAAACATTTGTCTTCTTATTGGCATATGAATTGTCAAGTATGACTTTTTTATATACATGAACTGATTCTCAGGAAAAATCAAACAAAACACACACACAAGCCAAAAGGAAGAAAAAAAAAACACTTTGCTTCAATTTCAACATTCTTTATAGAATTAGATTCATCACTAATTAAAGATAAGGTGATGAGATCATGCAATCATAAGTTCGTAATTGAAAAAAATACTTAGATAATATCTATCTGAACCATTACATTTTAAAGGTAAGGAAACTGAGAAAAAGGTTAAGTGGCATGTCCATCTTTACACAGATAGGTGGGTGACATCTGAGGTGGGATTTTGACTAAAGTCCTCTAACTTACCGTGGTTTATCCTCTACTTGAAATGAGAGAACCTATGTTGAGATACCATTTATGGTTTGTTCAATTTTAATTTCTTATGGGCATCATCTGGAGTGTACACAGAGGAAATATTAAGTTGACCAGCAGCTGTTTCCAGATGCCATCTCCAATTGTCTCCTCATTATTTGTGTTTGAGTTTCCTGAGCAAGAATTAATAGTCTGAAGAACAATTTGCCTAAATTAAAATTGATGTGTGTATCTATTGAGCCTATATATTACTTGCCCTCAGTTTACTTTTCTTAACTCTTTTCTTTTACTTTTCCACATGAAATTTTCTCTCCCTTTTTGTGAGGTTAAGTGTCTTTTCCATTCTATATCTTTCTCTGTTGTGGTTTCTATCTGTCTCTATTTCCCTTATTTTTTCATTACTATTTTTCACCTCTTAAATCTTTACCTCTGTTTTTCTACCTCTCTGTGCTGCTTTTGTATCTTTTTTCTTTCTCCTTTATTTCCACAAGCCACCCAATCCATCTCTTTTTCCTTTAACATGGTGCTCCACAAACACAATACACACACATGTATGTGTTTATAAACATACATACATATGTGTTGATCCTATTGCCTTTTTACCTCATCTCGGATTTAGGGTGATTGTACTTTTCCTCTGGAATTTTTTTGAAACTGCTCCTCTTGCAGTGTAAAACATATAAAAAGCCATTCCAATTTTTGAGAGATCTTTGATACTGTTTTGTTAAGGGATTTTTGTAGATATGTAGTGTAGAGATTAATATGTATCCCTATTTCCCTTCATCGGATTTTGCCTATTCTTCTAACCTGTGAATATCTTTTGACAATTTGATTCTGTCAAACAAAGTTTTCCTACTCAGCTTCAAGTAACATACACATTTGATAAACTTGTTGTGTCTCTATGTTATTGATAAAACTGTCAAATTGCCCAAGACAATGACTTTCCTCTCTCCAGATGTTTGAGCCAAGTTTGAGTCCCTCCCCATTGTGATGAATCCCTTATATACTATATATATATACATATATATATGTGTTTGTGTGCATAATATGTATGTATGTATATATATATGTGTGTGTGTATAAATATAAATAACTGGAAGGAAGGAAGGGAAAAGGGAGAGAGGGAACTGAGGAAGGTAGAAAGGAAGGAATGGAGAAGAAGGGAGGGAAATAAAGAAGAAAGGGAAGGAGAAAGGCAGGCACAAAAGAAACAAATACTTATTAAGCATTTATAATATGCCCAGAACTTTAGATATATTATTTCATGTAATCTTCATAATGACCTAGAAGAGATGAGGTTAAAAAACAACTAGTAAATGTTGGAGGCTGGATTTAAATACAAATCTTCTTGGCTCCTGGTCCAATACCATCAACAGTCACCTAACTCTCTTCTATAAAAGAAAGTGCATGATCATATTGCGATAGCAACCTCATAATTCCCTTTTCTAAAAATAAAGGTTACAAATGTTACAAATGGGATTATAGATATATCCATTTGTATGTGTAC
Source organism: Bettongia penicillata ogilbyi (assembly GCA_023548195.1). Classification (NCBI taxonomy): domain Eukaryota; kingdom Metazoa; phylum Chordata; class Mammalia; order Diprotodontia; family Potoroidae; genus Bettongia; species Bettongia penicillata. Next base: position 7,927,953 of record JAJHZJ010000470.1, on the reverse strand, counting down.
CTATTTATAGTATTTCTTTTTTTTTTTTAATATCTAAGAATTTCACTCTACTGCCTCATCTGAGGTCAGTTCTTAAAGTCTATGCCAGTGGAATGATAAGTCTGGAAGGCATTGGCTTAAAGTTAAATACTTAATAAATGGATTAAAAAATAACTGTCAATCTCTGCCAAGCACTGTCCTCCTTTTTGTTGGGGTGGCTGGGGGAGGGGAAGAGGGTAGAATGGGAAAGCAATAAATTCTTGCTCTTAAGATGATCACAATTTATTTTTGGAGAAAATATGGAAAGAAATTTCAGCTTCAGGTCATATAGAAAACTTCTGAAGTCCTAAGGATGGAATGGTAGGATAAAGTGCAAGGTTATTTAGGTTATTTAGATCACCCAGCAAGAGAACAGTGCCAAGGTTTTGCGGGGTCAGAAGTGGGAGAAGTGGGAAGGTCTAGAGAATTTAATGACAGAATTCCGCAGTAAATGGTAAAGTATGAATAGGCAAGTCCTCAGTCTTCCTGAGAACAAATACTCTCTAAACCAGTAGTTCTGGTACTAGTCAATTAATTCTTTTTATCAAGGCAAAACATAAAACAAAACAAATAAAGAGAAAATGGTTTTCATTCCTGTTTGTCTCCCTTATGTTTCCATGGTGACAATGGCAGACCAGCAGAAAAGCAATCCTAAAACATACTTTTTAGGGCATCTATAAATATTTACATAACTATAGGTACTCTAAATATTTATTTCTCCAGAGGAAAATTAATTTCTATAATCTTGAAAGAACTGAATGAAATTATTATTGATATCCCCAAAGAAAAGTAGGTGGTCTTGTCATATGAGTTGAACAAGGAATCATAGATGGCCTGAAGGTTCCAATGGCATCTTTGGAAAGCAAAAAGACACATAGGGAATCTTAATCTTGGGTGTGTTTGTGTGTGTGTGTATGTATATGTGTGTTTATGTATGTATGTATATATTATATATATATACTTTATGTGTATATATGTATGTGTGTATGTATATACATACATACATACATATATATATATATATATATATATATAATATGTGTGTGTGCATGCTCTGTTATTATTTAGTTGTTTCAGTCATGTCCCAACTCTACGTGACCGCAGTTGTTTTATTGGGGTGGTTTGCCATTTCCTTCTCCAGATCATTTTATAGATGAGGAAGTGAGAGGAATAGGGTTAAGACACTTCCCCAAGGTCAAACAGCTAGCATATATTTGAGGTCAGATTTGAACTCAGATCCGTCTCACTCCAGGTCAAATACTCTATCCGCTGCATCACCTAGCTTAGTTTGGCAAATGTATTTCAATGCAGTTTGTTTGGTTGGTGATCCTATACATTTCATTTCATTCATTTATTAACTTTAATTTGTAAAGGGGTCCCTAGGACTCTCCAAACTTCTAATGGAATTCATGAAAAAAGAAGAGTTAAGAACACATGCCCTCGATGAATAACTTTGGTGATTCTTCTAGAACACACACACACACACACACACACACACATACACACACACAAATATATAAACACATATGCATATATATGCACACACATAGCACATATACATATATATTCAGATGTGCATATACACATACATGTATGCATATACGTGTGTGTGCATATACGGATATGGATATAAACAGGTATGAGGAAATAAGGATTTTATGTTTTCCAGATCAATGGGGAATATATGAGACACTAAAAATGACCTCTTTAGACTCAGAGGCAAAAAACTACGACTAGTGAGTATAAGATATAAAGTTGCAGATTTTGACCCAGTGTTAGAAAAAGAAATCCAGAGAGTTTCAATTATACAAAAGTGTAATAAACTATTTTATTCTGGTATAGCTTAATCTTGGTGGACATGAGGTCTTTGAAATTACATGATTCTGTGAATGACCCCATTAATATAATTAAAGATACATTAACATGATGAATTAAGTACTAGAGATATATGTTTTTGCATTTATGCATATATACACCTACTTATAGGTGCACATATATGCATATAAGTACATATAAAACACATGAATGTGTGTATATTTGTACACATATACAAACACACACCACAACCCTTATCTTAGTTTCTCTTAGTTTTGCCAACTACAGTACCTATTTTTGAAAGCACAGTCTGTTATGATTCCTTAAAGCACCTAATCTGATTCTGACTAGTAAATTAATTAAATTAATTATTTTGTCTCTCAGTGCAAAAGTTTTGATCATGTGGTGTTTTATACTATACAATGTAGGAACTTGCAGATCCAGTCAAATCTGCCATTACTAGAACATTCATTGACTTTCATAGAAAATAACTTCTTTTCTTATATTTCTCCTTGTTCCATTGGCTGATCAAAGGAACAACTTTCCCTCAAAAGATGTCCAGGAGGTGGCCCTGCAACAATGATTACTGAGTTTTCCCCCATTTCTCACCATCCTCAGGTAGCTAGAAATGTTGAATTTGGGAACAGAATCTTGAAATAATATATTTTTCTTGATGCCGCTGACTGTTATGATTTACTGTTTCACTTTCAAATGATATTTTTACTACCACCTCAAGAAAGAAGAGAGTTTGGGTGGAGCCAAGATGGCGGAGTAGAAGGACTCACGTATGGTAGCTCCGAACCCACAGCCCATATATTTCCTGCAAAAATAACTCCCCACAAATTCTGAAGCACTGCAAGGCGTGCAGAAACACAGTGGAAAAGATTTCTGTTCCAGAGAGCCCTGGAGAGCGGTCCCCAGGGGTCTGTCGCGCCCTGGAAAGTGGAGCGCATCCCTGAGCTGCCCTGGCCACGCGGTCCCAAAGGAGCAGAGCCGAGCAGGCTTCAGGGACAGAATCTCCGGTGGCCGCGAAGGTCCCTCAGCCTACAGATGCTCCAGGTCAGTGAGGGAGACATCTGGGCTGCCCAAGAGGGGAGCGGGGTGTCTCCGTGACTTGGGCTTCCTTGGGAGGAAGCTGCAGAGGGAGTGGCAGAGGCAGCAGCAGCCAGAGACTCCCCAAGCAGGCAGGCAGAAGTTCAGGGCCATTACCGAAAGTCTCTGCATAAACCCCCTGAGGTAACTGAGACTGGGAGACGGCCCTGCCCCCACCCAAGCACCAGAACTTAAGCTCACATTGAATAGCAGCCATCCCTGCCGCGGAAAGCCCATTTGAATCTCAGACCCCAAGCAGTAGCTAGGCGGATATAGTCAGGAGTGGACAGGAATCTCAGAAGTCAAGTAACTGGCTGGGAGAATGCCCAGAAAAAGGAAGCAAAATAAGATCATAGAGAGCTACTTTGATGGGGTGTAGATGTTCCCACGTTTCAATTCTGATGACAAGGAACTATTCTTACCATCAGGGAAAGATGTGGAGGTTGGGGCCTCTGTATCTCAGACATCCTAGGTGGATGTCTGGTGGGTTCAGGCCATGGAAGAGCTCAAAAAGGATTTTGAAAATCAAGTTAGACAGATGGAGGAAAAACTGGGAAGAGAAATGAGAGAGATGCAAGAAAAGCATGAAAAATGGGTCAATACCTTGGTAAAGGAGACCCAAAAAAATGCTGAAGAAAATAACACCTTGAAAAATAGGCTCACTCAGTTGGCAAAAGAGGTTCCCAAAGGCAATGAGGAGAAGAATGCTTTCAAAAGCAGAATTAGCCAAATGGAAAAAGAGGTTCAAAAGCGCACTGAAGAGAATAGTTCTCTCAAAATTAGAATTGAACACATGGAGTCTAATGACTTTCTGAGAAACCAAGAAATCACAAAACAAAACCAAAAGAATGAAAAAATGGAAGAGAATGTGAAATATCTCATTGGAAAAACAACTGACCTGGAAAATAGATCCAGGAAAGACAACTTAACAATCATAAGACTACTTGAAAGTCATGATCAAAAAAAGAGCCTAGACATCATCTTCCATGAAATTATCGAGGAAAACTGCCTTGATATTCTACAACCAGAGGGCAAAATAAGTATTAAAAGCATCCATCGATCACCGCCTGAAAGAGATCGAAAAAGAGAAATTCCTAGGAACATTGTGGCCAAATTCCAGAATTCCCAGGTCAAGGAGAAAATATTGCAAGCAACTAGAAAGAAACAATTCCAGTATTTTGGAAATACAATCAGGTTAACTCAAGATCTAGCAGCTTCTACATTAAGGGATCAAAGGGCATGGAATAGGATATTCCAGAAGTCAAAGGAATTAGGACTCAAACCAAGAATCACCTACCCAGCAAAACTGAGTATAATACTTCAGGGGAAAAAATTGTCTTTCAATGAAACAGACGACTTTCAAGCATTCTTGATGAAAAGACCAGAGCTGAAAAGAAAGTTTGACTTTCAAACACAAGAATGAGAAGAAGCATGAAAAAGTAAACAGCAAAGAGAAGTCATAAGGGACTTACCAAAGGTGAACTGTTTACATTCCTACATGGAAAGAGAATATTTGTAACTCTTAAAACTTTTCAGTATCTGGGTAGTTGGTGGGACCACACACACACATACACACACATGTACATGCATGCATGCATGCACACACACATACACACATGCACGCACACACACACAGAGACAGAGAGCACAGAGTGAATTGAATAGGATGGGACTATATCTTAAAAGAAATTAAGGTAAATGGTGAGAGAGAAATGCAGTGGGAGGAAAGAGGGTGAAATGGAATGGGGTAAATTATATCTCATTCAAGAGGCAAGCAGGAGACTTTTTAGTGGAGGGAAAAAAGGAGAGCTGAGAAAAAAACAAGAAGTTTACTCTCATCACATTCGACTAAAGGAAGGAATAAGATGCACACTCATTTTGGTATGAAAACCTATCTACAATACAGGAAAGTGGGGGAGAAGGAGATAAGCAAGGGGGAGGGTATGATAGAAGGGAGGGCAATGGGAGGAGGGAGCAATTTGAAGTCAACATTCGGGGAGGGACAGGATCAAAAGACAGAATAGAAACAATGGGGGGCAGGATAGGATGGAGGGAAATACAGTTAGTCTTACACAACACGACTATTATCAAAATTGTTTGCAAAACTACACAGATATGGCCTATATTGAATTGCCTGCCTTCCCAAAGGGAATGGGTGAGGAGGGAGGGATGGGGAGAACTTGGAACTCAAAGTTTTAGGAACAACTGTTTAGTATTGTTCTTGCTACCAGGAACCAAGAAATACAGTCAATGGGGAATAGAAAGTCATCTGGCCCTACAGGAGAAAAGAGAAGATGGGGATAAGAGAAGGGAGGGATGATAGAAGAGAGGGCAGATTGGTGATAGGGAAAATTAGAATGCTTGGTGTATTGGGGTGGGGGGAGGGAATAAAAGGGGAGCAAAATTTGGAACCCAAAATTTTGTGAAAATGAATGTAAAAAGTTAAATAAATAAATTTTTATTTAAAAAAAAAGAAAAAAGAAGAGAGTTATCCATTCTGCTACTTTATTAGTTCCAAAGAAAACATACCTAATAAGGATGAATTTATTTTTATGTTCAGTTCCCTGCACTGAATTTTTTCCAGAGGTTATGTTTCCCTAGTATTTTTCTGATAACCATCTCTCAACTTCATGGATGGAACGCAAGCCATAAAATGGTTAAAAAATGATTTCTTATCATTCCTAAATGAGCCCCCAGGAAAGGGAGATGTTGTTTGCTGGAGTAGGAAATATTTAGTGGAAATTGTTTCAAAGTGATCATTATCTTCAACTTAGATAGTGGACAATTTGCATTTAGTAACTTTCTGATTTCTTAGCTACAGACGATTTTGATGTGTGATAAAGAATTGTTAACTATGCTAAAAGTGTCCATTCTGTAGCTCTGTGTCACCAGTTCACCTTGGAAAATCACTGTGAGTTGGTATTTATTACAGCTTACCCTATATACCTGAGTAATAAGGCCTAAGTGTTGTTCCTTCTGGGGAAAGCAGAGTAAACAGAAAGCCTGGAATCTCTGGCTTTTACACTTCATATTATGTTTCTATTTTGTTTCTTTTCTTATTGTAGTGATTATTCCTCCAGAGAGAGAGGGAGGGAGGAAGAAAGAGAGAGAGAGAGAAAGAGAGAGGGAGAGAGAGAGAGAGACAGAGAGAGAGAGAGAGAGAGACAGAGAGAGAGAGAGAGAGAGAGAGAGAGAGAGAGAGAGAGAGAGAGAGAGAGAGAGAGAGAGAGAGCAACAGACACAAAATCAGACAGCGGGAGAGTAGAGTGGCATGGTATAGTAGCTAGAGAGAACCAACATCAAGTATATTTAGTTTCCTGCCCTTTCTCTAATACAAACGGACTGTGTGAACTTAGATAAGTCCCTTCATTTCTAAGAAAAAAAGTTTAAAATTTAGAATAGTTGCCATACTGCATTAGTACCAGGGAATTCTACAACTTCAATAGAAATTCTCTGTCCTAACAAAATTATAGGTTCAAAGGGAAAAAAAAAAATAGGGAGACATATTAGTATAGATGGATAGAGACAGTGAGAGACAGATGGAAAGACAGACATTCACAGAGAGAAACAGAGACCAAGAGAAAGAGAAAGAGACAGACATAGACATAGAAAGAAAGACGCAGGAAAAGAGATTCAGAACACAGGACAGATACCCACAGAGAGAAAGAAAAGATGATATATGTGTTTTACAATTTTTACAAGTTTTACATTTTTCTAAAGAAAAAACAATAAGTATCTCTAATGTATTTAATAGCTTTTTAAATTGTTTTCCCTATTGTTGTTGTTTTTTTTTTTTTTTTCCTGGGGTAGTTCCCCTTTAATAGAAATTTCCAATTCGTGTTGTACATGATACTTTTACAAATGAACTATGTGGTTTTCTTCCCATTTTTTTACAACAAGCCATTTTCATTTATTAAATGAATAATCCTTCTCATGGTGTAGGAAGATGATGACTAAATCATAAATTCTACCCTTTTAGACACACTGAGATATTGTGGCAGCATGTCAGACTTTTATTGATATTATTATTTTTTTAATTCTAGCACATGCTCTGAGGCTCCCATCCCAAACCTCACTCACACTAATAGGCCAGATCCCCAATGGGTGGCTGCCACTTTTTCCATGAGACCTCTATTGTCAACAATGAGGGGGTTAAGAGACTTTCTCTTCTGTAGCTCATACCCACCTTCCACTCTTGTGTTTAAGCAGTGGTTATCTGTTGTACAAATCAGTCCATCAGTTTATCTTTAAGAAAAAAGATATTTACTCAAGAAAGGTATTAAAACAAACAATTAGTTCAAAATATCTCCCTGCCAAAAAAATAAAACAAAGCACTAGGGGAGTGTAGCACATCCTCTTGTGGATACACACTCAGATCAGGAAAAAGTGGGCTCAATCTTAAAGCACATGATGTGATGAAAGGGTTACTCACAGATTTGCAAAGTCCTTTTCTTCTTTATGGAGTCTTACGAATTTTCCCCTTAAGTGTGATACAGATTTCTATTGGGCTCCTTGTGGCATTCTGAGTTGATATTCTACTGTTCATTAAGTTTATTCTTGACTCTGATACTGAGACTGATATTAGCTGTGGTAATGACACTGGCAGGACAGAAATAGTAATTCTGAATCCTCTGAACTGTCAAAATTTATAAGTTTTCTTTATGGTCAAAGATTGGGGAGGAAGTAGCAACAAATCTCTCCTCCACCTTCTTCTCCCTAGCTATTCTGTATATGTTTGGTTTGACTCCTCTGTCTTCTAACCTGTTCAAACACATAAATCCCACTTTCTGGATTTTTTTTTTAATTCAAAAGTTACAAAGCATGACTGAGTCATTTCAGCTGATCAAAGTAGGTTCCCCTTATAATGTCATTTCCTTTCATCCAATGGACAAAAAAATTTTTCTGCTTCTTGACTTAACTAACTAGGTTGTCATTACGCATCTTGTTTTTGATTGGATTTTGATCAGTTTCAAAGACTAGTTAGTGATATAACAACCAGATACAACACTAATATAAATGCTTCAGATGAACCCAAGTAAATCTTTTAAAGAAATCTAAACATGAATAACTGTCACCGACCTCAGTCTTATACTTGGTTAATCATGTCACGTAACCAAAATTATTTCATTTAGTCATTCAGAGCAATTTTGAATAGAGGCTAAAATCCTACATCTTTTTTTAATTTGAATAATCCTTTCGTCCAACAAAATTGACTTTCTTTCAGCCATTTATCTGGAAGCATGATAAATATGACAGAAGTTTGTGTTCAGATGATATTGCAATCCTTCCTTTCAAAACAGATTAAAAAGTCTTAGACTTTTAATTTCTTGAGTTTTATCATTAGCATATTATGCCCAGTCATTATGTGCAACCCAATTCAGAGTCTTCAGAAGAAATGTGAAACTGATCCCCTTCATATGCTTATTGATACCATCTGAAAGGTTCCTAGAGATTAGTCTCCTCCACAGCCATCTGAATCCAGTTACCAGATATTCATCAGGATGATTGGAGGTGACCTAGGATGAGGCAACTGGGGTTGAGTGACTTGCCCAAGGTCATACAGCTAGTGAGTGTCAAGTGTCTGAGGTGAGATTTGAACTCAGGTCCTCCTGACTCCTGCACTGGTGCTCTATCCACTGCACCACCTAGCTGCCCCAACTAGTCTGTCAAAAGCAGAGCTACCTTGAGGTGTCCTCAAGCTATAGTTGCCCCAAAATAAAATGCTCTATTAGTAAACAAACATAATATAATTAATGTATTTTATTTCTTTCTCTCACACAGAAATCAGGATAATTTTATTTCTGCCTTGGAACTATATATTATATGGTTTGATTGCTTCTTTTTCAGGACTCAGTGTACCAGATGCACTAACCAAATTGTGACAAAAAGAAATGACAGAAGGCTGGCAATAGGTATAAGAAAAAATAAAGCTTTATGCATGGGAATGTGATAGTCTCAAATTTTTCCTTTTGTTTTCTGTTGCATTCTAAAAAATGTTTGTATATTATTTGTCATAGACAAAAGCAATCAATCTATTAAGTAGTCTGTGTTTATATATGTTACTGTGTACCCACTGGGATGTATAAATTAATTTTTAAATGCTACAAATTTGTGTTTAATATTTATCTATCAATTTCATAAATCATTGTATTTATAATTAAGCTGTCAGTCAACTGAGGCAGACCCACAGCAGGGCAGAAACATCTTCATGAGCTTTCTCAGAGTCCCTGCCCACTAGCCTAGAAAGCAGCCTTGTCTTGTTTACATGAAAGAAATCATTCTATCAAAACGATTATAAACTGTGACATTTTTTCCCTATTGACTTTCCTTAATGTATGAGAGATCCTGTTGTCATTCTGAATCAGATATGAATGGACTTTGATCAGACAATCTCAAAGATTATTTGCACATCACAATATAAAAATCCAATTACAAAAGAAACAATTATTATTTTTTTTAATCCTTACAGCATCATTCAGTATTTGTTTTTGATTTTACAAATCTCAAATTTAACCAGTCTTTTGGCAAAAGTGCTAGTTGACTTTTCTGTAGTAGTAGTTTACTTTTCTTGTTTATAAGCTGAAAATCAACTTTGATCTCCCTTATTCAAATGAGTGTGAAGGACAAAACATGAAATACAAACCATGTTAAAGACATCGTGATAGTGTTTGAGGGGAAAAGAAGTCATTGAACATCACTTGCTTATGATTCAGTCCTATCCTCAAGTATTTGTAGGCTTAGCTGAACTCATTGCTTTGTCATACTGAGAAAGAAAACAATGAGAGGCTTCAGCTAGCCAATCCTGGCAATTCGTTACCAGAGAACCATTGTGAAATTGACCATAGCACAGCCAGGCTAAAATTCAGTGAGTAAAGGTGATTCTCATATTCTCAATAGCATCATGAAGTAATATGAAGTTAATGACAGGTCTTAATAAGGATTAGAAAGAGATGGTAATGGAGGGATCATAGGAAGCAAAAAGCAATGGATAAGGGAAAGATTGGGAATCACAGAAGTGGATGCTGAGAATTACAGAGGCATTAATGGAATGCAAATCTAGGTCGACTGCCTAATTCATCTAACTATATACATCATTTCCCGCTCTATCACGCTTTTTTAAGTTGTATAGAGTGACTGAGTCACATGAAATTCAGGTTATTGGAACACGAAAGGGAATCTAGGGGGTGACCAAACTTTATGCTAAAATAAAACAGAGCCATTGAAAGGTTATGAAAAAAATGGAAGGGGACACATGGTAGAAATTAGAGTTTTCCAATTGACTTTCAAGTACTTAATACTGATGATACTAGAATTTAAGAAGGACACATTTCTACTAGTTTAATAAATATGACAATTTACCAAAGAGGATACACATTTTAAAATACATTATTTTGCTAAGACTACAATTCCTTGGGCCCACAAAAGAGACCTATTATATTAGTTAGACACATTTGTAAAATTGGGGATTTAATGAAATTTACAATTGTCATTCAAGAAAGAAGTTAACAGGACAGCCATTTAAAAATGTTCCCTACTTGCCAATAATGTGAAACCTACAAAGATGCAGAGGTGATATCTATCTTTCTGCACATAGAAGAATCAATATCTCTACCTTCCTCAGATAGTGTAGAAAGCACAACTGATTGCAAAATAAGAGTATATAGATGATTTCAAAGCAAGTGCAATATTTTAGGTTTTTCCTCCTTCTTTTCTTCCTCTCTCTCCTCCTTTTCATCTTGTTCTTTAGAAAGAATAAAAGAATCTCAGATTTGGAAGGGACAATAGAGATTATTTAACATAGCTAGGGATCTGTTCATAAAATTCATCACAAGTAGCCATCCAGTCTTTGTTACAGTACTTCTTTTAAATTGTAGAATTTAGAATTTTACGTGGCAGCCCATTCAACTTTTGGTTAACTCTAATTGGTAGAAATAATTTTCTTTTGTTTTGAATTTACATACACACACACACACACACACACACACACTCACACTCCCAAACTCTGGGGCCAAGAAACCAAAATAAAAGTGTCTTTATGACAACACTCCACATGCTTGAAAATAACTAATATAGACACCTTAAGCATGTTTCTATACTTACCTCCCCAGATCCTTCAGTCAGTTGTAGTGTAGGATCATTTGTAATCTTACCTCTCCTGGTGTCCCTCCTCTGCATGAACTCTGGCATCCAAATGCGACATCCAAGAGTGAACTCAGTAATCTAAATGATGGCCTGACACAGGCAGAGCATAGAAAAAACAGCACATCTGTAACTATAGATATTCTGTTTCCATTAATGTAGAAAAAACAATTAGTTTTTTTGAGAGACATATCACACTGGAAACTCATATTGTGTTCACCAAACAAGAGGTCTCAGATGTTTTCTTCTCTCTGATTATATCCTCCCCTACATTACCATATTGTGTTTGATTAAAAAAGAAACCTAAGCATCAGATTTTATATTTACTATATTTAAAATTGATATTAGACTCAAGCCCTGGATTCACCTTGTCAAGTTCATTTTGAATTACTATTCTGATATCCAAGGTATGAGCTATTCATAACATTTTTTGTGTTATCTACAAATTTCACAATATCTCCAACCAAGTCACTTGTAAAAATGTTCAACCTTCTGTCTGCTCACACCACTGCCATGTTAGATTAGGGCCTCATCACCTCTTGAATAAAATATTGTAAGACTTAATAAGTCTCCCTGCCTTAAGTTTCTCATCATTCCAGTCATTGTCTTCCAAATATTGCTACCAAATAACTTGACTTAAGCAAAGAACTGACTGTGTTCCATTCTAAAGCAATCATCTCAAGTATCTCCATTTTCCAGAAGGACAAAATACATACTCTTTGGCACACATACATATATGTGTGTATATATGTATATTTATATACATATGTATATATGTATGTATATATATATATGTATATGTTTGTGTGTGTGTGTGTGTGTGTATGGAGAGAGAGAGAGATTGTGAAACTCAAATAAAGCTATGTCCCTATAACCCAAGGTAATAACTGGAAAAATAATGAGCATGATATTTAAAGTTTTTAAAATTATCAAATTAAGTCAAGTTCATAAATCTAATTTATTTTGAACACACTGATCATTTAGGTGTATTCCACTAGAAGTTTAGATGCAAAATATAATCGTTGATGAAATATTAGAGTCACAAATAGCTCAGGAGAGAGCCAAAATGCAATTTGTAATAATTAGAGTTGTAAGGAGAGTAGGGTTAGTAGAGATTTTCCCTAGTGTGAGAAATTTAGAAAGAGGCAAAGCACCATGTCAGTCCATTCACTTGTTGATTTCTGGCACACCCCTATGACACAGGTCCTTTTGTCATTGAAATATATGGTCTATCATCCAGAAACCAAGTTTTGTGCTATGTGGGGTTATCCCCACTTACATAATTTTATCCTTTCATATAGACACTTGCCACTAGTACAAAAATTGCTAGTTAAATTTTGTTAATAGTGTATATTTATTTGTATGGCAAACTTATAATCTCTAAACCAAAATGGAATAATCAAATGTCTCTGGCTGATAATACCTTAAATTATTAATAGATGAGGGTCTATTTTCTTGTATGCATAAATGAATGTATGTATATTAATAGAAAAATTTATGCCTATATATATATATGCATAATGCACACATTTAAGTGTATTCCACTGTGTGCACAAACATATAAGCATATGTGTGTTTGCAGATAGATAAATACAGACATAAAGATAATGATTTTTAATAAAACACAATTTTGGTTCTCAAATCTTCATGAATCCTATCTGACTACTTAGGGTATTTTTTTATTACATTTTTATTTTCAAAACTTCTTAAAGTTGTTTCTCTCTAACAACACACCAGAAATCCCAAGGCTCCAAGATTTTGCATGACATGTCAAGTTAATGGAAAGTTTTACATGAGATACTGTTATCACACATTCGTTTAAGTATTTTGACAATGTCATGCCACAAACTGCTTGACCTCATCCTCAGAAGTAGCAAGTTTTCTTTCTTCAGAATGACTGTCAATTTGAATTTTAATGTAAAATCAAGAATCCTTGCTGAAGCATTTAGAGAGTTTATTAAAACTCTACTTAATTTAAATGTGAAGGCAACCTTTTGACCCTACATAATTAATCTATATTAGACACAGATCCTCTTTGAAAGCACTTTCAAAAATTTATGTTTGGGGCAGAGAATTGAAGGAAAGTAGCTGGTCAGCCAAACTCCACTAATTATTCAGGCTAATCTCCTACAAGATTGCTTCCATGCATTCCAAATTTCTATAAAATTCTTTGAATTGTTTTTTAAAACTCTAAGTTTATTGCACTCTCTTGTACTGTAAATGTCAAGCAGAAAAACAAAAGAAAACATATCACAAGTATGTTTACCACTAGCAAGGAAGAAATCAGGCTCAGGGTCCCTGGAAGATTATAGAATCTCCTAAATAAGACCTATAATTACTCAAAAGAATCTGGCATAATTATTCACAGAGGAAAAAAATCTGAGGAAATGTTTAAAAAGTGTCTGTTACCCAGACCAGGAGTGGGGAACCTGTGGCCTCAAAGTCACATGTGGTCCTCTAGGTCCTCAAGCATGACCCTTTGAGGGAATCTAAACTTCACAGAACAAATCCCCTTAATAAAAGGATTTGTTCTATAAAACGTGAACTCAGTCAAAAGTCCCCTCTCAAGGATCAAGAAAACCATATGACTCCTCAAGAGCACACGTACCCACTCCCTGTTAAAGGCTATGTTATACAGGTTGATGGACAACCTATTGAGCTCATTCACTGTGCGCATATATTTGCTATGTGGCAGTGTGAGAGGATAATAAGCCCCATGCAGAACTGAACAAGAGGAATGGGGACTGGATTACCTTTTGAGAATTACACAACTATTTTCATTACTTCATGCTTCTTACTGAAATAAAATTCTATTTTTGGAACACTAAGAGTACTCTGGATATATACACACATATATATATACACACACATACATATATATGCACATATCTGTGTATATATATATACACACACATATATACATACATACACACACACACACATATATATATATATATATCTAAAACCAGAAAACACTATCTTGTGTAAAATTGAAATGGAGAATCACTTAAAGAATAATATATTAATATATTACATATGAGGAATTTTACCAGAAAAGTATACGTAAAAGATGATATTTGGGCAGGAAAAAAGAAAAAGATGATTTGATCATATAAAGTAAGAGATAACCATGAGCTGCTCCATTCTCCACTGGTTTCCTCACAATATTACATAAAACTGATGAAGTCCCCCTCCTGATTATTGAATTGTTTTGGCAAATTTATTGAGAGACTTGGACAAAATCATGCAAGATGGGCAGGCAACACTGATGGATGGTCTGCATTATTACAGAGAATACTTACATGAATAACTGCAATGATCCAATTAAATATTAAATTAAGCTTTAGACACCAAAAAATGTAGTATATGATGGCTAACAGTTTTGGAAAGCTGGCAAGAAAATAACAGATTCCTATATTGTTTATTTTTAAAATTTATTTATTTCATTTTAGTTTCCAACATTTACTTCAATGATATGGAGTTCCACATTTTCCCCATCTCTCCCCTCTCTCCCACTCCAAGAGATCATGCAACTTCATATAGGTCTTACATATACATTTATATTAAACATATTTTCACATTAGTGATATTGTGAAGAATTAGAAGTAATGGGAGAAAACAAGAGAAAAAAGAAACACAAACATAGAGAAACCCACAGAGGGAGAGAGAGAGAGAGAGAGAGAGAGAGAGAGAGAGAGAGAGAGAGAGAGAGAGAACAAATAATATTCCTGGATCTGCATTCAGACTTCATAGTTCTTTTTCTATATATGGACAGCATTTACCATCAGGAGCCTTTTACAGTTGCCTTAGATCCTTGCATAGCTAAGAAGCAATAAGTCTATCAAAGTTAGTCATTGCTCAATATGGCTATTATCGTGTACAGTGTTTCCCTGATTCTGCTCTCTTTACTCCCTGTGAGTTCATATAAGTCTTTCCAAGTTTTTCTGAAGGCTGCCTGCTCATCATTTCTTACAGCACAATAGTATTCCACTGCATTCACATACCACAGCTTGTTTAGTCATTACCCAATTGATGAATATATCCTCAGTTTCCAGTTCTTTGCCACCACAAAAAGAGCTGCTATAAACATTTTTGTACATGTGGGTCTTCTTTTTTTTTCTATTTGCATGACATCTTTGGGATACAGACCTAGAAATGGTATTGCTGGGTGAAAGCATATGAATGTTTTTATAGCTCTTTGGGCATAGTTTCAAATTGCTCTCCCAAATGGTTGAAACTTTCACAACTCCATCAACAATGCATTTGAGTTCCAACCTTACATCTTCTCCAGCATTTATAATTTTCCTATTTTGCTGTGTTAGGGAATCTGATAGTTGTGATGGGGTACCTAAGAGTTGTTTTTCTTTGTGTTTCTCTAATCAATAGTGATTTGTAGTATGTTTTCATATCACTATAGATAGCTTTAATGTCTTCCTCTGAAAACTGTTCATATTCTTTGACTGTTTATCAATTGGGGAATGACTTGTATTCTTCTAATTTTGACTCAGTTCTCTATATATTTTTAAAATAAGGCCTTTATCAGAGATTCTGGTTGTAAAAATTCTTTCCTAGTTTTCTGTTTTTCTCCTAATTGTGGTTGTATTAGCTTTATTTGAGCAAAAAAAATTTCAACCTAACATAATCAAAATTATCTATTTTGTATTTTGTAATGTTCTATGTCTCTTTTTGGTCAAAAATTATTTTCTTTTCTATTAATTTGATAGCTAAACTATCCCTTGCTTTATCAGTTTGCTTATAATATCAGCCTTTGCATATAAATCATGTGCCTATTTTGACTTTATTTTAGTATACACTGTAAGATGTTGGTCTATGCCCAAATTTGCTATACTGTTTCCCAATTTTCTCACTAGTTTTTGTCAGAGTGGATTCTTGTACCTGAAGCTGCAGTCCTTGGGTTTATCAAACAGTAGATTATTACAGTCATTGACTACTGTGTCTTGGTTTCCTCAACTGTTCCACTTATCTACCACTCTATTTCTTTTTTTAAATTAAAATATTTTATTTTCAGTGTTTGACAATCATTTCCACATATCTTAGATTTTTTCTCTTTCCTCCCTATTATTCCCTCCTCCCTCACCATTCCCTCCCTGAGAGTACACTACGCTCCTTGAGTGTACAATCTTATATAGGTTACACACATACTTTCCTATTAAATACATTTTCATCTGAGTCATGTTGCATAGAAGAATTAAAATGAATGCGACAAACCATAAAGTAATGTAAAACAAAATATAATACAAAATAAAATGGTCTGTTTCTATCTGCAATCCAATTACATAGTTCTTTCTCTGGATGTGGAAGGCTATTTTGCTTCAAGAGTCCATTGGAAATTTTTTAAGTCTGTGCATTTTGATGAAGTACTAAGTCTACCAGAAAAATAATCTTGCTCCTTTCACTCAGCATCAGTTCATACAAAGTCTTTCCAGGCTTCTCTGAAATCTTGTCCATCGTTTCTCATAGCATGACAGTATTCCATTACATTCATATATCACAACTTGTTCAGTCATTCTCTAGTTGATGGGCATCCCCTTGGTTTCTAGTTTTTGGCAAACTCAAAGACAGTTGTTACAAATATTTTTGTACATGTGGGAACATTTCTCATTTCTATTATCACTTGGTGACAGAGTCCCAGAAGTGATATTGTCAGGTCATGGGGTACGCACTTTTGTAGCCCTTTTGGCATTCCAAATTACTCTCCAGAATGGTTGGATCAGCACACAGCTCCACCAACTATGAATTAGTGTTCCAAATCTCCCACATCTTCTCCAACATTTATCATCTTGCTGTTTGTCATATTAGCCAATCTGATAGGTGTAATGTGTTGTCTCAGAATTGTTTTGATTTGCATCTCTCTAGGCAATAGTGAGTTAGAGCACTTTTTCATTTGACTATAGATAGCTTTGATTTCTTCCTCTAAAAACTGCCGGTTCATATCTTTTGACTATTTATAAATTGGAGAATGACTTGTATTTTTGTATGTTTGACTCAGTTCTCTCTACATTTTAGAAATGAGGCCTTTATCACAGACACTAGTTGAAAAAATTATTTCCCACTTTTCTGCTTCCTTCCTAATATTGGTTGCATTGCATTTGTTTTTGCAAAAACTTTTCAATTAATGTAATCAAAATTATTCATTTTGCATGTCATAATGTTCGCTATCACTTGTTAGGTCATAAATTTCTCCATTTTCCATAAATCTGACAAATACACTATTCTTTGTTCCCTAATTTGTTTGTAATACCAATCTTTATACCTAGAACATGTATCCATTTGGACTTTATTCTTGTGTACCATGTCAGGCATTGGTGTATGCACAGTTTCCGTCACCCTGTTAGCCAATTTTCCCAGCAATTTTTGTCAAACACTGAGTTCTTATCCCAAGAAGCTGCAGTTCTTGGGTTTATCAAACAACAGATTGCTATATTCATTAACTACTGTGTCTTGAATGCCTAATATATTCCACTGGTCTACCACTCTGTTAGCCAGTACGAAGTGGTTTTTCTGATTGCTGCTTTATAATACAATTTGAGATATGATCAGGCTAAGTCACCTTCCCTGGCATTTCTTTTCATTAGTTCTCTTGATATTCTTCTTCCAGATTAATTTTGATATTATTTTTCTAGCTCTAGAAAACAATTATCTGATAGTTTGATGGGTATGGTACTGAATAAGTAAATTAATTTAGGTAGAATTGTCATTTGTATCATATCAGCTCGGCCTACCCACGAGCAATTGATGTTTTTCCATTTACTTAGATCTGACTTTATTTATGGGAAAAGTGCTTTGTAATTGTATTCATGTATTCCCTGGTTTTGTTTTGGCAGATAGACTCCCACATATTTTATAGTGTCTACCATAACTTTAAATGGAATTTCTTACTGTTGGGCTTTGTTAATAATATATAGAAATGCAGATGGTCTATCTGGGTTTGTCCTGTAACCTGCAACTTTGCCAAAATTGTTACTATTTCAATGTGTTTTTTACTTGGTTCTCTGAGATTCTCTAAGTATATTATCAAATCATCTGCAAAGAGTATTAGCCTAGTTTCTACTTTGCCTATTCTAATTTCTTCATTTTCTTTTTCTTCTATTATTGCTACAGCTAGCATTTCTAGTACCATATTGAATAATAATGATGATAATGGACATCCTTGTTGCATCCTTCATCTCATTGGAAATGCATCTAATGTATCTCCATTGCATATAATGCTGGCTGAAGGTTTTAGGTAGATACTGCTTATTATTTTATAGAGAGTTCCCTTTATTCCTATGCTTTCCAGTGTTTTTAATAGAATGGATGTTGTATTTTCTCAAAAGCTTTTTCTGCATCCATTCAGATAATCATGTGGTTTCTGTTAGTTTTGTTGATGATAAAATCAATAATGCTAATAGTTTTCCTAATATTGAAAAAGCCCTGCTTTTATGGTATAATTTCTACCTGATCATAATATATTATTCTCTTGATAAGTTGCTGTATTCTTTTTGCTAAAACTTTATTTAAAATTTTTGCATCTGTATTTATTGGAGAAATTGATTTGGAGAAATTTCTTTGTTTTGCCTCTTCCTGGTTTAGGTTTCAGGACCATATATGTAACATACAAAGAATTTGGTATCACTCCTTCTTTAGTAATTTTACCAAATACTCTATATAGTATTGTAATTAACTGTTCTTTAAATAAGTATTTGATAGAATTAACTTGCAAATCCATCTGGTCCTGGAGATCTTTTCCTATGGAGTTCATTGATGGCTTGTTCAATTTCTTTTTTATGAGATGGGGTTATTTAAGTATCAGCTTCCTCTGCTGTTATTCTGGGCAATTCATGTTTTCTTTTTTAATAATCATGCATCTCATTTAGATTGTCCAATATATGAGCATATAGTTGGACAAATAATAAAAAATAATTTCTAATTTTTGTTTTAATTTCCTCCCCATTGGGAGTTAGTTCACCCTTTTCATTTGTGATATTGGTAATTTGATTTTCTTCTTTCTTTTTTTTATCAAAATGGCCAAAGTTTTATTAATTTTATTGTTTTTTTTTTTCATAAAACTAACTCTTGGTTTTATTTATTGGTTCAGAAGTTTATTTTTTTATTATTTCAATTTTATTAGTCTCACTTTTGGTTTTCAGTATTTCTAATTTGATATTTACCTGGTGATTTTCAGTTTATTCTTTTTCAACTGCATGCCCAATTAATTGATCTCCTCTTTCTCTATTTTATTCATGTAGTGATTAAAAGATATAAAACTTCCCCTAAGAACTGTTTTTGCAGTATTCCATATGATTTGGTAGGTTGTCCCTTTATTGTCATTCTCTTGAATAAAGTTGTTCACTGCTTCTATAATTTCTTGCTTAACCCACTCATTCTTTAGAAATTGGATGTTTCGTTTTCATTTAATTTTTGGTTAATATTTCCATGGCCTATGATAACATATAATTTTTATTGCATTATGATATGAGAAGGATGCACTGACTATCTCTGTCTTTCTGCACTAGATTGTGAGGTTTTTAATTGCCTAGTGTATGGTCAATTTTTGTATATGTCCCATGTATCACTGAGAAAAAGGTATGTTCCTTTCTATCCCCATTCAATTTTCTCCAGAGATTTATCGTATCTACCGTATCCAGAGTTTTATTCACCTCCTTAACTTCTTTCTTGTTTATTTTGTTGTTAGATTTATCAAGGTCAGAGAGGGGGAGGTTGAAGTCTCCCACTAGTACAGTTTTGTTCTCTATTTCTTTCTGTAACTCCCTTAACTTCTCCTCTAAGAATTTTCATCCTATACCACTTGGTTTGTATATGTTTAGAAATGAAATGGCCTCATTGTCTATGGTGCCTTTTAGTAGCATATAGTTTCCTTCCTTATCTCTTTTAATTCTTCTATTTCTCTTTTTATTTTATCTGAGCTTAGGATTGCTAGTCCTGCTTTTTTATATCAGCTAAAGCACAATATATTCTGCTCCAACTTCTTATCTTTACCCTGTACCTATGCTCCCTTTCAAATGTGTTTCTTGTAAACAACATATTGTTGAATTGTGTTTTTTAATCCATTCTGTTATCCATCTCTTTTTTATGGGAGAGTTCATTCCATTCACATTCACAGTTATGATTATAGTCTGTACCTTTCCCTCCATCTTCTTTCCCTCCCCATTTATGCTTTTAGTTCTCCATTCTCCCTTCCCCTCCACAATAGAGTTTTAATTTTTGACCAGCGCCTCCCTCAGTCTTCCCTCTTCTCTTTCAGCTCCCCTCCCTTTTAATCCCCCTTTCCCTTACTACTTCCCTGTCTTTTAACATCTCCTCCATTTTCTTTCCCCCTTCCCCCCTACTACCTATTGAGCTAGTTGTATTTCTATATTTAGCTGAGGTTTTGTTCCCTCCTTGAACCCAATCAGATGAGAGTTACTCTCAAACAATATTCGTCTCCCTCTCCTCTTTCCCTCCACTGTCACATATTTTTGTGCCTCTTCCTGTGATGTGATTTATCTTTTTCTGACTCTTCCTATTCACATCTGTGATTACAATCCCCTTTTACTCTTAAATCACATCTTCATCATGACATCATTTACTTTAAACCACCTCCTTTATCTTTGTATATCCCTTTTAGTTATCATAATAAATATGCAATTCTCAAGATTAACAAGTGTCATTTTCCTTATAAGTATGTAAACAGTTTGCTCATTTTGAGTAACAAATATATTTTTCCCCTGTTTACGTTTTTATTTTTCTCTTGAGACCCATGTTTGAAAGAAGACAGAATTTCCTATTGTGTTCTGACCTTTTCATTAGGAAGGTTTGGAAATCCCTTATTTCATTGAATGTCCATCTCCTTGCCTGAAATATTATGCTGAACTTTGCTTGGTAATTGATCCCTGGTCATAGTCTCAGCTCCTTTGCCTTATGGAATATCATATTCCAATTTCTTCAGTCTTTTAATGTAGAAGATGCAAGGTCCTGTGTGATCCGAATTGCAGCTCCTTGATATTTGAATTGTTTCTTTCTGGCTGCCTGCAGTATTTTCTCCTTCACTTGATAGCTCTGGAATTTGGCAATCATATTTTTTGGTGTTTTTAGTTTGGGGTCCCCTTCCAGGAATGAACAGTGGATTCTTTGATGACTCTTATAAGCAGTTTGTCTTTATTGAATAACATTTTTTTCTTTCATTTATTTTATTTTTTGCCTTCCTTGATTTTTGTACTTGAAGATCAAATTTTCTGTTGAGCTTTGTTCTTTTTTTTTTTTTTTTTTTTGGTTTTGTTTTTATCAAAAAGGGTTGAAAGTCCCCTATTTCATTAGAAATTCACCTCCTTCCCTGAAATTTTATGCTCATTATCACTGGATAGTTAATCATTGGTTGTAATTCAAGTTCTTTTTGCCTAATGGAATATCGTATTCTATTCCCTCCATTCTGTTAATACCGAATCTGCAAGGTCCTATGTAATCCTGACTGTGGTTCCATGACATTTGAATTCTTTCTTTCTGGCTGCTTATAGCATTTTCTTCTTAATCTGATAATTCTAAAATTTGGCTACAATATTTCCTGGTGTTTTCAATTTGGGATTTCTTTCAGGAGTGTACTTTTCCCTCATCTTGTCAAATGTATTTTAAAGGATTTAAATTTTTTTCCTTTACCTCTCTTATTTGACATTTAAAATTCTTCTTTAGCTTTGTGAAGAAGACTTTTTGGGCTTGAGATGAGTCCATATTTGATATTTCAGATGTGGGTATATTGATACTGTTGTTCTCCCTTGAATTTTTGCTTTGTTCTTCCCTGTCACTATAATAATTCTTTAAGGTCATTACTCTTCTTTGCCGCCCTTTGCTCATGATGTTTGTCTTTTTTATGGTTTTTAATGTTGAAATCTGCTCTGGGGCCTAGGGGGAAATTTCCTACACTCCTTGTGCTTAAAGCTATGTGTGTGGTTACAGGTTTGTGTGCTGAAGCTTCAGGTGCTCGTAAATAAAGACTCTCAGGGTTTGGTATCTTATCTAGTGCTTAGCTGGAGCTGATGGTGATGGGTAGTTTATTCCTGGTGTTGACATTTATCTGTTCCACCACACAGGAGCTCAAGATCTCCCACTGATTTGCTGAAGTGGTCTTTGCTGCTGGCTTCCTGGGATGCTTCCCATGCTGTCTGGTCCCCTTTAACCATAGCAAGTGGGACCTTTCACATTAACTCACCCTCCCCACCATAACCTATCAAGCTCTACCATATCTTTCTGCTGACTCCACTGTTTCAGGATTTTTCCTTAGGCAATATTCTGTTTTTCAAGGTTAATAAGGGAGGGTGAGATTAAATTATTGCTTACTCCACCTTCTTGGCTCCCAGAAGTCCAATATATATCTTATGTGATTTATTATAGATCCTTAAAGGAAGAGAAAAGAGCAGCAATAGTTGGCTTATTGATCTGGGAATCACATTTCCTAACAGCAGAAACACAGAATACTCAGAGTACCTTGAATTCATATATAGCTGTCTTCCCCCCCCCCCCCCCCCAGACTTTATCCTTCTAAAAGGAACATATTGCTGAGGAAGTATTCTCTAGAAATCTGGTTGCCCAAACTTGAATTTAGTTAACTTGAATTTAGGAATTCTCAATTTTGGGTAGCTAAAACTAAGGGTTATTACTAAGGCATTCAAGGCTACTTGAAACTTGTTTCTCATTCTAGAAATCTTGATTCTGAAATCACAGGGAATTCAAACTCCAGTCTCCTCAGCATTGGAGTTTAAGATTCACAGACATTGTCCTTGAACCACCTTCAGGCTTTGTAGGTATACACGTCTCCCTCCATTGCACTTCTGCAGAAATATTCTCCAAAATGAGAAAGTTAAACTTCAGAAATTCTTGGTCTGTCTTTTGCTCAGAATGTGTGGATGACAGATAATTTCTATTTGTTTCTATTTAAGGTAGCTTTTAGTGATTTTTGTGGGATGAAACTGGTTTCCCTCGCTTTGTGACCAAGTCTGCAACGTATATTGCCTTCTGTAAAGGGATAGGTGAAAAGGAAACTTGAGAGTCAATAAAAGTGAACTAATGTTTTAGTTATTTTAGATTGTCTTCACTAACAAATGTTTATCTTCCTATGTCAATTAATTTATAAGTAGTTATTTAATTCTTAATATTTAAGGGACACCAAACTCTTTTCAGCATTTTTTCACTTTTGGTATCCACCTGATTCACACAACTTGCCTAAGTGACCCCAAGAAGCTCTAGTATGTTCTGTGGTCACATACTAGGACATGGGCTAAACCAGGTTGAGGTGTCTAATAAGTCTTTCACCCACTGGTGAGTTAGTGTGGTGTCTACACCAAATATTTAAAGATGTCCCCCTGTGGAGATGGTATATGAGAACAATTTGTTTCAATTGCCATGATGACAGCTGAAGTGGGTGCTGCAGAATAGTTAGGGTTGTTTTGACATGAAAGACACCATGGTCATCCATCGCACCCCAAGCAATCTCCAGTTTTCTTGACTTTTGTCTTGGCATGATACTCCAGTGACTCCAGAAGAAAGAATGAGGCCAATGACTTCATACAACTCTGCCTCACTTGAATCCAAATTATGAGAGGTCAAAAGATGGTGATGTTATTTTGATCATCTGAGCTAATAGGGCAAAAATCAACCACTATATGTTAGGCCCAATTGTCAGGCACTATAGAAATAAAGCAAAAATGGAAGAGAGCCTGTCCTCAAAGCAATTCTATTCTAACATTGTTCCTGACAAAAATCAGAAATTTCTTTTGTTGTCTTAGCACTAGAAAGGGCAATTGAAAAGATCAAACTCCATAGGGAAGTAAGTTCTAGGGTGTTCAACTAAGGGACAAAGTCTGTAATCTCATCAGCTTGACTGTGACAACTTAACAAATTCACAGACTTCTATGATCAACTGTACTTACAAAGTTTTCTTGAGTTGAATTGAATACATAATAATATGTAAATACATATATATATATACATATACATGTACTACATATATATTTATGCATTTATGTATATACAAGCATATATATGTGCATACATATAATATGTAAATGTGTGTGTGTATGTAGTATATGTATATATTCATCTCTCTATATCTATATATATATTTTTACAGCTAACTCGTTAATTCTAAGGCTGACCCATGAGATCCAGTAAAAATATAACTATTCTTCTATGGTCCCCAATATAACTAAAGGTACTTACCTGACTCCATATACTTCTCTTGGCTTTGGCTGCCTTCTCTTCGCCAGGACAAATATATCTAATTCTTTTTACCGATTCTCATGTGGCATAAATTTGAAACCCTTCAATATTTCCTTTCAACTTTCCTTTCTGAAGTTTCTCTCCTCTCTTTCTATACCTTCATCCTTAGTTATAAAACTAAATTTCTTAAAAATTTTCTATTTCCTGGCTCAATTTTTTTTGTTTTCAGAACTTTATGCTTGATAATTCTAACTCCTTTTCACTTTCTCCATGTGTATATAGCTATTATTTCAGTAAGACATTTATTTAGTCATTGGTGATGTACTGTAAGGCCCTCTTGACCTGATCAGATTACATTACAGTTAATCCTACTTTGTCAGGGCATTTTATTTTGTTGACATTTAAGCTATTGGTGGTGGTTTTGAGTTTATAAGTTTAATCTTCTTTCACTGTTACTTCAGAGTATCAGATGTTATCATTCTTTGTTAGCAACTTTCTCATCTTGTTCACCATCCCCTGTAGAGATACAACTCTTTAAGATAGAGTCATGCTAAGGAATGATGAAAATTTGGCAAACTCACATTATTATATTAAATCTTTTATCTTCAGGTACATTTTTCTCCAAGGAGGTAATGTTGAGTCATGACAAATAATCTCACTGATTGGAAGGGATGAATGGTTCAGACAAATGGTTTTAATCTTCGAAGAACAGAGAGTAAGGAGGAAATGAAAAGGAAAGGGATCATTATATAAAAAAGAAAGAATCGTTGAAAAACTGCTTCCATTGCAACTTTTAAGGGGCAGGCACATGAACATTTGCAGGTAAAAATAGGAAATTTTGAGCCTTATTCTTCATAATTTTATGTCAGCAGATAGGTTTGCTCATTAGAATTGTAAGACTAGGGAAAGAACTGATTTCCATTCATTTTGAAAGCTGAAATCAGTTAGTCATTTTTGTCAAAATCTCTCGTTTTTTTTAAAAAAATAAAAATCGGTAAATAGCAGAGATGGTATTGAAAATCCAGAAGCCCTGTTTGTTGTAACATAAAATTATGACTCTTGACCAGCTCCTTTCATAAAAATGTAATTAGACTCTACAGACATCAAATTGTCCTAAAGGGATAACCTCAAGGACCTGGTTTTCAGATATCCTCTGGGAATTTCTGGGAACTTCAGACACAGTATATCAGTGCCTAGGACTATTGGGAATGATGAGCTTCCTGACTGCTTCCATCTATGTGATGACTCAACTCTGAAGAAGGCAGACTCTTTGAAAAGATCCTTTCTGAAGCAGTTAGATAGCAAAGTCAAGAGAGACTCCTGGGTCAAGAGTCAAGAACATGAGTTCAAATTCTGACTCAGATATGTATTAGTTGTATGAACCTGGTGTAATAAGCATCCTAATACACACAGGGGAGCCTGCTATCACAACTTCTTAGATCTGCATTTATAAAAGGAAAAATCTTTAGGGATCAAAAATCACTTTAATTAAACATGTTTCATTCATTTATTTCAGTGGAAACAATCAGCATGTTGATCTTCAGAGAAAATACACAGAAATCTAAATCAACAGACAGCACTTCCAAATTCTCTGACATAAGCAATGCATACATCATAAACAAACAGACAGATCTAACTGTCTAACTGTAGTTACCAGAAAAGGAAGCACCAACATCTGTGTTTTCAAAGCCAGAAGTCTCCTTAGTGGCTTCCTAGAGCCTTGTCCTAGGGTCAACCACGGACTGCCAGTCAGTAAACCTCAAAGAAAAACTGCACCTGAGTCTTTATACACTTTTTAGAGCCAGAGGGCATCACATCATGACCCTTGAGAGTCAGCCTCATTAACAAAAGGTGTGGGCCTTTCTACAAATCTTCCTAGGCCCATTAATGGGTAGGGAAGATCTTCAATTAAAATAATTAACATTGCAAATACATATACTGTTTCTAGTTAAAGAAACTCTTGTTTCAATACTTCTAATAAAGACACTTGGTTAATAAAGGCAAGATTCAATCAGAGGCACCTTATGCTAAAACAAAAAAAAAAGCCTAAGGTCCTATTTTGATTGCCATTTATCATTTAACGTTTTTTGCCTCTGACTTTTCTTCCACATCTGTGCAATGAGGTAATAATAGCAACTATTTCTCATGGTAATTATTAGGATAAAACAAGATAATGTCTATTAAAAACCTAGAATGCAATGCTTGATGCATAATAAATGCTTCTCTCTTTCCTTCCTTTCTTCCTAGGGGCAGGTAGGTGGTGCAGGGGACAAAGTATCAGTGAAGGAGTCAGGAGGACCTGAATTCAAATCTCACATCAGACACTTGACACTCACTAGCTGTGTGACCTTGGACAAGTCACCTAACCCCAAATGCCTCATCTTGGATCATCTCCAGTCATCCTGATGAATATCTGGTCACCGGATTCAGATGGCTCTGGAGGAGAAGTGAGACTGGTGACCAGTACAGCTCTCCCTCACTCAAAACAAAGTCAAGTGCAAGTCATGTCATCATATCATCATTTCTCTGATGGTATGCTCTTCCTCCACAATGAAGGATGAACACAAACCTTACTTCTTTTCTTTTTTCCTTCCTTCTTTTCTTTCTTTCTTTCTTCTACCTTTTCTTTTTTCCATAGTTGCTAAGATATGTACTCATTGGATTTTTCTAAAGCAAAGACTACATCTGATTCAGTTTATTATTTTACACTTCCAGGTGTCATCATGTAACATCAAGGCATCCAGTGAAAAGGAAAGAGCTCTTTGGCAAAGTAATCAGCCTCTCTCTCTCTCTCTCTCTCTCTCTCTCTCTCTCTCTCTCTCTCTCTCTCTCTCTCTCTCTCTCTCTCTCTCTCAGAGTCATCAAAGTCCAGTGGAAAGACTGACGGTCAAGATAACAGGGAAGGGGGGGGAGGAGCCAAGATGGCGGAGTAGAAAGCCTCACATATGCTAGCTCCGAATCCAAGCCCAGAAATTTCCTGTAAAAAGAACTCCCCACAAATTCTGGAGCACTGCAAGCTGCGCAGAAACACAGTGGAAGAGATTTCCGTTCCAGAGAGCCCTGGAAAGCCATCCCCAGGGGCCCATCACGCTCCAGACAGCAAAGCCAACCCCTGTGCTGCCCTGCCCCGTCAGCCCCAGAGGAGCAAATCTGATCAGGCTACAGGGATGGAATCTCCGGAGGCCGCGAAGGTCCCTCCACCCACCAGCGCTACAGGTCAGTGAGAGAGATGTCTGGGCTGGCCAAGAGGGAGCAGGGTGTCTCCATGACACGGGCCCCCTAGGGAGGCAGCGGCAGAGGCAGCGGCAGAGGCAGTGGCAGCCCAGGCTCCCAGAGCACCCAGGGGCTCAGGACCATTAGCAAAGGTCTCCACATAAAGCCCCTGAGGGAACTGAGCCTGGGAGGTGGCCCTGCCCCCACCCAAGCACCAGAACTTAAGCTCACATTGAATAGCAGCCACTCTCGCTGCAGAAAGCCCTGAGGCTGGGGAGCACCATTTGAATCTCAGACCCCAAGCACTAGCTGGGGAGATCTAGGCAGGGGTGGACAGGAATCTCAGAAATCAAGTAACTGACGGGGAAAATGCCCACAAAAGGGAAGAAAAATAAGATCAGAGAGAGCTACTTTCTTGGGGGACAGATGTGCCCACCTTTTAATTCTGATGACAAGGAACAATTCTTACCATCAGGGAGAGACATGGAGGTCTGGGCCTCGTATCCCAGACATCCGAGGTGGATATCTGGTGGGCTCAGGCCATGGAAGAGCTCAAAAAAGATTTTGAAAATCAAGTTAGACAGGTGGAGGAAAAACTGGGAAGAGAAATGAAAGAGATGCAAGAAAAGCATGAAAAACGGGTCAATACCTTGCTAAAGGAGACCCAAAAAAATTTCTGAAGAAAGTAACACCTTGAAAAATAGGCTAACCCAATTGGCAAAAGAGGTTCAAAAAGCCAATGAGGAGAAGAATGCTTTCAAAAGCAGAATTAGCCAAATGGAAAAGAATGTTCAAAAGCTCACTGAAGAGAATAGTTCTCTCAAAATTAGAATGTAACAGATGGAGTCTAATGACTTTCTGAGAAACCAAGAAATCACAAAGCAAAACCAAAAGAATGAAAAAATGAAAGATACAGTGAAATATCTCATTGGAAAAACAACTGACATGGAAAATAGATCCAGGAGAAACAATTTAAAAATTATGGGACTACCTGAAAGCCATGATCAAAAACAGAGCCTAGACTTCATCTTTCATGAAATTATCAAGGAAAAATACTCTTATATTCTAGAACCAGAGGGCAAAATAATATTGAAGGAATCCATTGATCACTGCCTGAAAGAGATCCAAAAAGAGAAACTCCTAGGAACATTGTGGCCAAATTCCAGGATTCCCCGGTCAAGGACAAAAATTGCAAGCAGCTAGAAAGAAACAATTCCAGTATTGTGGAAATACAATCAGGATAACTCAAGATCTAGCAGCTTCTATGTTAAGGGATCGAAGGGCATGGAATAGGATATTCCAGAAGTCAAAGGAACTAGGACTCAAACCAAGAATCACCTACCCAGCAAAACTGAGTACAATACTTAAGGGGAAAATATGATCTTTCAATGAAACAGAGGACTTTCAAGCATTCTTGATGAAAAGACCAGAGCTGAAAAGAAAATTTGACTTTCAAACACAAGAGATGAAGCATGAAAAAGTAAGTAGCAAAGAGAAATCATATAAGGGACTTACCAGAAGTGAACTGTTTACATTCCTACATGGAAAGACAATATTTGTAACTCTTAAAACTTTTCAGTATCTGGGTAGTTGGTGGGACCACACACACACACGCATGCACACTCGCACACACACACATGTACACGTGTGCACGCACATACAGAGACAGAGAGCAAAGAGTGAATTGAATAGGATGGGACCATATCTCAAAAGAAATTAAGGTAAATGGTAAGAGAGAAATGTAGTGGGAGGAGAGAGGGTGAAATGGAATGGGGTAAATTATATCTCATTCAAGAGGCAAGCAGGAGACTTTTTAGTGGAGGGAAAAAGAGGAGAGCTGAGAAAAAAAAAAAACATGAAGTTCACTCTCACCACATTTGACTAAAGGGAGAAATGAAATGCACACTTATTTTTGTGTAAAAACCTATCTCATAATGCAGGAAAGTCAGGGAGAAGGAGATAAGCAGGGTGGGGGGGATGATGGAAGGGAAGGCAATGGGAGGAGGGAGCAATTTGAAGTCAATACTTGGGGAGGGACAGGATCAAAAGACAGAATAGAAGCAATAGGGGGCAGGATAGGATGGAGGGAAATACAATTAGTCTTATGCAACACGACTATTATCGAAATCATTTGCAAAACTACACAGATAGGGCCTATATTGAATTGCCTGCCTTCCCCAAGGGAATGGGTGGGGAGGGAGGAATGGGAAGAATTTGGAACTCAAAGTTTTAGGAACAACTGTCGAGTATTATTGTTGTTCCTACTAGGAAACAAGAAATACAGTCAATGGGGAATAGAAAGTCATCTGGCCCTACAGGACTAAAGAGAAGATGGGGACAAGAGAAGGGAAGGAGGATTTAAGAGAGGGCAGATTGGTGATAGGGAAAATTAGAATGCTCGCTATATTGAAGGGGATAAATGGGGAGAAAATTTGGAACCCAAAATTTTGTGAAAATGAAAAGTTAAATAAATTAATTAAAAAGAAAGAAAGATAACAGGCAAGAGCCTGGGATGAATGGAGTGCCATATACTGTGCACACATAGCATCTAGAGAAGATTAAGCTCAGTATTTTTGATGTCTTTAGCTATTTTTCCATTTTTTTTGTTTGTTTCCTTGCATTCTTAAGGCAGAGATATCCAATTTTAGATAAGTACTTGTGAGTCTGAGCAGGCTAGGTGGTTCTAGGTGCCATTAATGGAGTTGACTGACCAACAAGTGAGTTTCCTTATCTTGAGAAGATTACCACTGGAAGGAGGAAAAAGGCATGATTGTTAGGAAAAAACAGAATTAAAGTGAAATATTCTGTGCCAATTTGATGTTTCTACAAATTGCTTCATATACTGTTGTAAATTACACATTAGGTTCTCAGAAATTACAATAGCAGTTGTATTTTAAGTTACTAAATCCTGTTTGCTTTTTTAGGGGTCCTTTAACACTTCTTAGGCATATTGAAATACCAAAATGGACCTGTTATCTCACTGCTTCAGGAGTGCCCTTTAACAATGCCAATTCATACTTATCTATAACAACCCAAGTTATTTAATTGCCACCTCTTTTTTTCTCAAAAGATCAACACAGAAGATCCACTTAAACTGTTGGAGGCTTTACTTAATGCTCTCCTGACTTCAGAAAGATACCAGTAGAGAGCTCTCACTGTCCACCAGTCATTCTTCACTCTCACCCAATAACCAGCCAATCTTTTCTTTCTGTCACACAATTATTTGATGGCATATTTTACTCCTAGTTTTTGAAGTTCCTCATTGTTTATATGATAATACCTGCTCATACACAACATGAACTTTATCATTGCCTTCCTTGGGAATGCTAGTTTTTCTCAGGCAGTTTCCAATATGCCTTGTCATGCAGAAAAAAAAAAAGTTAAATATATGTACCGAGCATATAAACTTTTGCAATTATGGGAAGCTTGGAGTCATGAAAAGTGCTTTGTAATTTCCTGAAAACACTTCATCCCATCCCCCCTTTTTTAAAAAATATTCTAGTCCTATCTGTATTATTAATCTATCTGTATTACTAATTCAGATATCCGTACTGTGAGACAAGATCTATAGAGAGTTCATTTAGATTTAATTTAGTATCTGGGTAAGAGATAATATTTATCCATTTTTTAAGGATAGTGAAACCAAATACATTTGTGTCTTTGCAAATATCTTTGGGTAAGTTCAGCAGTATCTTGGCTATTGATGTAGTCAATACACTGTCATACACAAAGACTATCTGAAGGACTTTACCATCCACAGTGAATCACCCATAGGTCTACTTTCTGGGCTAGATCTCCTTCACCACAGTGATAAATGCCTTTGAGGAACTAACATTGCCTCTTTCTGTCTTTCCTGATGATTATTATTAAAATTAATATCAAATGAAATTGCTGTGTGGGTGAGAGACACCTCTTTGTAAAATAGCCTAAAAGGAGATTATTTTATTCTATTTAGTTGATTAAAAATAAACAATAAATACAAGAGTATATTATATATTTTATATTTATTGACCAATTATGTTGTGGTAAAGATGGCATCCATTGTTGAGTGTCATTTGCAAAAATCTGTTAATCCCCTATGAGTACCCTCAGTAAGGCTGCTCTCAGTTCACTAATAGATAGTTTTCATAAAAATTGTGCATAGGTTTTAAGGAAAGCATCCAGATGGGATATTGGCCACTCTTTTTATTGACCTTTATGAAGATCATCTTTTTATCATGCCATTGTTATCTTTTCCTCCTTTAAATATTTTTTAGTCCCTCATTGATCTCACAATTATATTTGTTCAAGAATGAATCTCTTTGGGAGGTGGAGCTAAGAGGGCAAAGTAGAAAGATAGACCTGTAGAAGCTCCCCCACATAGCACATCAAATGAAATGACTCCAAACAAATTCTAGAGCAGCAGAAGCCACAAAACAACAGAGCAAATGAGATTTCCAGCCTAGGACAGCTTGGAAGGCTGACAGGAAGGGTCTATCATACCAGGCATGGAGCAGAGAATGGCAGGGACAGGACCCAGAACAGGCTTCAGGGAACCACCAGCAGCAATTTCAAGATTCCTCAACCCATAAATTCCACAGACAGCTTCACAGGTCAGTGGGAGTGCTGCTTCAACCAGGAGAGTGGAGTGGGAACTAATCTACCAGCAGCAGCCACTGCAGCAGTAGTATCCATTTTTGGAGCCCTCTGCCTCGAGTTCTTGGGGGAATTGAGCTGCTGATCTCAGCCCTGAGCTCAGCCCTGGGGTGAGGAGGAGCACTGGTGGGGTAGCACTGGAGGCGGGTATGGAGATGTTATTCTGTTCACAGATTCTGGGCAGAAAAATTGTTGATTGTTCCCAAACCAGAGCATAGGCCAGGAGAGGAGTAAACTCCATTCCCTGGATTGTGCCACCTTGGAGGAACTGAGAACTTACAGGCCCCCAGAGTATACCTTCCCCTTGACAAAGGACTCAAAAGTCAAATAAATGGATAAGAAAATGCCTGAAAAGTGAGAAATGATAAGATTATAGAAGGTTACTTTCTTGGTTAACAGGTATTTTCTTTCATCTGTTCAGATGAGGAAGAACAACGCCTACCATCAGAAGAAGTCAAGGCCTCTGCATCCAAAACTTCAAAAATAAATATGCAATTGTCTTAGGTCATGGAAGAGCTCAAAAAGGATTTTGAAAATCAAGTAAGAGAGGTAGAGGAAAAGTTGGGAAGAGAAATGAGAGCAATACAAGAAAATCATGAAAAGAGAGTCAACATCTTGCTAAAGAAGACCACAAAAAATGCTAAAGAAAATAACATCTTTAAAAATAGACTAACTCAATTGGCAAAGAATGTCAAAAAAGTCAATGAAGAATGCTTTAAAAAGCAGAATTAGACAAATGGAAAAAGAGGTTCCAAGCTCACTGAAGAAAATAGTTCTTAAAAAATTAGAATAGAGAAGATGGAAATTAATGACTTTATGAGAAACCAAGAAATTACAAAAGAAAAGCAAAAGAATGAAAACATAAAAGATAATACAAAATAACTCATTGAAAAAACAACTGACCTGGAAAATATATCCAGAAGAGACAATTTAAAAATTATGTGACTACCTGAAAACGATGATCAAAAAAAGAGTCTAGATATCACCTTTCATGAAATTATCAAGGAAAATTGCCCTGATATTCTAGAACCAGAAGGCAAAATAAATATTGAAAGAATCCACAGATCACCTGTTGAAAGAGATTCAAAAAGAGAAACTCCTAGGAATACTGTATAAAAATTCCAGAGTCCTCATATGAAGGAGAAAATATTGCAAGCAGCTAGAAAGAAATAAATTAAATCTTGTGAAAATATGATCAAGATAAGACAACATCTACCAGCTTCTACATTAAGGAATCAAAAGTCTTGTAATATGATATTCCAGAAGTCAAAAGAGCTAGGATTAAAACCAAGAATCAACTAACCAGAAAAAAATGAGTATAATACTTCAGGAGAAAAAAATGGTCATCCAGAAAAAGAGAGTAGTTTCAAGATTTCTTGATGAGAAGACAAGAATTGAATAGAAAATCTGATTTTTGAACACAGGAATCAAGAGATGTATGAAAAGGTAAACATAAAGGAGAAATCATAAAGGACTTTCTAAAATCAAACTGTTTACATCCCTACATAAAAAGATAATATTTGTAACTCTTGAGACTTTTCTCAGTATTTGAGTAGGGGGAGGGATTACACACACACACACACACACACACATGCACACACACACACATATACACACACACAGAGCACAGAGTGAGTTGAAAAGGAAGGGATGGTATCTAAAAAATTAAATTAAGGGGTGCAAGAGGAATATCTTTGGAGGAGAAAGGGAGAAGTGGAATGGGGCAAATTATCTCTCATAAAAGAGGCAGGAAAAAGCTTCTTCAATGGAGGATAAAAGGAAGGATGTGAGAGGGAAAAAGTGAAGCTTACTCTCTTCTCATTTCACTTAAGGAGGGAATAACATTCTCACACAATTTGGTATGAAAATCTATCTTACACTACAGGAAAGTAGGTGAGATGTGGACAAGTGGAGTGAGGGGAATGATAGAAGGGAGGGCAGATGGGAGGCGGGAATAATTAGAAGTAAACACTTTTGGGGAGGAATAAGGTCCAAAGAGAGAAAAGAATAAATGAGGAGCAGGATAGGATGGAGGGAAATATAAGTAGTCTTACACAGCATGACCATCATGGAAGTCTTTTGTAAAACTACACCTGTATAGCCTGTATTCAATTACTTGCCTTCTCATTGGGGATGGATGGGGAGGGAAGAAAGGAGAGAAGTTGAAATTCAAAGTATTAGGAACGAATGTTGAGAATTGTTTTTACATACAACTGTGAAATAAGAAATACAGGTAATGGAATATAGAAATATATCTTGCCCTACAAGAAAAGAGAGAAGATGAGGAAAAGGAAAGGGAGGGATATGATAGAAACAAGGGCATATTTAGGGAAGGGGTAATCAGAATGCGAGGTGTTGTTGGGTGTGACAAAGGGAGAGATGGGGAGAAAATTTGGAACTGAAAATTTTGTGGAAATGAATATTGAAAACTAAAAATAAATAAACATTAAAAAAATGAATCTCTTCTCTTTACAGCTGATCCAATACAATCCACCTTTATTTCCTCCATCTTTATTCTCTTTATCACCATTCCACTTCTTTTGTTAGTACATCAATAATTATGATGCAAGGGCCCAAATATGGTAATTCCATTTTCCTTGATGGTGAAAGAGTTTGATGTAGTTAATTTTGCAAATGTCATATTTTTGTTTCTTTTTTTCATATTCTCTCCCTACTCTTTTCCTTAAATTTTTGGGGGACAAAGTTATACCTATTGTTAAAAATTTCTTGTGAAAGTTTTGCAAAGAAAATAATGTTGTCCTGATAGTACTTATCTACTCGATTTTCATCTTAAATTCTCATATGCTTCTTACATAGCTCAAAAGTAAAGAGGATAAAATCTTTATGATTTGAATTAAAGTATTGTGACTTGGTTTTCTACTGATTAATAAAAAATTCTAATTTTGTTCCAGGAAAATAAAAAGAAGTAGTGGTAATTATGTCAGACTCTAGATCAGAAACCCAGTTCAAATGGTCTTCAAGTCTTTCTATATAGAGATGTGGTAACTTAAGTCCTAAGTAGGCTTAATAATTTGCCCAAGATCATCCATTAGAGGCAATACAAGAATTCCAGGGACTCTACATTCAGAACCAATACTCGTTCACCAATGTCCGGTTTGAAATGTTTTCAATTTGAAATTAAGCAGGTCTTTATGATGGAAAAATAGACATTCTCAAATAATATATTATAAAAATTGTATTTTTAAAGAAAAAAAGTTTAATATTAGTATGTGTATATGACCATGTACATTGCAAAAAAGAGGTAATTATCAGAGAAGGATAATTAAACAGATGGAACAAGATACCATACCACGTCAAAAAAATTTTTTTTAATACATTTAACTTAGAAGTCAGAAAATTTAAGGGGTGAGGATTAACTATCACCTTAAAGTATCAAGATATTCAAGTATCAAGACAAGTATTTGTCAGGTAGAAGTGCATTTAGACTGGCTTGGGTTAGTTTCAAAGGTAGTAGTAAGGACAATGATTTTAAGAAAGAATGAAAACCACAACCATTGAATTGGACTGAATAGAGTTGTGTAAAAGATGAATGGGGTGAATTCAATCGCAGTAAATTTGATTTAATGGAAATTTACAAAAGAAGACTGTATGACTGCTTTGTAAAGGAGATTCCTGATTAGGTACAGCTTGTACTAAATGGTCTCTGAGGTCCTTCTCAACAAAGAGATACTGTGGATCACTCAGTACCAATTAAATTTTTCACACTTTTGTTTTTGTGGGAGTGTAGAGGTGGGATTACAAGGGAGAAAGTGAGAAAAATTACCTAATGATTAATTTCCTTTTATTTTATTTTTTTTTTGTGCAGCTCTGGGATTTTATCCTTGTAGGTGTCAATCTATGTGGAAATTCCTTTCATTAATGCAGATTGCAAATTCATCTGCTATGTATATCCCTAAAACAATTGTCTGATGCACTGAGCCACCAAGAATTTAATTGATTTTCCCTGGGTCATATAAGTATTGCTTGTGAAACACAGGAGTTGAACCCAGGTGTTCCTAACTCTAATTCTAGCCCACTACCTACTATACCATGCTCTATCTTAGTAATCATTTTTCATATGATCCTCAAAATCCTATCAAAGACTTGTTCTGAATTTACCTTTCATTTCTTATGAAAAATGTAATGTAACATAAATTATGTGCATACATATTACAAATATACACACTTATTTTTATAAATATATGTTAATACGAAAGTTCCAATCAGGCATAAAAGTAATCAATGTTTATTAACTATTACTGTAAGCCAATTAGCTTGAAATTCTTATCATTTATATAGAACTTTCATGCCTCACAAGAAATGTGGCATCCAGTATTTTCATGACTGTATTGTCTCCAGTTTTTGACCCTCTGTTTTTTCTTATAGGTGTTTTCTTTCCTGATATATTTAAAATCAAGCAGTAACTACATCCAAGTTATATGTAAAAAGTATAGCCATGTAGTATTTTATTTTGTATATGTACATATACATATATTTATATATATAAAATTCATGTTGAAAAATAGAATAAAATCTTCATATTCAAATCCTTTTTCCTTTAAGAAAACTTACTTATAGCTTCATTGGTCAATGTGAAGTAAGGGAAAAAAAGAAGTTTGAAAAACCTCATCTGTGCTCATTTTGTGCCAAAATCATATCTATTGGCATTATCCCAGATAGCTAGGAGATGGCCTGAAATATAATTTAATGCCATACTATACACTTATCCAGCAAGTTTCATTTTTTTCTTTAAGTGTTTTTGACACAATTTTAATTCTTTTTAATAAGAAACAGTTCTTCAGTAAATGAAAACATGGATTGACTGAATCAACTTAGTATTTGCATTATTTTTTAACCTGGGGGCCACAAAGGGTAAGGTTATTAAATCTAATTATACTAGATAATAATTAAAGTTAGAAAGTAAAGAAAAATGCAGTCATTGACTTGAATTATTATGATTTGAGCTGTAATTATAAGCTTTATAAATATATTTGTTTTCATTATCAATAGAAACTTATTTTTACCTTTGTTTATGCATCTACAGGCAATCTTTCATCAGGTCATTCAATAAGCATGTATTAAGCACCTACTTAGTGCTAGGCCCTGTACTAAGACAAGAGGAGCCAAAAAATATTCCTGTCCTCTAAAAGCCTACAGTCTAATGGGAGAGACAACATAGATGCTATATACAGGATGAATAGGAAATAATCCACATAGGGAAGGCATTAGACTTGTAAGAGCTTCTGAAAGATTTCCCTGGAAAGTGAGATATTTTAGCTAAGATTTGAAAGAAATTAAGGAAGCCAGTAGGCAGAAATGAAAAGGGAGAACATTCCAAGCCTATGGGAACAGCCAGGGAAAATACTAGGAGCTAAAAGATGGATTAGTGTTTTAAATTAAACATTTAATTAAGCCTCTCCTACATTGAGCCAATATGTTAGGCATTAGAGACTCCAAAAATAAATAAGTGGTTTCTGTCCTCAAAGAATTTCCATCTCTTGGGTCACGCTTTGCATGCTCAAATAAAAAAAAAGTGCAAGATAATTAGAAATGGAACTGGAAAGATAAGAAATGTTTCCCATATGGGATGATACCTGTTATCAAAACTTGAAAATGGCTGTAATTCAAAGAGCTTGACATATAGTGTCAGTGTACCCCAGGTACTAGGGAAAGCCTGTACAAAGGCCTACAGAAAGAAAATGGCATGTTAAACCAATGTCTCTGGTCATTATTAATAAGAACAAATGGCCATACAAATGCCTGTGACTTTATAAGTTCAAGAACAATTGGTGAGAAAATTCCTTTTATTAATACATGCTAGTGCCTTCTCTGAAATTTATAGTGTTAAAGACCTGCAAAGATCCTTTATTCAGGGTCACAAAGTCAGTATGTGTCAGAAGTTGCACTTGAATTTGGGTGTTTCTGAATCAAAGGCAGTTCTCTATCCATTATTCCATACTGCTTCAATTATCCAACAAAGTTAATAAATATGTTCTAGTAGATCAAAGAAATGTGGATATATTTTATATGTTCTTCCCAAAGATTTACTAATTTTGATTGACTGTTAAAATAACATAAAGGCATTAGTATTTCAGTGACTTTTAAGAAAACTTAAAGGAATGCTCTAAAAGTAAACCATTTAAATGTTATAAAATATGACTAATTCATATATCTAGCTTTTAGGTGAAATATCTAAGTAGAATATAACTGTGGAAATAAAATGAACCAATTCACCTTGTTGATCATAGAAACAAAGATAGAACCATTTCATCTGTATCTAAACAAATCTTACATTATAAAGTCTCAAATTGTTAGCAATGTCCCTTTGCATATGTTGACCTAATCTAAGTCTCTTGTTTAAGTGAAAATTTTAAGAATTTATGAATAATTATCCACAGAAACAAGGAGGTTTAATTATTTTTCACAAAAAATGAAAAATAAAATTATGCCACATCCTTGTGGTATAGTTTTAGAAAGAATCCTTTTGTTCAATGTCTACCTCCTACTAACCCTCTGCCTACTTTGTTCTCTTTCCAGGTTTGCCTAGCATAGTAACTCAACACATTTTTTAAGAGATGGGATAGGGTACAAGCCTTTGATTTCATTGTTATAAAGGCTAATTCCCTTTAGCAAAGCAGATAACTCTTTGGCAATTTAAAGTCTTAGAAAGCTGCCTGAGGTACTGAGAAATTCAGTGAGTTACTCAAGGTCAAATAATCAGCATGAGTCAAAAGGTGGCAGTAGGATTAGAATTTGCAAAGACCCTACTGATGTGCATTGGTAGAGGGAGTTGTCTTGCCAAGTAGGTCATTGTACCAGTAAAATAACAGGAGAAATACCAGTTCAAATAGGTCTTCTGTGAATAAACTTCAAAGACATTTTTTGGAAGTATCAATTCACAGTAGGTTTTATATATTACAACTTTGATCTCCACAGAGGATGGAAAGTAGACATAAAGGACTAGATGAAGAATTTGTAAATCCCTATTTTTTGACCTATGGGAGTACTTGGGTGAGGACCAAGGAATTTACCAATCAAACATAGTAGGTCATCTTTTAGAAGCCGTACTTTATCAAATAGATGAATAGCAGTTTCCTCTCTGAAGAAGAAACAGATATATGTAATTTCTGATAATATCTGAATACAGTTGAAATCTTTATCTATATTGAATGATTTCAAATTTTTCTCAGTGAGAATTTGCTTTCTTCCAATTTATTTTATTATTTAATGATAAGCAAATTTATTACTGTATAGATAATACTTCTAAGAATTTTGTTTTACCTGATAATGTACACAATTTTATTTATAGAAAATAAATAGCTGCTAGTCCTTAAATTGAGCACACTTGACAAAAGTGTTTGCTTGACTTTTC
Source organism: Bettongia penicillata ogilbyi (assembly GCA_023548195.1). Classification (NCBI taxonomy): domain Eukaryota; kingdom Metazoa; phylum Chordata; class Mammalia; order Diprotodontia; family Potoroidae; genus Bettongia; species Bettongia penicillata. The sequence goes on along the minus strand of JAJHZJ010000470.1, from coordinate 7,888,460 downwards.
ATGGAATGGACATAGTATTTGAATTAGGCTTACTACAGATAAAATTGCCAAAAATTCCTTTTGTTTAAATTATATTAATTTTATAAATATATTGTTTTAAATTGTATTGAATTTGACTTGTCACAAAACAATCTTAAAAACAAACCATTTCCCCAAAATGCGAATGACAATGAGCATAGGTATTCCTTCCCAGTTAAGTGAATTGTAATAGCCAACTTGGTGACATAGAGCATAGAGCACTAAGCAAGGAGTCAGGAAGACCTGAATTCAAATCTGGTCTAACATACTTACTAGCTGTGTGATCCTGGGCAAATTCTGTTTGCCTTAGTATTTTCAACTATAAAATGGGGATAATAATAGTACCTATTACCTACCAAGGTTGTTGTGAGGATCAAATGAGATAATATGTGCAAACATTTAACACAGTGACTGATACATACAAAGAACAACATGAATACTCATTCTCTTCCCTTCCCTCCCGCACCCAAATTTACCTAAATTAAAATTGTAGTTTACCTAAATTAAAATTGTAGCTATATAACCAAAGTGAACATGCAAAATGAAAGTAATTAAAGTAATTACTCTGAAATCATGGAAAATATATTTTTTCTCCAGTATGGTGTTAATAATTACTTTAATTATTCTTCACATGTGTAGACAAACCAAACAAGTGATTCTGTGATTTCAATTGATGAGAGGAAGAAAAAAAATGTGATGGTTTAATGTGTTAACATAATGAACTTTGGATTCTTACACGTTACATAGTTGATGAAATATTTTGTACTTATTTCAATTGAAATGAATTATTGAACTATATAATAATTCCAACTATAAATTGAATACTAAAAGCTAAACAAAATAAATTGCCCAAGATTTATATTTACAAGGAATGAATGAATCAGTCCTGTGGAGGAAAACAAAGGATAACAGATAGATAGCCTGTGTTCTCTTCATGAATATAGAGCACTGAACTTATTAGGTTGGATGGATCTCCTATAAAGCATCTAGGGAAAAAATACAGATAAGAAACTCATCTGAGAATAAGGAGAGGATGACTTGTAATCTACACCCTTGAAGGGAGTAATTACATAGATTATCTTCTATCTAATGATGTTTCAAAGCTTTTAATTGAAATGAGAAATTCAACAGCTAAAGTGTTTTTTGGTTGTTTGTTTTTACAAAGATATAGCATTGAAATCAAAGAATATGACATTTTTATCTTTGCTCATTTGGATGATCTAACATATTGATTGTTTAAAAATAATTTATCATTTTGTATTTCTCTTCTGGCCTCTGCTACATAGGCAAAATATAATAGAAAACAAAATGAAAAAAGATGATTTAGGGTGTATATACTCAGTGAAGGAAAAATAAATGAATTAGGGTTCTAATGACTCCATAAAACTAAACAGTCATCTGATAACACAGTATATACTTCAGGGCTTCTTCTGTGTTCCCAAAAGAACACCTATCTCCTGCCCAAACATTTATCTGCCAGTAATAGTACAGACAACATAAAATAGCAGCAGAGTATGACTTGCTTCCCCATTTCCTTTATTTCAACTAACACTTATTTGTATGACTCAATGGAGGGATCACATCATGGATGGCTTGAGTTGAAAGCGGATGTTTTTATTTCCCCCCTTTATTTATCAAAGGGTCTTAATTCTTTTCTTCTGATAGTCCAAGGACCTTAGGGCATGATGCATTTCATCCTATATAGAAAGTAGGAAGTATTCATTAGGGATAGAAACATTTTCATTTTAACAACCTAGAGTTATGAGCATAAAATTTGAGTCCCTGGGAAGAATAAATGGCCATCAAATATACAGGCCTTTATTCCTATGAAGTGGATAATATTTTGTGTGCAATTAATTAATTTGGGTTAGAATATAAAGACTTTGAACATTTGGTGAACACATAACTGTGATATAAAGAGACCTATCTCTATCTGCATATCTATCTGTCTCTCTATCTGGCTGTCTATTTACCTATTTGACTAAATTCCAGTTCATGCTGTAACCCTTGTGAAAAATTGCTGGGGTAATGGTCTTATTCCACTCTGCTGAGTAAAATAGCCATAAGATACATTTTGAAGCTATGTGCTCAGGAAAAAAAAAATCACCTGACATTAGTGACATGTTTTAAAACTGATGTCTCAGCACAGTGAAGAGGGAGCCTGCTGGAAGACTTGCAAAGTGCATTATGCAAGTAACATTCAATTTATATCTGATTTCAAAAATATGATATTGAGAATGACAAGATAGATGTAATGACAATGACTGAAAGGAATGTTGGTATGTTAGAATGTATGAAGGCTATTTGTTTCTCTTGTATCAATCTGTAGAAAAGTCAGGAAACAATCTACCATAACTATTCTCTTGGGTCAGGTACTCAATCAAATCTTTATTCCAGTGGTATGGTTGACTTGGAGCTCCAACTCCATGACAGCATATATGATGGATATGAGCACAGCAACCATGTAGTTATTAGAAAATGTGTACAGAAAATCATTTTCTTATAGTCACACAATCCCAGTTCAAGTCATTCCTCTCTCTCTCTCTCTCTCTCTCTCTCTCTCTCTCTCTCTCACACACACACACACACACACACACACACACACACATCTGCTTCTGTCTTTATTTTTGGTTCTCGTTTTCTCTGTCTCACTTCTCATCTTTCTTGGTCTCTTCCTTTGTCTACCTATCTTTCTAACTGTCTACCCTTTTCTAACTCTCTCTCCCATCTCTCCTCTCCTTTCTGTTTATTTGTCTCCATCTCTATCTCTTTATCTATCAACATCTGTCTCTCTTTCCCCTCCTCCTCTTTCTATCTTTTTGTGCTCCTCTCTCAGTCTCTCTCTCTCTCTGTTTCCCTGTCTCTCTCTGTGTCTCTCTCTGTCTCGGTCTCTCTGTCTCCATGTTTGTAAATCATAGAAGTAGAAATTGTGAACTGGCAGGAATATTAGAGTTCATCAAGGCTGACTACTACATTTACTGCAGGATAAAACAGATTTACAGAGATTTTTACACAAAGAAAGTAAGTAGTAGAGCCAGGTTCTGAATCCAGAAGCTTGAATTCCAACACTTGTGCCTTTTCAACTATAACTTTGTGGATTTTCAGATGCAATCAGCCTAATATTAGAATGTAGGAAAAGAAAAATCACTTCTAGAATTGTTCCAAATAAATTGGTACATTCCTTACTTTTAGGTATGTCTCTAATATATCTTGCTTTTATGCAGTTATCTGTCAATTAATTATTCTATGGAGATTCTTTATGTTATGAAAATTCAATAGAAAATTTTTTTCTTACTTTGACTACATATGCAATATTTGGCTAGGTAAAAACTGAGGAAATATGAAATCACAAATCCACCTCTAAGACTACACTTCATTATATGACTGTGGGTGAAATGGAAAGAAGTGTTCCATTTCATGTCTACTATCTGAGAAAGACAGAAGGCTACAAGACAAGGGACAATCTGTGCTCTTAATAGTTAAGGATTAAGAAGCTAAATGAAGTTTTTCACCTTCCCAAGGGTGAATTTTCTTCCACAAAATAATATGCCTCAATATAGTGAGGCAACCCTGGTTTCTCAAAGTCTAAGCCAGCAAAATTGAAGTCATGGAAAATTCTCCCAAGCCAGAAAGTCATCATTCAGTTAGGAAACTGATGGACTTTGTGACTCTTTGCTCAAGGAGTCACAATTAATTCTGAAGGACTATGTTCATCAGAGGATGATGAATTTTTCAACCACCAAAACTCAGCAAGACTATCTAGGAATAAATGCAAGGACTGCAATTCATTTCAATTTCACAAGCATGTATTAAGTATCTATAATGTCTAAAGCAGAGAGAGAGAATGGTAATATTTTGTCCTTAAAGAATATGCCTCAAAATTAAGAAAATATGACTTTAAGAAATTTGCCTAGCATCGAGAGGTGAAGTGACTTGCCTACAGGTATGAGGCAATATATGTCAAACTAGGAATTGAATCCAGGTCTTCCAATCCTGAAATCCACTTTGTTTTTTCTTTAAATTAATTTGTTTTCAGTTTTCAACAATCGTTAGATTTCAACAAGTTTAAAATGTGTTCCCCTAAAACTCCCTCCTTTCTCCAGAAGGCATGCAATCTTGTATGATTTCTATATATACATTCTTATTAAACACACTTTCACATTAGTCATGTTACATAGAAAAATTGAAATGAATGGGAGAAACCATGAGAAAAACCAAAACAAAACATAACACAAGAAAATTGCCTGCTTCATTCTGCATTCTAACTCTAGTTCTTTCAATGGATGTGAATGGCATTTTACATTCAGAGTCCTTCAGGAATGTTTTAGGTCCATGCATTGTTGTGAAGGGCTAAGTCTTTCAGAAACAGTCCTTACGTCCTGTGGTTGTTACCATGTATAATGTTATCCAGATTCTGTTCATTTCACTCAGTATCAGTTTGTATAAGTCTTTCCTGGTTTTTCTGAAGTTCAACTGTTCATCATTTCTTATAGCACAATAGTATTCCATTATATTCCGCAACTTGTTCAGCCATTTCCCTGTTGATGGGCATTCCCTTAATTTCCAGTCCTTGGTCACCACAAAAAGAGCTGCTATGAATATTTTTGTATGTGAGGGACCTTTTCCCATTTTTATGATCTCTTTGGGATACAACTCTAGAAGGTTTATTGCTGGGTCAGAAGGTATGCACATTTTTGTAGCCCTTTGGACATAGTGCCAAATTGCTTTACAGAATGGTTGCATCAGCTCACAGCTCCACTAACAATCAATTAGAGTTCCAACTCTCCCACCTCACCTCCAACATTTTTCATCTTCCAGATTTTTTGTGTTAACCAATCTAGTAGTAGTGATGTGGTACCTCAGAGTTGTTTTGATTTGCATTTCTCTAATCAATAGTGATTTAGAGAATTTTTTCATATGACTATATATCACTTTAATTTCTCCTCTGAAAACTGCCTCTTCATATCCTTTGGCCATTTCTCAATGGGGAAATGACTTGTATTCTTATAAATCTGACTCAGTTCTCTATATATTTTAGAAATATATCACAGACACTGGTTGTAAAAATCCTTTCACAGTTTTGTGCTTCCCTCCTAATCTTGGTTTCATTAGCTTTGTTAGTGCAAAACCTTTTCAATTTAATGTAATCAAAATTATCCATTTTGCATTTCATAATATTCTCTACCTCTTGTTTGGGCATAAATTTATCCATTCATCTGACAAATAATATAACCCTTGCTCCACCAATTTGTTTACAGTATCAGCCTTCATACCAGATCATATGCCCATTTGGACTTTATTCTTTATGGTATTAGGCATTGGTCTATGTCCAGGTTCTGCCACACTATCATCCAGTTTTCCCAGAAGTTTTTTTGTTGAACAGTGAGTTCTTATCCCAGAAGCTGAGGTCCTTGTGCTTATCAAATAGTAGACTGCTGTAATCATTGACTACCGTGAATTATGTACATAACCTGTTCCAAAGATCTACTTCTCTATTTCTTAGCCATTAGGATGTGGTTTTAAGAATTGCCACTTTATAATATAATTGGAGATCTGGTATGACTAGGCCACCTTCACTAGCATTTCTATTCATTAATTCCCTCGATATTCTAGACCGTTTGTTATTCCAGATGAAATTTGATATAATTTTTCCACTTCTATTGCCTATTCTTATTCCTTCAATTTATTTTTCATCTCTTATTGCTAAATCTAACATTTATAGTATCATATCAAACAACAGCGGTGGTAAAGGACATCCTGGTTCCACCCCTGATCTTGGAAATGCATCTAGCTTGTCCCCATTACATATAATACTTGTTGATGGTTTTAGGTATATGCTACTTATTTTTTTAAGGAAAGCTGCATGTATGTGTGGTCTCCATTGTTTTCAATAGGAATGGGTGCTGTATTTTGTCAAAACTTTTTCTGCATCTTTTGAGATAATCATGTGGTTTCCATTAGTATTGTATTGATATGACCAACAATGATGATATTTTTTCCTAATATTGAACCAGCCCTGCATTCCTGGTATAAATCATACCAGATTATAATGTATTATTCTCCTGATAAATTGGTGTAATCTTTTTGATAATACCTCACAATGATTGCATCTATATTAATTAGAGAAATCAGACTATAATCTTCTTTCTCTGATGTGGTTCTTGCTGATTTAGGTATCAGAGTCATATTTGTATCATTAAAAAGATTTTGTAGGATACATTCTTTATCAATTTTTCCAAACAATTTATATACTACTGTAATTAACTGCTCTTTAAATGTTTGATAGAAGTCATTTATAAATCCATCTGATGCTGGACAATTTTTTCTTCAGGAATTCAGTGATTGCTTGGTCAATTTATTTTTTGGATATGGGGTTATTTAAATGTTTTGCTTCCTTTTCTGTTTATCTGGGAAATTATGTACATATATATGATTTATATATATGTATTATATGTATACATATATACATATAATACACACACACACACATATATATATATATATATATATATATATATATATATATAAAAATCATTTGTTCATTTTACTTAGATTGCCAAATTTCTTTGCATACAGTCGGGCAAAGTAATTTCAAATTATTGTTTTAATTTACTCCTCATTGGAGGTGAGTGTACCCTATTCATTTTTCATACTCTTAGTTTTTTTCTTTCTTTTTTAAATCCAATTGATTAAAATGTTAATCAATTTTATTGTTTTTTTATAACATCAACTCAGTTTTATTTATGAGTTCAATAGTTTCTTAATTGCAATTTTAATAATCTCTCCTTTGATTTTCAGTATTTCTAATATGACATTTACCTGGAAAACCCACTTTTTCTAACCGAAATGAAACTATACAATTAGTTGAATGACTATGTGACATTTTGTATTATCTAAATATTTGTCTCCAATAATCTAACTTTAGGAAATCTATATTCTTAACTGGCTTGATATATATGTATATGCACATATATACACACATATATATGTATATATATATATACATATATATCTGTCTCTTTATTATATATATATGTATGTATGTATGTATAAAATTTGAACTAAAAACAATCATAGGCCCTCAAACAAACTTTTAGTTTCTAGATTCTTTTCTTAGGGAAATACAACCCTCTAATGACAGAATCTACAAAAACTCCATTTAAAAACATGTATTGATTCTACGGCAAGTATGTTTTTATAAAGTCTTAAGTTACATTAATTTTTTTTTCATGTGGAGCTGAAATGTTAGGTTTCATTTTTTCATGTTTATTTATTTATTTTTTATTTTCAACTTTTGTTTTCACAAAATTCTAAGTTCCGAATTTCTCCCCATCTCTCCCTTCCCCCTGCACCAAAATGCCTTGCATTCTAATTACCCCTTCCCTCAATCTGCCCTCCCTTCTATGACATCCCTCCCTTCCCTTGTTTCTATCTTCCCTCTTTTCTTGTAGGGCAAGATAGATTTCTATGCCCCATTACCTGTATTTCTTATTTTCCAGTTATATTCAAAACCAGTTCTCAACATTTGTTCCTACAACTTTGAGCTCTAACTTCTCTCCCTTCCTCTTTCCCCATCCATCCCCAATGAGAAGGTAAGCAATTCAACATAGGCTATATATGTATTGTTTTGCAAAAGACTTCCATAATAGTCAAATTGTGTAAGATTAGCTATATTTCCTTTCATCCTATCCTGACCCCTCCCATTCATTCCATTTTCTCTTTTGACTTTTTCCCTCCCCAAAGGTGTTTACTTCTAATTACTCCCTCCTCCCATTTGCCCTCCCTTCTATCATCCCCCCACACACTTTTGCCCTTTTCTACTACTCTCCTGTAGTGTAAGTTAGATTTTCATACCAAATTGAGTGAGCATGCTATTCTCTCCTTAAGCCAAATGTGATTAGAGTAAGCTTCACATTTTCCCTTTCACATCCTCCCTTTTCTCCTCCATTGAAAAAGCTTTTTCTTGCCTCTTTTATGAGAGATAATTTTCCCCATTCCATTTCTCCCTTTCTCCTCTCAATATATTCACATCTCACCCCTTAATTTTATTATTTTTAGTTATCATCCCTTCTTTTTCAATTCACCTTGTGCTTTCTGTCTATATATATTCAAAGCATTCTTCTCCACATTGGCTTTTTGGACCTCTTGCCAATTAAGTTACCCTATTTTTAAAGGTGTTATTTTCTTTAACTTTTTTTTTACGTCTCCCTTAGCAAGATGTTGACTTGCTTTCCATGATTTTCTTGCATTACTCTCATTTCTCTTCCCAATTTTTCCTCCACTTCTTTTACTTAATTTTCTAAAACCTTTTCAAGCTCTTGCATGACCTGAGACCATTGCATATTTATTTTGTGAGTTTTGGATCCAGAAGTCTTGACTTTTATGTCTTCCTCTGATGGTGTGTATTGTTTTTCTTCATCTGAAAGGATGGAAGAAAATACCTGCTCACCAAGAAAGTAGACTTCTGTAGTCTTATTTTTCCCACTTTCTAGGAATTTTTTCTAATCAGTTACTTGACTTTTAATTCCTTTCTCAAGAGGAGGGTTTACTCTGGGGACCTGTAAGTTCTCATTTCCTCCGAGGAAGAGGCATTTACTCCTCTCTTGGCCTGTGCTCTGGTCTGGGAGCAACCAGAAGCGCTCTGTTCTGCCCAGGATCTGCCAGCATGGTTTCCTCTCCAGAGTCACCCCCAGCTCCACAACCAGTACTCTTCCGCAACCCAGGAAATCTAGATCAGTCATGCAATTAACCCAGGATCTTTAAGTGGAGAGCTCAAAAAATGGACACTCCTGCTGGCAGGTCCAGATGACGATCCCTTCTCACTCAGGTGAAAGAACTTTCTCACTAATCTTTGAAGCTGTCTTTGGAGTTTGTGGGTTGCACAATCTGGGAACTGCTGCTGCTGAAGGTGGTACTCTGAAGCCTCTTTCAGTCCTGTCCCTGCCCCACTGCATGGCCTAGGCTGGGCTGTACTCTGTTCCCTGCCCAATGTGATAGACCTTTGCTGTCATTCTTCCAAGTTGTCTTAGGCTGGAAATCTCTTTCACTCTGTCATCTTGTGGCTTCTGCTGCTCTAGAATATGTTTAGAGTAATTTTTTACACATATTTTATTGGTTATGGTGGGGAGTTTCCACAGGTTCATCTTTCTATGCTGCCATGTTGGCTCCACCCCCAAGGTTAGATTTTATTGTTTGTTTAAATTGATAGGCTTAAAGTGACTCTCAGAAAGTGCTGAAATTGTAAGTAATAAGGTTCAAGTGTCTGTATCCTGCTACCTTGTTGTCTGGGAAAGCTTCCACCATTTACTGGATATGCTGAAGTGTTTGTCTTCCTTTCTTAAAACCATTCCTTACTCCTTCCTAATGACCAGGAAACAGAAGGAAAATTAAAGGTCCTTTATCAATTAGCCTTTCTTAACTAAATACCTCCACCCTTTGTTTCTTGATACATCCTTATTGATTTAAGAATTCCACCCATGAAAATATGACTACAATTTCAGCTATATGATCCATACACTTTCAGGGGGAAACTTTAACCTCCAAGAATATCTTCAATTTCCCTTTAAAAGTGCCACTTCAAAAATTAGAATTAGAGTTCCCCCTCTTTTCTTCTTACAGATAAAGTCACTGACCTCCACTTTACTTCTCAAGGACCACAAGTATCCAGTAGCCTACTGTTAAATGGCTCATTTCACCTTCTGAACTCTGTATTTGAACACAGAACTGCAGAAACCATTAACTTGTAAATAAGCTAATGAGTCTGGTTGATAGAGGATATCTGTGTGAGTTGGGTTGGGAGAGAAAGAAAAAAGGAAGGAAGGAAGGAAGGAAGGAAGGAAGGAAGGAAGGAAGGAAGGAAGGAAGGAAGGAAGGAAGGAAGGAAGGAAAGAAGGAAGGAAGGAGGGAGGGAGGGAGGGAAGGAAGGAAGGAAGGAAGGAAGGAAGGAAGGAAGGAAGGAAGGAAGGAAGGAAGGAAGGAAGGAAGGAAGGAAGGAAGGAAGGAAGGAAGGAAGGAAGGAAGACAACTAAGCTGTATTATATATTGCAACAACCTGGTTGGTCTCCCTGTCTCAAGTCTCTGCCCATTGTAGTATAGTCTTTGTTAAGCTATCAAATCAATCTTCCTAAAAGACAAGTCCAACCAAGTCACCTCCTCTATTCAATCAACTACAGTGTCACTCTGTTACTTCCAGGATCAAATATAAATTCCTCTCTTTGGGTTTTAAAACCTTCCATAACTTCATCCCATTCAGTATTTCTAATCTTCCTACAATCTGCCATTCCCCACTCCTCCAAAGCATGTACTCTGTGTTCCATCAACACTGCTCTATTTCCTTGCTCTTCCTTGAAAATTGTCTCCTGATTCTGGGCATCATTTAAATTTTGTATTCCATGTCTGGAATCAAAATTGTGTAACAGTCACCTTGTATTGACTTAATCATTATCTTTTCAATGTGAGCATTTAGATTTTGGAAATCTGCAAATGCTAAGAATCAGGGCTTGATATGTTGGTTTGTTGCTTGTGTAGTTTTAAGAAAGCAATGGAGAAAATGTTTAAAATGCACATCAAACTTAAATGTGTATACTGAATACATTTTTGGGAAAGGCAGCAGGGGAAAGAGGTAGTTGGCAAATATTTACTGGCATACATTTACCTAAAACTCTTTCTCTCTCTCATAACCTAGTTTCCTGCTTTCCTTCATGTCTCAACTTTTGCAAGAACCCATTCTTAATAGGCTTTAAGGCTAGTAACTTTTCTCTGTGGAATAACTCCAATTTATACTGTACATATTTTTGGTTTGCTTTGTTTGGTTGTTTGGTTTTTTGTTTTTGTTTTTGTTTTTATATTGTCTCCATGATTAGACTGTACATTCTCTTCTCTTCACTCAAACAACTAGAATCCCAGATTAGGCTTTCATCTCCTCTCACCAAGACTACTACAATAACTGGTGTCTTTACTTCTATTCCCTCTACTCTTCAATACCCCTGCCTGCTTATTACAATGCCTGGCAAATAGAAGTTACTTAATAAATGTTATTTGTCTCTATTTTATACTATCATAAAAATAATATGCCACCTTACTTTCCTGACAGTCATAGTTCCTATTTAGTTTCATGTAAAATACACAATCATCAGTTTTACACTTAAAATCTTTCATGATCTGACTGCAAGTTGCCTTTCTAGAATATCTTTTGCATTATTGCTCTTCACATATTCTTTCTTCCAATTAAAATAATCTACAGACTCTTTCCTTTATCTGAGTTATTTAAATATACTTGGAGTACTATCCACTCTCAACTCTACCTCTTAGAATCTCAAGATATCTTCAATGTTCAGTTCACATTCCATCTCCTGCCATGGGGTCCGTTGTTCAACTCTCTCAAGTCTCTCCTTAACTCATAACTCCCAACTCAATTTTCAAAAAGAAAATCTCAATATACTCAGGGTGCAATGAATTTCTAGATTTCTTCACAAGTAAGAAAAGGAGATTCTTAGCTATGTTACAAGCATTCAAGGTTCAGTGAGGACATCAGGTTCAGACCAGCTTTTTTTCTCCCTCAGAAAACCAATAAAATGTCAAATTGCATAGCTGTCCAAGAAGCATTTTCTCACTACAGAAAATATAAGACATTTAACTCATCAATTCTTCTGAGACACACTTGGGGCTATACTTTTGATATTCCTGTGAATACTTCTTTCCCACAGAGAGCTATATAGAAAATCATAGTAGCACCACATGATTTTGGCTCACTCTAGAAGGTAAATATCCCTTAAGGATTTTTAAATAATTAATTCCATTGTCATCAATCCTGCCCTATCCAAATGAAATAATTGGATGGCATAGTAGCTTTGTGTGCTTGTATCCTCCTCACTCCATCTCTTCTCAACGTCATTAAAAGATAGAGCCTACGCTCTCACAGAAAACATTCTTTGTCTCCTGAATCAAGAGAGGAGGACTTTCTCCTGGAGACCCCATTCTTTACTTCCCCCTGTGCTTTTTTCTCTCTCTTTAGAAGTACTCATCTGTGAGTGTCTACCAATTTAGAGATTAGATTTCAGATGTTGTACAGAAAGACATAGAGATTCTGGACTCTCTTAAGATTCCCTGATTTTTTAAAGGTCTACTGAGTGGTAATTGAAACCTAAAATAAAAGTAACTTGTGCTTAATATTGCCCCCAAATATTGGTTTTTTTTAATATAAATTTATTTATTTAATTTTTTACATTCATTTTCACAAAATTTTGGGTTCCAAATTTTCTCCCCTTTTATCCCCCAACCTACAATACACCGAGAATTCTAATTTTTCCTATCACCAATCTGAAGCCTGCTCGGATCTGCTCCTCTGGGACTGGGGGGCCAGGGCACAGTGGTGGGCTCTGCTGTCCAGAGCACGATGGACCCCTGGGGACGGCTCTCCAGGGCTCTCTGGAATGGAAATCTTTTCCACTGTGTTTCTGCATGCCTTGCAGTGCTCCAGAATTTGTGGGGAGTTCTTTTTGCAGGAAATATATGGGCTGTAGGTTCAGAGCTAGCATACGTAAGTCTTTCTACTCCGCCATCTTGGCTCCCCCCCCCAAATATTGTTAAAAATAAAACAGCAATGATGAAGAAAGTAGATTTCCAATATTTTTAAATTTTTAAAGTCATATCATACTGCTGCATTTTCTATAGGCGTTTTAAATTATACACAAAGAAATGAACTTGTCTATCATGTGCAGATATTTATATGAAAATGTAATGCATATAAAACCAGGTGAAATATAAACGTAGAATATATCATAAAAGTATGTTTGACCTAGCTAGTATGTATATGAGGATTGAGGGAGTTGGTTAAACATCTTCTTCACTTGGGAATCCTCAAATATATTTATATTTGAATGTCAACATTACTTTTTCTGAAAAAATCTGAAAGCAGAGAAGCAGCTGGTATCATTGATCACCAGTTTCAAAGTCAGCATTATTTTGGTTTTCCATCATCACACAGGTCCCTAGCTCCATCTCTTCCTTCTCTCCAGTTTCTCAGTCCTACTAAAAATTCCTACTAGGTTTAATAAAACTTCTCCAGTTTCATTGTCTTGACAGGAAATTTCTAGGGGGAAAAGTCCTGAAGCATTTAGTTAAGACTGCATCTACTCTATCAGAAATATAAGATAATATGGAAACAAAACGAAAGGCATTATAAAATAAAACATTCACTGGTTTTATTGAGCAAGTATGTTGTTGCTCTATAATTACATGGAAGTTCCTTGAAATAGTATTCTGCATTTGCAATCTACTTCAAAAAGCCCAAGAATATGAACATGAAACTGACCTCTGGTTCTCTAGGAGGTCAAACAAACTGCTGACACCTTTCAGGCTACACAGATCACTCTCACGGGCTCTGGTTTCTGATGTGATCAAAAGCTGTGGATAAACATATGCAGCATCCATGTGCTGCTTTTCTAAGTTAGCTATTCTACTCAGAGTCACCTGAGTATAGACATAGTCCAACCCCACCTGCTCCAAAATAAAGCACTCTTCTGCTTACATGTCTGTTTTCTCTCTAAGAGGAAGTAGTGGAGTTGATCTCATAGGCAGTATACTCAGACAAGAGTCTATTCCTACCAAATCTCAGTTAGCTGATTATATTCAAGTTCCCTATATCCTATCATTAAGAAACTAGTGGGCATTTCCATGCTCAATGAAACATACCCCTTCAAAATTTCTAACATATTATCAACAGGTTGATTGGATGACAATCATCAAATTGATCAGGGCCTTCCCTCCTCAATTTTCCTTACACTTAATTTGGATATTCTCATTATAGAATGTTGACTCCTTGTAGGCAAAACTGTTGCATTTTAGGTACTTAGTAAAGGATTTTTGAATTGAGTTAACAAAAGTCAACATCAAAAATTATTTAATTATATCTTCATGTAGATAAGAAAATATTGAGTTGGGAGTCTTATCGGTTTTAATATTCTAATTATATGCATAATTGTTTACTTTGATACTTGGATGGACTAAGATAATTTTATTGTATATATGCCCTCCATTGCTGGATATCTAAGCTTAGTGGGCAGCTAGGTTGTGCAGTGGATAAAGGACCAGTGCAGGAGTCAGGAGGACCTGAGTTCAAATTTCATCTCAGACTTGACACTCACTAGTTGTGTGACCTTGGGCAAGTCACTTAGCCCCAGTTACCTCATCCTGGGTCATCTCCAGTCATCCTGATGAATATCTGGCTACTGGATTCAGATAGCTCCAGAGGAGAAGTGAGGCTGGTGACTTGCACAATCCTCTCTCACTCAAAACAAAGTCAAGTGCAACTCATATCATTATTTCTCTGATGGCTTGGTCTTCTTCTGTAACGAAGGAAGAAAACACTATCTAAGCTCAGTGACTTTCCAACATGTATGATTCTTGACAATGTCTTTTCATCAATCCTCTGTTGAGGATCTGCACAACACATTAACTGCCATTTTCATGTTATTTTATTTGATCATGGATACCAATGAAGCTTTCTATCTCTTGACTTCTCATTCTGCATGCATGATTGGTTCCCCTCCTTTGATGTTGCATTTCATGTCAAAGTCATCATTAGAAAAGTAGAAGAACCTGAGAATGGTAGCTACAGCTATGAAGAGAAAGAGCTATGAAGAGAAGACAGCAACATTATATAGTGACTTGAAGCTATTAATCTCATGTTGTCTTTATTTAAAAAGTTTAAGTATCATTGTTGTGTTTGTAAGGAATATGGAGTTATAAACTAGTCCATGGGTTTCTTAAAGAAGAGTTTTATGAAGGTGAGTATATCTGAGGAAAGAGTGATTCAAGAGGTGTCAGCTGATGCGGACATTGAAAAAGTGAATAGAGGGTGACAAAATCAAGTGAAACACTAGTAAAAATAGGAATCAGTTTATAATCTGTGACAACATGTCAAGTGGTTAACCCAGTTTGGGCATGGGGGAAGGGGAATGTATATGCTTGTTTGGAAACAGTCTCTTACCTGCAAAAAGAGAAACTAAGTTTCAGGGACTGGATGGGAGGGACATGATTGAACTGTATGTGGCTCTTGAGCCTTAAAGTAAGCCCTTCCCCAAGCAAAATGCTTTATCTTTGGAAGAAGTGAATAATTACCCAAAAGTAATACAGTCATCTCTCCTTCCCCAACACAATTTTGGATCGAGCTCACTGACCTTCCCCAATATTTTTCTGAAGATCAAGCAATGATAGAAAATGAGGTCCAAATCTCAACAGAAAAAGGTAAACAAAGAGAGATTATAGACTCACTTGATGGGCAATCCCATCAAGTTCCATCTCAGAGATTACACGTTAGCATTTATTAAGTGCTTTTATGAGCCAGGAACTGTGATGCATGTTCCTGAAATAAATAACAAGCAGAAAGAAAAAATAGTTCCTACCCTCAAGGAAAATAAATTCTAAAAGGGGAAGGAATTGGATATATGGGAGCTTCTGAACATAGTGTATGATTAGAAAAATTTCTGATGCACTAGTATGGAATTCACTGAATAACTATTGTATTTTAGAGCTCCATTTAATTTGGAAAATGTCTAATAATTACATTTGGGGAAATTCATTAACAGTGAAGCTTCTTTCTATCTATCTCTGTCTTGCTCTCTGTCTTTGTGTTTTTGTCACACTCTCTATGTCTGTGTAAGTGGGTCTTGTTCTCATTCTCTCTCTCTCTCTCTCTCTCTCTCTCTTTCTCTCTCTCTCTCTCGTGTCTCTCTTCTCCTTTAGGTGAACACTTCTCTCCTTGTTTTGTAACTCATTTTATATCAATATCTGGTGTACTTTTCACAAAAAAATATCTCTATATTAACATGTTTTAGAGTGTTGTGCAATTCAGGTATAAATGTGGGAGACACTTGGTATGGGGAGAGCATTCAAGATTGAATTTCATTTTGCATATCAAATGTTTTTAAGAAAAAGATATTGAAACTTTTATATATTCTATACTTTATGGTTGTACCAGAGTATGGATGGAGCATCTTGTATAATACATATCATTCCAAATTTAGTTGTTCTCTGACTAATTGCTACCTATTATTCAATCTTGAGTAGTCACAAGTAAAAGCAGGGATTTTTTGAAATAAGAAAAAAAATTTCCTTTTAAATCCTTATAGACAGAAAAAAAGAATAAAAAAAACCATTTCATTCTCTTAACTCTCATTTTTGTTTTTGAAAGTGAAATACATCCAAGACAAAAAAACATGATTTTCAATGTATTTATTATTATACTTTTTTAAAAAAAGTTTTTGTAAATTTTCTTTCTATTTCAATTTATTAAAATCCATGACATTTTATTATAATAAATTAATTTATTTATTGTTTTCAGTTTTCAACAATCACTTCCATAAGTCTTAAAGGTTCTCCCCTTCTATCTCTTCTGCATCCCAGAGACAGCTTGCAATCTCATATGGGTTCTGCACATACATTTTTATTAAACACATTTTCACATTAGCATAGAATAATTGCATAGTTACATAGAAAATGTGAAATGAATGGGAGAAACCATGAAAAAAAACAAAACAAAACAAAACATAACACAAGAGAAAATTGTGTGCTTCTTTCTGCGTTCTGATTCCATAGTTCTTTCCCTGGATGTGGATGGAATTTTTGCATCAAGAGTCCTGTGGAAACGTGTTAGATCTATGTGTTGTTTTGAAGGGCCAAGTCTATTAGAAACAGTCCTCATGCATTGTTGCTATTACTGTGTATAATATTCTCCTGGTTCTGCTCATTTCACTCAGCATCAGATCGTATAAGTCTTTCAGGGTTTCTCTGAAGTCTGTCTGTTTGTCATTTCTTATAGCACAATAGTATTCCATTCCATTCATATACCACAACTTGTTCAGCCATGCCCCAATTTATGGGCATTCTCTCAATTTCCAGTTCTCGGCCACAACCAAAAGAGTTGCTACAAGTATTTTTGTACATGTGGGTCCTTTTCCCATTTTCATGATCTCTTTATTTCTGGGTCAAAGGGTATGCATATTTTTGTAGCACTTTGGCCATGGTTGCAAATTGCTCTCCAGAATGCTTTGGTCAGTCAGTTCACAGCTCCACAAACAACAAATTAATGTTTCATTTCTCCTGCGTCTTCTCCAACATTTATCATCTTAATATTTTGTCATGTTTACCACTCTTATAGGTTTGATGTCATATCTAAGAGTTATTTTAATTTGCATCTCTCTAATGAATAGTGATTTGTAGCAGTGCTTTCATATGACTATAGATAGCTTTAATTTCTTCCTCTGAAATCTGCCTGTTTCTTACCTTTGAACATTTATCAGTTGGGAAATGATTTGTATTCTTATAAATTTGACTCAGTTCTCAATATATTTTTAGAAATAAGGCCTTTATCACAGATGCTTGTTGTAAAAAATTCTTTCCCAGTTTTCTGTTTCTCCCATACTCTTGGTTGAATCGGGTTTGTCAAATAGTGAGTTCTTATCCTAGAAGCCGGGGTCCTTGGGTTTATCAAACAATAGACTGCATTATTCATGGAATACTATGTCTTGAGTACCTAACCTATTTATCTGTTCTACCTCTCTATTTCTTAGTCCCAAGTAGTTTTGATGATCATTGCTTTGTAACACAATTTGAGATATGGTATGGCTAGGCCACATTCTCTAGTATTTCTTTTACTTAATTCCCTTGATATTCTAGACCTTTTTTCTTTCAGATGAATTTGGGTATTATTTTTTTTCTCTCCCTAGAAAGTAATTTTCTGGTAGTTTGATTGGTATGGCACACAGTAAGTAAACTAATTTAGTTAGAATTGAGAGTTTTATTATATTAGGTGGACCTACCCATAAGCAACTGAAGTTTTTCCAGTTACTTAGATCTGACTTTATTTGTGTGAAGTGTTTTATAATTGTGTTCATATAGTCCCTTGTTTTTTTTTTTTTTTTGGCAGGTAGATTCCTAAATATTTTATAGTGTCTACCATAGCTTTAAAAAAGATTTCTCTTTCTATTTTTTTGCAGATGGACTTTCTTGGTAATATATAGAAATTAAAATGGTTTCTTTGATTTTATTTGATAACCTGCAACTTTGCCAAATTTGCTAATTATTTCACTTCCTTTTCTGTTTGTCCAATTTTCCCAGTTGGGTTTTGTGCTTCCTTTTCCATTAGAACCATATTTGTATTATTAAAAAGGATTTGGTAAGATTCTTTCTTTGCCAATTTTCCCAAATAGTCTATATAGTATTGGAGTTGACTGTTCTTTAAATGTTTGATATAATTCACTTGTAAATCCTTCTGGCCATGGAGAGTTTTTCTTAGGGAGTTCATTGATGACTTTTTCAGTTTCTTTTTCTGAGTTTTTGTTATTTAAGTATTTTACTTCTTCTGTTAATCTGGATGACATATATATATATATATATAATTATATAATTAGATTATATATTATATAATTAAATATGAATAAAATTTCATCCATTTCACTTAGTTTGTCAAATTTGTGGCTATACCATTGGGAAAAATAATTTCTAATTATTGTTTTATTTTCCTCCCCATAGGGAATGAGTTCACCCTATTCATTTTTGACATTCGTTATTTGGTTTTCTTCTTTCTTTTCTTTAATCAAATTGACCAAAGGTTAATAAATTTTAACCTTTCTTATAAAAGCAACTCCTAGTTTTATTTATTAGTTCAATGACTTTTTAAATTTCTATTTTACTAATCTCTCTTTTGGTTTTCAGTATTTCTAATCTGGTATTTTCTTGGGGATTCTCAATTTTTTTTTTCCTAGCTTTTTCAGCTGCATACCCAAGTCATTGAACTCTTCTTTCTCTATTTTATTCATGTAGGCTTTCAGTGATATAAAACTTCCCTTAAGAACTGCTTTACCAGAATCCCATAAGTTTTGGTAGGTTGTCTCATCATTGTTATTCTCTTGAATGATGTTTTTGATTGTTTCTAAGAGTTATCGCTTAACCCACTCATACTTTTCAAGTAGATTATGTAGTTTCCAGTTAATTTTTCTCATTTTTTTGGTCCTTTATTGTGATTTTTTATTTCATTACAATCTAAAAAGGATGCATTGACTATCTCTGCCCTTTTGCACTGGATTGTGAAGTTTTTATGCCCAATACATGGCCACTATTGGGTATGTGCCATGTATCACTGAAATAAAGGTATATTCCCTTCTTTCCCCATCCATTTTTCTCCAGAGGTCTATCATATCTATTTTATCCAAAGCTCAATTCACCTTCTTAGTTCTTTTTTGTTTATTTTGATATTAGATTTATCAAGTGAAGATAGGAGGAGGTTGAGGTTCCCCACTAGTATAATTTTGCTCTCTTCTTCTTGCTGTAACTCCCTTATTTTCTCCTCTAAGAATTTTGATGCTATATCATCTGGAGTATATATATTTAGTAATGATATTCCTTCATTGTCTTGGGTGCCTTTTAGCAGGATATAGTTTCCTTCCTTATGTCTTTTGATTGGATCTACTTCTGCTTTTCCTTTGTCTGAGATTAGGATTGCTACTTCTGCTTTTTGTTTCTGTTTTTTTTTTTTTTACATTAGCTGAAGCTTAATATATCCTGTTCCAACCTTTTACCTTTACCCTCTCTGTATCTCCCTGTTTCAAATGTGTTTCTTGTAAAGTACCTATTGTAGGACTGTAGTTTTTAATCCATTGTGCTATGCAACTCCATTTTATGGATGAGTTCATCTCATTCACGTTCATATTCATGATTATTATCTGTCTTCCTCTTCATCCTATTTTCCTCCATTTATGGTTTTATTTCTCTATTTTCCCTTCCCCTCCACAATAGAGTTTTAATTTTTGATCACCACCTCCCTCAGTCTTCCCTCCCTTCTATCAGTCCTCATCCAGTTTATTCCCCTTCTTCATTACTACTTCTTCCCTCTCTTTTAACTTCCCCTCCATTTTTTTTCCCCTTTCCCCTCGTACTCACTGTAAGGCAAGTTAGTTTTCTGTGCTTACCTGAATATGTTGTTCCCTCTTTGAACCAAATCAGATGAGATTAATCTCAGAAAATATTTATCTCCCTCCCCTCTTTCCCTCTGCTAAAATGTGATTTTGTGCTTCTTCCTGTGATGTAATTTATCTTTCTCTGCCTCCTTTTCTTTTCTCCCCTTATAATCCATTCACACCCTTTAAGCACTATTTTTCATCACATATTTAATTTATGCCCACTCCCTCTATCTATGTTTATTACTTTTAAATGTCATAATAAACACACAGTTCCCAAGACTAACAAGCAACCTCCTCACATATAGAGGTGTAAACAATTTGCCCATATTGAATAACATTTTTCCAGTGCTTATTTTTTAGGCCTCATTGAGTCTTGAATTTGAAGATCAAATTTTCTGTTGAGCTCTGACCTTTCATCAGGAAGGTCTGGAAATCTCTTATTTCACTGAAAATCCGTCTCCTTGCCTAAAAGATTATGCTCAATTTTTCTGAGTTCTTGATCCTTGAATGAATTCCTGGCTCATCTGACTTATTGGACATCATGTTCCAATCCCTCCAGTCTTTTAATGTAGAAACCACAATCCCTTGTGTGATTTTAATTCCAGTTCTTCAATATTTGCATCATTTCTTTATGTTCCTATAGCTTGATAGTTATGGAATTTGGCAGCAATATTCCTTGGCATTTTCAATTTGGGATCTCAGGAACTGATTGGTGTATTCTTTCGATTGACTATTTTTCCCTCTGGATCTAGGACATCATGGTTGTTTTCCTGTATGATTTTTGAAAGATATGGTCCATGTTCTCTTTTTCTTTTATTTTTTAGTTCTTTGGATTTGTTTGACTAATTCTTGATGTCTCCTGTAGTCATTAACTTCTATTTACACAATTCTAACTTAATAACATTTTTTAAGTTAACTTTTGCAAGTCTTTTTTTCCATTTCTCCAGTTGTTCCTTTTAAGGAGTTATTTTTTTTTCCAGTGAGGTTTTGTGACTCCTTATCCATTTGCCCCAATTTTCCTTTTAATTCTTCAGTGATTTCTTTTCTCATATTTTTAAATTCATTAGCCAATTTTTCTTCTACCTTTCAAATTCATCTTTTAAAATCCTTCTTGAGTTCTTCCAAGAATGCTCTTTTGGCTTGTGACCTGTCCGTATTTCCTTCTGAGGTTTCAGTGGTCAGTATAGTCTCAATGCTGACCTCTTCTGAATTCGTATGTTTATCTTTGTCCCCATCT
Organism: Bettongia penicillata ogilbyi; assembly: GCA_023548195.1. Classification (NCBI taxonomy): domain Eukaryota; kingdom Metazoa; phylum Chordata; class Mammalia; order Diprotodontia; family Potoroidae; genus Bettongia; species Bettongia penicillata. The sequence goes on along the minus strand of JAJHZJ010000470.1, from coordinate 7,867,247 downwards.
AGTTTGTTTCTTGCTCATGGTGATTACCCTTTGCCTGGCTTTTAAAGTGGATCTCTGCTTCTGGAGCACAGGGGACTCTGTTCCACATTTCTTGTGCTGAGAACTGAAAGCTTTGTGTTTAGTGGCCTCTGGTTCTTCCAACTAGAAGCTAGAATGCTGCAGTTTAACTGGTGTTGAGATGGCTGTTGTGTGACAAGGCACACAAGTTTTTCTGAGTTTCCCTGGCATTACCCTGAAACTCACAGTGTGATGGTCTGGTCACAGGTGATATCCTACCTTGAGCTAGAGAACAGGCAGATTCAGTGACTACTTAACCCCTGTCTGAGCTGGTGTCGGCCTAATTCCCCTGCCGATACTAACACTTGTCTGGGGTGCTGGTGTTGGACTACAGGCTCAGGATCTCCACCTAATTCACTGAAGTGGGCCTGTCTGGGACAGCTCCAGTTCTGCATTGGTCCCCTTCAGTAGCAGAAAGAGGAACTCACCTTGCAGATCTCCCTAGACTCCCAAGTTGAGAGACTCTTTACCCCTTTGGCTGATCCCATTATTTCAGGATTATTTCTGTGGCAGTATTCTCTGGGTTTTTCAGTATCAGCAAGGAGAGAGTGAAAGTACTTAGAGTTTACTCCTCCATCTTAGCTTCCAGAAGTTCAAGTCGACATTTCTATTATTTTAAAAGAAAATAGTTTAAGTAAAGGAATTATAACATCAAAAATTAAGAGAAAAGCTTTTTTACAAGTATTTAAGTTAAATGACATTACCTATATACAGCTTTGTCAAAACCACTCTACTTCCTTATAATATTCCTTTCCTACCACTTCTGAACATTAGAATTTTATGGAAGGCAGGGGTAAAATGAAAGATACTAAGAGATGGTTTTTACATGGCTTATTTTAACTAGTTCATTTAGGTGGTTAAAAGAGCAGATGAAAATTAAAAATAAAAAGAGAAAAGAAAGCTATGGTTCATAAAAATATGAATGACTTTATTTGAATTCAGTTAGGCATAAAATGTTTAAAACATGAAAGTTATGATAACCTGACAGATGGCCTATTGAAATTGCATACATTTGTGGTGTTAAAATCATCCAGTCATGTTAAATAGAAAGAGTGCCATGCCACATGTGAGGAAAATGATAGGTTCCTTTAGTTAAATGTTGTTAATATCTACATGACCACATGTGCTGGGTCAATGATTTTAAACACATAGAATAATAGTTTAGAATATTTTGTGGTTACAAAGCATTTTACATCCATTATCTTACTGAATTCTCACAATAACCTTATAAAGTAGTTTTGTAAGTGGCACCAACTCCATTTTATCAATAAATTTATAAGTGATTTGGCCAAGATTACTCCATCATTAAGTGATAGAGTCAGAATTCAAATTCAGTGATTTGATTGAATTTATCAGATATTTATTAATAACTCTTATGGATAGAACAGTGGTAGGATGGTGTAGTGGGTAAAGAATTGTCCTCAGAGTCAGGAATATATTAGTTGAAATCCCACCTTTGATCCATACTGTCTATGTCAACTTGGAAAAATCATATAAATATTCTTCACCTTTAAAATAGCTTGAGAAGGAAATGACAAACCATTCCAGTTTCTTGGCCAAGAATATCTCAAAAAGATTCATAAAAAGTTGGACATGAATGAAAAATGACTGAACTTGTATATAGTTCTTTAAAGTTTGAAAAGTACTTTACAAATATTATTTCATTTGATACTGACATGAAATGTAGGAGACAGGGATTGTTATTATTATTATAAGAATTTTATAGAAACAAAACTGAATGCAGACAGAGGTTAAGTGACTTATCCAGGATAAGTCTAATAAGTGTCTGAGGTGATTTTTGGATCCAGGTTTTCTGAATTCAGATTAAACAGTTTATCCACTGAACTGCAGATTTTCATGATTCCAAGTGAAGGACATGGTCAGAGCAAAGTCAATGAGATGAATGAGTCTTTGAATTAGCAGGAATTATAGATCATGGAATCATAGTTCTAGATGAAAAGGAGAAAAAAACCCATCCATATTATACCCTTCCTTTCACAGTAAATGAAAATGCACCTCAGGAAGTTTAAATGATTTGTATCTTCATACAAAAAGAAAATGGCAGAATTAGGATAAAAACTCTTGTCTCATGATGTGACATCAAATATTTAGAAGAGGTCAAGTCAAAATGGTGATCAAAGAGCAATCCACTTTGACTGCAATGTCCATGTATAACAGTAATGTAAATGGAAAAAAAATCTTTCCCATTCATTAATAGACCCATGTGACCTGGTTAGATCATGTGGAAGCCTAAGTCACATGTGGTGGGAGGAGCTTGCTGAACCTGTGGAACAGGAAAGGTGGAACAGAGCTGGGGAGGAAGTTGATCAGTCTAGTTAGAGATAAGGACACAGGCAGGTAGGCACAGCTTAGGCTTGTGAGTATTTGTGGAAAGGTCCCAACGGGGGAAGCTTGGGAATCGTTTTGCCCCCTTCAGTGACAACCTGTGTTGACTTCTTGGTTGCTAAGATGGATTTTGTTTCTGTTTCTGAGTTTTGTTTTTCTGATGTCTAAATAAATATTTTTCTTCTGTCTTCTATATGGAGACTCTGTTATACTATGCAATTGAGAACTATGATCGTGTACTCTGTGCTGTGAATATTATCTGGGCCATTTACCATCAAAGGAAAAGTAGTAGATATTCAAATTCCATGGTCTCTATTTCCATTTTCCCCCAGCCACTAATGAGATGAATAAATAGGCATTCTTGTAAGCAGAGTCTATTCTTCCTCCATGAACTTTGAATTTCCTTTATTTAATCACAATTTTCTAGAATCTCAATTCTCCTTCCTACATTTTTTGAGACCTTCAAAAGAGCTCCAGACATTCATTTCTTTTCTATTTTTTAAAAAACATATTTATGTTTAGTTCTCAAGGGACACTTCCACAGGATTTTGAGTTCCAAATTTTCTCCCCATTTCTCGCCTCCACCTAACCCAATACAGCTATATTCTGATTACCAATTCACCCGATATGCCCTCCCTTCTATAACATCCCTCCATCTCTTATCCCCATCCCCTCTATTTTCTTGTAGGGAAAGATAGATTTCTATACTCTATTGCCTATACATCTTATTTCCTAGGTGCAGGGAAAAACAATTTTTAACATTCATTTTTCAAACTTTGAGTTCCAACTACTCTCCCTTCCTCCCTACCTACCCATCTACACTGAGAAGGCAAGCAATTAAATGTAGACTATAGATGTCTAGTTATGCAAAACACTTCCATAACAGTCATATTGTGAAAGACTATATTTCCCTCCATTCTATTCTGCTGCCCCCATTAATTCTATTCTCTTTTGACTCAGAAGTGTTTATTTCTAATTAACTGCAGATTTTCATGATTATTATATTCATGATTATTATATACTCCTACCCTCTGCTCTCTCCTCTATCATCTCCCTCAGCCCCCATTTGTCCCATTCCTCCCTACTTCCCTCTAGTGTAAGATAGATTTTCAAACCAAATTGTGCATGTTATTCCTTCCTTAACACAAATGTGATGAGAGTAAAGTTAATTCTTTCTCTCTCATCTCCTCCCTTCTTCCCTCCTTTGAAAAAGCTTTTTCTTTTCTCTATGTGAGAAAATTTGCCCCATTCTATTTCTCCCTTTCTCCTTCCAATATATTGCTTTCACCCCTTAATGTTTTTTTTCAGATATCATCAATAATGTGGTGGAGCCAAAATAGCAGAGTAGAAGGATGGACCTGCTGTAGTTCTCCCTCCACAACCAATAAAACACCTGCAAAAAATTACACAAATTCTAGAACAGCAGAAGTCACAAAATGGGACAGTGAAAGAGATTTCCAGCTAAAGACAGCCTGGAAGGCCAACAAGAAAGGTTTATTGCACCAGGCTCAGAGCAGAGTGCAGCCCAGTCTTGACTGCCATATGCAGCAGAAACAGGAATAGACCAGGCTTCAGGGCACAAAATCAAGTTCAGTAGCTGCTGTTCCCAGATTTCTCAACTCACAATGCCAAAGAAAACTTCAAAGATCAGTGAGAAAGTTCTTTCAACTGGGCAAGAAGGGAGTGGGGTTCAGCCCCAATCCAGCTGCAGCCATAACAGTATAGCCTCCATTTTTGGAACTCTGGGCCTAAGCAACGTGGGGGAATCAACAGGCCAATTTGGGTCTCAGTCCTGAGTGGTGGCCCTCGGGTGAGGAGCATCACTGATGTGGTGGACCTTGTGGAGGCTCTGGAGAGGGAATTCTACTCACAGATCCTAGGCAGAAAATTTTGTGGTTTCTTCCAGACCAGAGAGCAGGTCAATTGTGCCATCTTGAAGGAATTCAGAACTTACCCTCCACTTGACAAAGGACTCAAAAGTCAAGTAACAGGCTGAGAAAATGCCTCAAAAGGGGGGAAAAGTTAGGCTATAGAAAGTTACTTTCTTGTTGAAGAGATATTTTCTTCCATCCTTTTAGATGAGGAAGAAAAATGCATACCATTAGAGGAAGACATAAAATTCAAGGCTTCTACATTCAAAACCTCCAAAAAGTATGCAATGGTCACAGGCCATGGAAGAGCTCAAAAAGGATTTTGAAAATCAAGTAAGAGAGGCGAAGGAAAAATTGGGAAGTGAGAATGATGCAAGAAAATCATGAAAAGTGAGTCAATAGTTTGCAAAAGGAGACCCAAAATATGCTTAAGAAAATAACACCTTTAAAAATAGACTAACCCAAATGACAAAAGTGGTCCAAATAGCTAATGAGGAGAATAATGCTTTAAAAAGGAGAACTAGTCAAATAGAAAAGGAGGTTCAAAAGCTCACTGAAGAAAACAGTTCTTTAAAAATTAGAATGTAGCAATTGGAAGCTAATGACTTTATGAGAAACCAAGAAATTACAAAACAAAGCCAAAATAATGAAAAATAGAAGACAATATGAAATATCTCCTTGGAAAAATAACTGACCTGTAAAATAGGTCCAGGAGGGACAATTTAAAAATTATAAAACTACCTGAAAATAATGATCAATAAAAAAGCCTAGACTTTACCTTTCATAAAATTATCAAGGAAAATTGTAATGATATACTAGAACCAGAGGGTCAATTAAATATTGCAAGAATCGAGCAATCACCTCCTGAAAGAGATCAGAACAGGAAAACTCCTAGGAATATTGTGGTCAAATTCCAGAGTTCCCAGGTCAAGGAGAAAATATTGCAAGTTGCCAGAAAAAATAATTCAAGTATTTGGAAATACAATCAGATAACACAAAATGTAGCAGCAGCTTCTACATTAAAGGATAGAAAGACTTGGAATATGCTATTCCAGAAGTAAAAAAAAAAACAAAAAACTGGGATTAAAACCAAAAATCATCAAAATCACCAACCCCACAAAACTGAGTACACATCAGGGGAAAATATGGTCATTCACCAAACATTTTTGAGGAATGGGAATGGCAGTGTACAGAGGAAGGCAGAGAAGTTGGAACTCAAAGTTTTAGGAAAAAATGTTGAAAATTGTTTTTGCATGTAACTGGGAAAAAAGAAATACAGGTACTGAAGTGTAGATTATCTATCTTGCCCTACTTGGAAAAGAGAGAAGATGGGGATAAGGAAGGGATAGGTGTGATATAAGGGAGAGTGTGTGAAGTGGAGAAACCACCACAGGTGCCAGAGATTCAGTCCCCCTGAGGTCTGCTCTGCTCCCATCTCTGACTGTGTAGCCCACACTGGACTCTGGACTTGGCTCTGCTCCAAGCATGGCATGATAGACGCTTCTCAGTGACTTTCCAGGCTGTCATTGGTTGGAGATTTGCTTCATTCTGTCATTTGGTAGGTTCTGCAGCTCCAAAATTAATTTTGCTATTTTTAACAGATACTTGGCTGGGTTTGTGGGGAGAGTTCTCCCATTTCTATTATTTTAGTCCTTTTGATCTTTCTCTGGATCAATGTGCTCTCTTTTGGAAGGTGGCTTGTAGGTCATCTAATCAACAATCCTCCACCTCCACTAAATTTATTGAAGAAGAAACAGACTCTGGGAGGTTGTGACTTTCCCAGTGTAACAAAGTCAACAAGGGGCAAAAGTAGGATTTGAACCTAATTCTTCAGATTTCAAATCCATTGCTATTTTTACCATCACCTGTTTCTCAGACTTTGCAAAGTGTTGTAATTGGCCTCTTTATCTCCAGTTTTATACCAATCTTTCCTTTACACTTCTTCCAAGTTGTCCTCTAAGTGATGCTCTATTTATTGAATTTTACTTGTGCAATTTTGTATTTGCTTAATTTTTACTTATATATGTGCATGTGAATCTTGCCTTTATCAACCAAGAGTCTTAGGAGTAAAGAAACAAGAGTTTCTTTAACTACAAACAGTATATGTATTTTTATTGTTAATTATTTTAATGTGATTAAAGAAGGTCTTCCCTGCCCATTAATGGGGCTTCCCATTAAGGGGTACTTGATTACCTGAGTTGTTTTGTAGGAAGGTCCAAAGCAGCTTTTTTTTGTTTTATTTTCTATTGAGGAACCAGGGTCAGAGGGTCATGCCCTCCAACTCTGAAAAAGTTGCAAATACTCTGGGGTACAGTTTTGTTTTAGGACTAACTCACTGGAAAAAGGTTATTAGGCCAGATGACCCTCCGGGTAGCCATTGAGATCCCTGACTTTGAAAACCCCAATGTGGTGCCTCTCTTTCTGGTAATTATGGTCAGACAGTTGGACCTGTCTGTTGATCTGTGAGATACGTGCTGCTTTTCATCATACAATTGGAAGCCCATCTGTTGATCTTTATTTCTCCTCTTCTAGTTTTTTGCTGTTAGTGAATGATATATATGTTCTTGCTTAAAGGACATTGTTAACCCCTCAAAAGTTGTCTTTCTTTTATAAAAGCATATCAATAAACCTGTTATAGGAGGCCCTCCTGTGTAGGTCAGAGTGCTTACTTTTACAACAGCCTCTTCACACTCTGCTCCTCCTCCAGGAGAATGCATGATCCTTTAGGGCAATGTTTCTTTCTGCCCCTACCTATTTTTATCACCTCTGTTTAGGACTATTCCTTAATGATGGTGTTATTTGATGCTTCCTGAATAGAACTGAATTTGTTTTCTTGTATATCATGTTACAAGATGGATCAACCTGTTCTTTGAATCTAAGAAGACAAAGTTGTCCAAAACATAGAATCGTTCAGAATACCACGTTAAAATCATCATGAAGTGAAGTGAGATTAGGTTAACAGGATCCTTTCACACATTCCACTGAGGGACAATTATTTTGTTAAAATAATATTTATCCCTAGTTACATATTAAAATGATTTTTAACATTTAAAAAATGTTTTATTTCCAAATTCTCTCTCTTCCTCCCCAGGCCCCTCCACCCCAAGAGTAAGTACAGATTATACATGTGCAATCATGTACACATTTTCATATTTTTACAAGAAATCTCATCAGCCATCCCACCCCTCCCCCAAGAAATGAAGTAAAAAAATACTGTGCTTCAGTCTGCTTTCAGACAGAAAGAATTCCTTCTCTGAGGCAAATAGTATGTTCCATAAAGTCCTTTGGGATTGTACTGGATCCTTGAATTGTGCAGAATAGTTGTCACCCACAGTTCTTCATCATAAAACATTGCTATGAGTTTATACAGTGTTCTCCTGGTTCTGCTCATTTCACTTAGCATCACTTTGTGTGAGTCTTTCTAGCCTTTTTTCTGAAGTCATCCAACTCTCATTTCTTATAGCACGATAATATTCCATTGTAATCATATACGACTTCTTCAGCCATTCCCCAAGCTATGAGTATTATGCCAATTTCCAATTCTAGGACACCACAAAAAAGTGGTGCTTTAAATATGTTTTGTAAAAGTAGATCATATCCCCCCTTTTTATCTCTTTTGGATAAAGACCTAGAGTGGTATTGCTGCAGCAAAGGTTATGCACATTTTTATAGCCCTTTGGACAAAGCTCCTAATTGCTCTCCAGAATTGTTGGACAAGTTCATAATTTCACCAACAGTGACTTAGTGTCTCAAATTTTTCCACTTCCTCTACATTTATCATTTTCCTTTTTTTTGTCATATTATCCAAGCTGATAGGTGTGAGGTAGTACCTCAAAGATATTTTAATTTGCATTTCTCTAATCAGTAGAGATTTAGAGCATTGTTTTCATATAACAATAGAAAGTTTTGATTTCTTTGTCCAAAACATTGTCTTTTCATATCCATTGAACATCTAACATTTGATAAATAACTTGTGGTCTTATAAATTGACCTAGTTCTCTAGATATTTGAGAAATTAGTCCTTTATCAGAGATATTTGTTTCAAATCCCAGCCCCAATTTTCTGCCTTCCTTATAAGTTTACTTGCATTCATTTTCTTTGTGCAAAAACTTTTTAATTTTATTTAATCAAAATCTTGTATTTTATATTTTGTAATCCTCTCTATAACTTGTTTGGTAAGAGTCAATTCATTTTTGAATAATACTGTGGTTTCATCATTGGTTCAAAAGTTAATGACACCCTAATTGAATAATATTTGTATAAGATGTTAATTAACATAGAAAGTCAAATGGAACACCAGCATTCATGCATGCAATTCAGCCACCTTATTTTCCATATGTAGACATTGTGGCCCCGGGACAGCAAGTGATTTGATTTGAAGTCACATGGATATTAAATACCAGAAGCATGATTTGAACATTAGTTTCACTTTAGTGGCATTGTTGTTGGGTTATTTTTCCTACATGCAAGGAGAGAAGCAAAAGTCATTTTCATAAGATGTAAATAGTGTAAACATCCATCAGAAACAAGAATATAAAAAGAACATAAGGCAATTGAAGCTGTAAAGTGATCTGTGAAGGACACAATAAAAATTGTTAATTTAATAAACCTCTGAGATTCTGTTGAGTTTTATAGCAGTTATTACACACAAAATCACATGTGCTAAGTGTCATATTGGTTCTCATTAGTAAATTTATACTTCATGTGGCTGTCATAAGAAATAAGGATCCAGTCTTCACACTTGAGGGATGTTATGACAAATAAATGATTTAATACACATAAAATGCTTTGTAAATAGTTAAAACAATTTATATTTAATCATAAACAATATTGTAGTACTGCTAATTATAAACAATATAATTATTGTCACTACAACTATTACTCTTATTGTAAATGAGGCAGGGTCCTTGTAGCACCAGTGTCATACTAAAATTTATATAAGAATTACATAAAGCTGTATATTTATCATAAGAATAAACTTTGGAAATGCTTGGTTTAAGCAATGGCTAGAATTTAAGTAATAATTTATACATACTGCAAGAATATATTTTTGCATCTTTCAACATTACTAATTAATAACATGTAATTCAGCACTTAATATATATGTTCATGTTATATTGGAAAATTATTGTTTTCCATTTTCTCTTTATATTTCCAAATTAATTTTGACCCAAGAGATCTATGATTGTTAAAAAGGAAGTACCAATTATAAAATGAGACATATGTTTAACTGTCTCATGGAACTTTTGTTGTGGCTAATGATTTAACTGCAATCCTACAAAGGAAACTATTTGCTTTTTAAGTAAATAATGTTCATTAGCTCCTCAATCTTTTGTCCTTAAAAACATTAATATAGAAGAATTTCAACCTCCTTGATTAGCTCTCCAAGGACATCTAGAGGCTTTAAATTAAAGCTGAACAACGAGAAAGTATTGTGTACATAAAGAAAATACACTTCTGAATTTAAATCTATTGGTTAAATTAAAATAGTCTGGTAGGTCTTACAACAACATTTGTTGTCCTTACCGTGCACTTCATCTTGCTATGTTACTTTCAATAACCAAAAACTTTCATTTTATAAAAATAATAAAAAATTATTTTTATTTAGTCTAGGTATATAAATTTGATATCTTTTTTGTGTGTGTTTGTTTCCTTTAAATCTAATATTCAGAATATTTCCTCAAAGTTCTATGAATGGTTTGCCATGGTTCCATAGTTAGCAAAATCTGACTTGAAATTTGAGTTCTGTTCTTCCTGAATACAAGTTCCTCTATCTTCAGTCCTTTATGTTTTTTTCCCCTCCACATTACACATTATTTTATTTCCTCATATATTCCAAAACAAAAGAAAAGTAATTCCTAATGGTTAACATTTTTCAAAAGTGGAATTGATTCCTTTGCTTGGTGGTGATTTCCCCATAAATGAAGGAATTTAAGGTAAATCTGGACTGCTATTCAATGAGAATACTGTTTGTAGATAAGACAAAAAATTTATGTAGATTTTGGATTAGATGACTGGATTAGATCACACTTCAAACCTAAGATGAGACATCTGATCACTGTGATCAAATGAAAATTACAAAACACTTCATATATTGCATGATGCTGTCTATGTGGTGCACTTAACATCTTTGGGACTCAGCTTTTTCATTTGTCTAATAAAACATTTGATAATTTTTAATTTTCTTTCTATGACCTGGCTGCTGAGGATATCAGAGGTAACCATTCACATTTGACACAGAATTAAATAGCAAAGCCTCACTGTAAATATTTATATGTGTATACTCTATGGAGAAATAGCAATTTAAAACAGGATTTTGAAAATTTAGAGCACAACTGAGTGCCCTGTTAATGTTATAGAAACTATTTTTATTTGAGTACCTCTATGATTGAGAATTTACCTCATGGTAACATATCTCTTCCTGGTGATTCTTTCACATGACACAAATGTGATAGTGGGATGTCTGTGATCCTGTGAAAAATCAGGAGCATAGAAAGGAGTGGCAGTGAAGAAACTCAGCAACTCCATCTCTCTCTCTCTCTCTCTCTCTCTCTCTCTCTCTCTCTCTCTCTCTCTCTCTCTCTCCTGTCTCTGTCTCTCTCTGTCTCTGTCTCTTTCTCTCTCTCTCCTCCATATACACAAATACCTTTTTAAAATAGTGATATGGCTGATTCAATATGTGCGGCTTTATTCCCCATCATCTTTAATACTTCCCTTCCTTTATCTTTTTTTCTATTGCTTCATTCATCATGTTCCCTCAAGTCCATGCTTTAAATATATAATTACATCAATAATTATGCTCTAAATGTAGTAGAATTAATCACATCTTACACAGCATTTTCATTCCATTTGACCTCCATCCCGTTCTCCTACCAAAGGAAGAAATTCTCTTAAGGTTGGATTCTGTCTCTGTCATCTGCCAACCATGGGACAGACCTATAATATTATGTATTTTCCTCATTGAATTTCATCTTATAAAATTTGGCTCAGTGATCTAACCTGTAAAATCATTTTGGACCCTGATTCTCTCTTACAGTATATTAAGAGTACCTTTCTGAGCTTGTTCTATCTGGGAAATAGTGGAACACAATACTCATATCTTTGAGACACTGGTAAAAATGTTAATTGCACAATTCCCCGGCCTTCGCCTGGCTACTAAGCCAGACGGTAATCTTCTCTGGGGATCTTCGCCTGGACACTATTCCAGGCGGTACTCTTGCACGGGGCTCCCCCCGTGCCTTCGCCCGGATACGGCGGCACCCCTTACCCCCAGACTTCGCTTGGCTTACCCCTTCCTGGGTCTTCAGACGTCTCCGGCCCCTGCCATGCAACTGTATGGCCTAGCCGCCCGACAGGGCTATCCCCTCCTCCACAGAGAGAACAATGACTACACGCCCACCCGAGGATGTCTGTGCTCTTCACTTTATTGATGGCGTCCTGTACAACTCTGCCCAGCATCCCCTTATATACCCAGCCAGAGCTCCTCCCATGTTCCTCCCTGAGGGCGGTACTTGGCCAGAGCCCCTCCCATGTTCCTCCCTGAGGGCGGTACTTGGCTAGAGCTCCTCCCATGTTCCTCCCTGGGGGCGGTACTTGGCCAGAGCTCCTCCCATGTTCCTCCCTGGGGGCGGTACTTGGCCAGAGCTCCTCCCATGTTCCTCCCTGAGGGCTGAGCCAGCTCCCGTATAGGCGGTCCCAGCACCCGAAGGCGGGTTAACACCCGGGGTGTCTTCCAGGCTCCTCAGGGGGCCACGGTCCAGAGCTTGGTTCCCAACATTTCCCCCAGGGGGCCACAGTCCAGAGCTAGGCCCCTAACATCTCCCCCTTTTTGTTTACACAGGGGTGGTATCATAGGTACCAGGAGGGTGTGGGGAAGAGAGGAGAGTGTGTACATCTGCCTTAGCATCTAAAATTGCTTTGCAAATAATAGTACATAGGCATCTAATACAGCATGGAATAAGAAGACACAGAAACAAACAGATTACAGCGGGAATCGCAAGTGACAAAAGCCACTGAAAGTCCACAAGGTGTTGCAACCAGCCCACAAAGTCATTAGCTTCGCGTGCACGCTGTCGTTCAAACTCTGCAGAGGTATTACGGAGCTCCTGAATAAACAAGGACAGTTGGTGTATGTCCCCAGTGGCATTGTTGGCTAGGAGCACCCCCTGTAGGGCCTCCCGGACTTTTGTCCAGTCCCCAGGAAAAGAAGAATTAGAGGTATTGAAAGGAAGAGGAGTGACACAAAGGGGCAAGTATTTATAATGACATTGCAATTGCATATAAAGTTGAGTTAACTGAAGGCTGTCCCCAATCCAAAGAACAGTAGTAGCAAGGGCTTCTAGAGTATGTTGGAAGTGTGTGTTGATTTGATTTTGCACAGACCACGCTCCAAGCTCCTGCATAAACGTTTGCAGGGTGGACGCAAGGAGCTCAGTCTCCTGTCGTAATTCTTGTATTTGGAATTCCTCATAGACTTCGATTGCAAGATTTAGAAGGCCAAGCACAACACCGGCAGCATCCTGGCGGGAACGTTTGAGAGGTATAGGTGGAGGATTATGCATAATCTTTTGCCATAGCTCATCTGTTGGATTTGAAGCAAAGGGTTCTGCTCGTACAGGGATAAGAGCATATGGAGTGCGCCGTACCAGAAACACTAAACGACCTGAATACCTATGCGAGAGTGTTATCAGTAAGGGTCGCATGAGTAATGTTGTAGCGAGGCAAATTAGCTTGTGATGACAAAGGCACAATGGTAGCATTCTCCGGATGGCATAAAAGAAAAGCTACATCAGGCGGTGTGCGAACCTCAGCAGTAAATTGGTAACAAAGGGTGTCCCTCCCCGAGTTTGTGTGGTGACATGTGGAATTGGTGCGGCCAAACACCGCACTCCAGCTGGTCCAGGTGTAATCCCTACAATGGGTCAGAGAGGAAGTGGATTGAAAGCAAGGCCATATTTCAATGGAAACATTTGTTTTTGCGAACGCAAGGCCAATTTTCCAGAGTTCAGGGTGAAGTGTTCAATATGGTGCCGCCACAGGCGCTGGTGCAGGAAGTTGACGATATCGTTTGTATTTTGCTACATGGTCCCAAAAATTAAGAGTCACATTGTGAAGTCGTGGCCCACAGGCAAACACCCCTGTGGAGCAAGTTTTAAAGGGATCCCACACATCCGAGTCCCCTTCAACGCAGGGCACAGGTGCATGGATATGATCAAAATAGGTGGAATACTGGTGGTACGTTTGGGTACGGTTCTGGGTGCAATTTATGGAATGAGGTATAGCTAGGAGGGACACATTCAAGCGAGCAGTGTGGTTAAAGAGTTCCGGAGCATGGTGTGGATTAGAAGTAATGTTATAGGTGAGGAGTTGAGGACAATAGTGCGAAAGGTTATAAGCAGTAAGATTAGTAGTAGCTAGACATATTGGGTGGGTGTGTGAAATAAAAGACATGGAATGACGAAATTCATGAGAGGCCTCACCGTTAGGGTCGCCTATTCGCGCACCTCTTTGGATGAAATCTGAGGGGCTGTCTCCAACAAGCTTTGATGCATTCCCTCCAACGAACAATCTCACTGTCCCACTTCCCCATCCGAGTACTCTCACCGCAGGGGGATCCTTCAAAAGAGCCCATTACACGCTTCCCTTCTCATCTGCTTGGTGCCATTCCGGTTTGGTGAGGTTATACCATCGTGAATGTGACATTCCTGTAGGAGTAGGTGCTAAACTCAAAGCAAGAAAGCTAAGCATGAGATTGAGGTTCTGCTTCCGTCTTGCCCGGGTCAAGGCAGTGGCTTTGCGTGACCATCCCCGGCGGCCTCGTCTCTTCAGGACCTCTGGTATCGGTGGTTGTTTCATCTGGCTCCAGCTGTCATATCCATCGGGTGGGGAGCCACCGTTGGTCAGTTTCCAACCCTCCATCTGGAAGAATACAAACATGTCCCTGGCCCCTGATGGTTATAACCCCAGGGCCTTCCCAATTCCCAGAGGGAGACTTCCACATGACCCGAGTGCCTGGTAAGCAGGAGTTAGGTCGTGAAGAAGGAACAGCAAGGGTCTCCTTGCTTGGTGCCTGTGCGAAGTATCGCATAGCAGGACTAAGAAAATCATCTCTAAACATCAAATAATTATAAGTGAAAACTGCCTATGACAACTGCACTCTGGACAGCTGGCCACCCGCTCCCCCTTTTTGTTTAACAAGGAGGGCCTTAAGGGAGCGGTTGGCACGTTCAATAATAGCTTGGCCCTGGGGATTATAAGGGATACCTGTGACATGAGTAATATCAAATTCAGCACAAAAGCGTGCGAAGGCACGAGAGGAATAGGCTGGGCCATTATCGGTCTTAATGAGCCTGGGAGTACCAGCGAGGGCAAAACAGTGGAGAAGATGAGCAGTAACATGACAGGCAGCTTCGCCGGGTTGTAAAGTGGAGAAGAGATAGGAAGAACAAGTATCTATGGTAACATGGAGGAGGGAGGCACCAAAATGGGTAACATCCATCTGCCAAAGCTCATTAGGATAGGTGCCGCATGATCAGGTGGGCGAGGGCGAAATGGGACACAAGAAGAGCATCGACGGACAATAGCGCGAGCCTCCTCTTTAGTTAAGGCCAAACAGATGCCGTAAAGATCTGGCAGAAAGATGAAATTTGTCATGGGCGAAACGGGGCTCAAGTTGCATAGGACACAAAAGAGCCCTATCGACAATATGATTGCCGTGGAAAATAGGACCTACAAGGGAAGTATGGGAACGAACATGGAGAACATAGATGGGCTTCTCACGAGAGGCTAAGCACTGCTGAACTGAAGCAAGGAGATCGGCTATGGTCGACTGACGGAAGTTAATTTGAGACATAGGTAAAGTACGGAGAGCAGTAGCACAATACAAGCTATCCGTTATAAGATTAAAGGAAAGGAGGGGGAAAAGGCGTAAGGCCTGAAGAATGGCAAACAGCTCATTCTTCTGTGCAGAAGAGTAAGGGGTATCATATACTTTAAGTAAGCGACAGTGAGGCGCGTAAACAGCAGCACGACAGTTCTTGGTGGCATCAGTGATCACATTAGGGCCATCTACCGGACCAGACGAGACAACAAGGGGGGGGGAGCAAGAGGCAAGACAGCCCAACCACGAAGGAAGGGAGGTAGAGGAAGGGAAACAAAGAAACACATAGAGAGGAGGATAGCCCACTCCTCATAACGTTCTGCTTGAAGGCAGAGAAAGGATTCATCTACGGAAAGATTGAAGTGAGGATAAAGGCCAAAAATCTGGAGGCACCGTGGGGCAATTTGGAGGAAAAACTGTGCCAAGAAAACATACGGCCTCTTAGGGTACAGCCATTCTAAAATTCCATGTGATTGATAGAGGCAAGAAAAAGGGGGTACATCCTGCAACACAGCAACTAAAATAGGAGCGTCAGGATCGTATTGCACTATGTGACTGGTAAACAGACGTTGTATTTCAGTTAAGGCCTCAGTAGCAGCAGGAGTCCATTGTCTAGGGGAATTAAGGTGGCTGTCCCCCCGAAGAATCTCATATAAGGGGTGCATGATACGGTCAGGTATAGGCATAGTGGAGCGTAACCATTGAATAGAACCAATAAGCTTTTGAAAGTCATTAAGGGTCTTAATCTTGTGTATATTAATCTTTGGAGGGTGTCGTGCAGCACGACCATTATCTATGGAGTGACCCAAATATGTATATGGAGGAGCACTCTGAATTTTATGGGGAGCCACTTGAAGGCCATGAGCGGAAAAACAACCTAATGTGTGTTCCAATAAACTTTGCAATTCAGAGGCTCGGGAGGTTGCTAAAAAAATGTCATCCATGTAATGGAGAACGATAGCTTTTGGGTATGTTTCCCGAATAGGTTGTAGGACAGCAGCCACAAAGGCTTGACACATGATAGAACTATTAGCCATACCCTGGGGGAGCACTTTCCATTGGAACCTCTCAGCAGGGCCTTGGAAATTCAGCTGAGGGACGGAAAAGGCAAACTTTGGAAGATCCTCAGGGTGGAGAGGAATAGAATAAAAACAATCTTTGATGTCCAAAACGTAAATATGATAATCCTTCGGGATGAAGGCAGGAGACGGAAGTCCCATTTGCAAGGGGTCCATAGGCCGCAGATTGATTAACGCCATGAACCAGCCTTTTTCTTAATGACAAACACAGGGGAATTATAATTACTAGTCGTGGGCTCCAGGTGTCCTGCATCTAATTGTTCCTGGACTATGTTCTTTAAAGAGGTGAGTTTCTCTGTACTCAGGGGCCACTGTTCTACCCACACTGGGTCAGGAGACAACCAGTCAATCCGTGGGCACCTCACCATTTGAGTGACCCCTAGAAGTTTTCCGGGGTCACAACATGGACCCCCATTTGTTGGAGAATATCTCTGCCCCACAGGGCTGAATTAAGGCCACTTATCTTTAATGGCTTAAAATATCCAGTTTTATCTTCATATTTCCAAGTCAAATATCTAGATGCCCTAGTGGCAATCTGTCCCCCTCCCACTCCAGCCACCGTAAGTGGATGCCGTTCAAGGGGCCACACAGGGGCCCACTGCCTGCTGTCTATAGCAGAGGAGTCCGCTCCAGTATCCAGCATCCCTAATATGGGGCGGCCCTCGACTTCTATAGTCATCATAGGCCTGTCTCTCCCTACCACCTGACACCAATTGATCTCTGGATCTCTAGGAGGCTCTTCTACCCAAGGGAGGGATATTCCTCGGCCAATGGCCGTCCCAGGAGGGAGGTGAATAGGATAGCAATGTGGGTTAGTAATGTAAATGGTAGTGCCCTCTGGCGGCAACAGCTGAGTGTGCACAATGCCAGGAAAATAACTGGAAGGCCCCACCACAAGGCGGGGGAAGGAGGCAGGAGGGACCTGAAGGGACTGGGTGTCCCAAGGCTTTATCACTATGTCCTGATCTCCTTGTCCTTCCTCTGGGGCACATGTCAATATCTCAGTTGGCTTAATTCCTGGCGATAACGCTCGCCAAGGCCTGTTGGCTGGGGGAGGGGCCCCATGGGACCGTCTGTAGTCACGTGAATGGGGAAAGTCTGTGGAGAGCGGAACCGGGGGGCCCCCACGAGGAGGCCCCCTCTTCCCGTTTCCCTGGACTGCAGTAGCGGTCCTTCCCTTAAAATGGCAATTCCGGGCAATGTGTCCAGTCCTCCCACAAGAGAAACATGTGCTGGGGGATGCGAAGGCCATAGGGGCCCGACACTCGCACTGAGCATGACCTGACTTGCCACAACGGTGACAGGTCCAACCCCTCTGATCACCCCTTTGGAGGCCGGAGGACACCCCTCTAGCTATAGCAGTAGCCATGGCCGCGACCTTGGGATCGTCTTCAGGCACAGAAAAAAGGCGCTGGACTATCTCATCGATAGTGGCATTCGGTCCCAGGCCCACTAAAGCCTTTTGATAAGGTCCGCTGAGCCCCTCTCTTATCAGCTGTGTTACAACCACTGTAGTACCTGGTCCATAGCCCAGCAAACGCTGAGCGCTCTGCTGGACCCTGCTAACAAAATCAGTGGGGTTCTCATTCGGCCTCTATTTTAATGCTGTAAGTTTGGCCCTAGCTTCTCCCTGCATCTCAAGCTTTTCTAAGGCTCGTATACTACAGGCCGTGACTCCGGCAAAAACTAATGGATGGTAAGTTAGCTGAACCTGAAGGGTCTGCCATGGCCCCGTGCCAGTAAGCATTTGGAAGGCATCATCAGTATTAGTAATATCCTTCTCCTGGATATACACCTCAGCTTCTCTCCTGACTAAGGCCTCCCAGGTGACATACTGGCCAGGGGAGAGCACAGTGCGACACACATCTTTCCAATCAATAACAGTCCAGGGCCAGGTGGCTGTGGCACTCCTGAAAAGCTGAACAGTATAAGGTGCTGCAGGCCCATATTTTATTACGGCCTCTTTTAGTTCTTTGAGCAATTTAAAGGGCACTGGCTCATGGACTCTCTGTCCTGCTTGATCATCCCTTACAGGTAAGGCTTGCATCGCACCTTCCCAATTCTCTAAAATCTCACCTTGCCTAACAGCCTCTTGGAGGGTCTTAGCTACTAGGTTAGGGCCAAGATGGCTTCGGCCTCCCCCAAAGAGGAAGGAAGGCCTCTCTGTTAATCTCATAGCGGCCATCTTGGTCTCCACTGAGCTGACATCCTCCCTTACAGGATGAATTGTTTTCTGTGCTACAAATCTTGGCCCCGGGCCAAGTCCGGACATGTCCCCTGGACAAATTTTTTGCTGTGCCACAGATCCTGGCCCTGGGCCAAGTCCGGACATGTCCCCTGGGCAAATTTTTTGCTGCGCCACAGATCCTGGCCCTGGGCCAAGTCCGGACATGTTCCCTGGTTGGATCACTGACTGCACCACATCCCGCTCTCCCCTTGGGCCTATCTGTTCATGCTGGCCCAACTGCCAACGCTCATATCCAGGGGAATATTGATTAAGAAGGGGAGCTGTAGGCAGGGGTCCCGACTACTCGTCAGAAGTCCTCGCTAAGGAATCTCCCATTTGTACCGCAGTAACGGCCAAGCCAGTCGGGTGCGGGGCACCCACAAGGGCTGCTTTTATCACCCCGTACATAACAAAATCACTTTCGAGAAGCGCCCCGGGGTTGGTGTCCTCATAAGAGGCCATCTGTTGGCCTACTACCTCCCAATTGTGGGGCATAATCCCACTGTCCTCTAACCAAGGGGAGGTTTCCCAAATATGTTCAACAAAGCTATGGCATGTCTTAATATGAGGACGCATTCCTTCCTTTTTACATAATTTATACAGGTGTCATGCCAGCACCTCTTTATCCTCGGGCCGGATCAGCGGAACGCTACTTCCCTGACCCATAATAATCCCTTCCCGGCTTCCCGCTGCTCAACAGCGAGGTTGTGTAGTCCTTCCAAGCGGTACGCCTAGAGATTCCACATGGATCTTTGTTGACTTCCTGCAGAAATGTAACCATTAGGGTTGCTGTCTTTTCATCTCAAATAATATATAAAGTTGAGTATTAAGAGACTCTTGGTCTTTGTCTAGAATATGAGTATCCTTTCCTGTGTGTTGCTTGTTGACAGCATGCATTGTGGCTGCACACTGAGTCTTTCCCTACAGAGATCTATACTGCTCTTCCCTTTGTAAATAGCAAAAATGTTTACTAAAATGATCTCTGTATGCTATCTTAATATGAGCTCCCTTGCTCAACAGCCTCCTAGTCAGTCTTTCTTCATTTGGTTTTCCCTCCAGGTCATCCCAGTTGCTTGTGATCTTGCCACCACACCCAAAATAAATTTGTATTTACAATAAAATATTTTGTAAACATAAGAAAATTAGCATAATATTAAGTATCAGAGCTAGGAATAAGTGTCCAGATACTGATATCTAATGGCTATGTGAGTCATTCCAAGTCACTTATCCTCTCAGTGTGAAATATATCATTAAAACTCCACTGACCTTGAATATAAATCAAGGAGAGTTAATTTAAAAAATATTTGACTACCTGAAGACCATTATTTAAAAAAAACAAGAGCTTAGACATCCATCTTTCAAAAAATTATCCAAGAAAATTGCCCTGATATTCTATCCCAGTGGGGGAAAATAGAAAGAATCCATCACTTGCCTCTTGAAAGAAATCACTAAAAGAAAATTCTTAGAAATACTGTGGCCAAATTCCAGAGTTCTCAGGTCAAGGAGAAAATGTTGCAAGCAACCAGAAAGAAGCAATTCAAGTATAGTGAAAATATAATCAGGATAATAGCAGATCTAGAACCTTCTATATGAAGAGATCAAAAGTCTTGGAGTATGATATTCCAGAGGTCAGAGGGGCTCCTTTAGAAACAAGAATTACCTACTCAGCAAAACTGAGTATAATACTTCAGGGAAAAATGGAATTCAATGACATGTAGAACTTCCAAGCATTATTGTTGAAAAAACAAGAGCTGAAAAACAAAATTCAACTTTCAAATATGAGAATCAAGAGAAACATGAAAAGGTAAACAGGAAAGAGAAGTCATAAGAAACTTATTAAAGTTGAACTGCTGGACACAGCCAAGATGGCAAAGTAAAAAGACCAAACTTCTTTGCTCTCCCTGCCATAGCCCATAAAAACCTGTAAAAATGACTCCAAACAAATTTTAGAGCGTAAAAAGCCACAAAACAACAGAGTGAAAAAAATTTTCAACCTAAGACCATCTGGAAGGCTGACGGGAAAGGTCTACCACACTGGGCTAGGAGTGAGGAAAGCCCAGCCTGGGTTAGTTGGCAAGGACAGGACTGGAGAAGGTTTCAAGGTACAGAATCATGGGTACCAGCTGTGGTTCCCAGATTACTCAACCCACAAACTCCAAAGACAGCTTCAAAGATCAGTGAGAAATCTCTTTCACCTGGGTGAGAGGAGTGTATGGTCTGGCCCCAGTCAACCCCAGGGCGGCAGGGACCACTGCAGCAGCAGGGCCCATGTTTGGAGCCCTCAGACTAAAGACCCTGGGGGAATTAAGCAGCCAAATCTGGGTCTCTGTCCTGATTGGTGGTCCTGGGGTGAGGAGGAGCACTGATGTGGTGGAGCTGATGGAGGCTCAGGAGAGGGAATCCTAGTCACAGATCCTGGGCAAAAAAGAGGGCTTGTGGTTGTTTCCATACCAGAGCACAGGCAAGGAGAGGAATATACTCTTGATTATACACCTTGGAGTAACTGAGAACTTACAGGTCCCTAGAGTATACTCTCTACTTGACAAAGGACTCAAAAGCCACATAACTGGCTGGAAAAATATCCAAAAAAAAGGGAGAAAATAAGACTATAGAAGGTTACTTTCTTGGTGAACAGGTATTTTCTCCCATCTTTTCTGATGAGGAAGAACAATATTTACTATCAGGGGAAGACATAAAGTCAAAGCTTCTGCATCCAAAATCTCCAAAATAAATATGCAATTGTCTCAGGCCATGCAAGAGCTCAAAAAGGATTTTGAAAATCAAGTAGGAGAGGTGGAAGAAAAATTGGGAAGAGAAATGAGAGTGATGCAAGAAAATAATGAAAAGCAAGTCAACACCTTGCTAAAGGAGACCCAAAAAAATGCTAAAGAAAATAACACCTTTAAAAATAAGCTAATCCAAATGGCAAAAGATGTCCAAAAAGCCAATGAGATGAAGAAAGCTTTAAAAAAGCACAATTGGCTAATGGTAAAGGAGATTCAAGCGATCACTGAAGAAAATAGTTCTTTAAAAATTAGAATGAAGGAGATGGGAGTTAATGACTTTGTGACAAACCAAAAAAATTATAGAAAAAAAATGAAAATAATAAAAAAATAAAAGCCAAAGTGAATCTCATTGGGAAAATGATTTACCTGGTAAATAGATCCAGGAGAAACAATTTAAAAATAATTGGTCTACCAGAAAACCATGATCAAAAAAGAACTTAGACATCATCTTTCTGGAAATTATCAAGGAAAACTGTCCCAGTATTCTAGAACTAAAAGGTAAAATACAAATGGAAAGAATTCACCGATCACCTCCTGAAAGAGATCCCTGAAGGAAAACTCCTAGGAATGTTGTTGCAAAGTTATAGAGTTTGCAGAATAAGGAGAAAATATTACAAGCAGCCAGAAAGCAGCAATTCAAGTTTTGAGGAAATACAATCAGAATAACACAGGAGTTAGCAGCTTCTGCTTGTGTTCATCCTTCTTTGCCAAAGAAGACCATGCCATCAGATAAATGATGACATTACTTTCATGTGACTTTGTTTTGAGTGAGCAGCTTCTACACTACTTCTTCACTAAGGTAACAAAGGGCTTGGAATATGATATTCCAGAGGCCAAAGAAGAGATGGTTAAAACCAAGAATCACATACCCAGCAAAACTGAGTATAATACTTCAGGGGAAAGTGGAATTTCAATGAAATAGAGGGCTTCCAAGAATTCTTATTGAAAGGACCAGAGTCAAATAGAAAATTTGACTTTGAAATACAAGAATCAACAGAAATATGAATAGGCAAACAGGAAAGAGAAGTCTTATGGAACTCATTAAATCTGAACTGTTTACATTCCTATATGGAAAGATGCTTTTTCTAACTCATGAGACCTGTACATATACACAGACAGAGGGCACGTGGTGAGCTGAATATGAAAGGAGAATGATGCAAAAATTAAAATTCATTGTTGAAAGGAATGTATTAAGAGTAAGAGGAAGGAAGAAGTAGAATGTACCAAATCATCTCATATGCAAGAGGGTAGAAAGAGCTCCTACAATCCAGGGGAAGAAGGGGGAGATGAAAGAAAATAGTTGAGCCTTACTCTCATGAGATTTGGCTTAAGGAGGGAATAATGCACACTGAACTGGATATGGGAATCTATTTTACCCTGAAGGAAGACAAGGGGATAGGAGAGGGAAGATAACAGAAAGGACAGCAAATTGCAGAAAAGAATAATCAGAAGCAAACACTATTGTGGGAGGACAGGTCAAGGGAGAGAATGGAATAAATGAAAGGCAGGACAGGACAGATGGAAATGTGGTCAGTCTTTTCCAACATAGCTATTATGGAAGTGTTTTGCAATGTTATACATGTATGACCTATATTGAATTGTTTTTTTTTTGTTTGTTTGTTTGTTTGTTTTTTTTTTATCAATGAGGGTGGGTCTATAGGGAGGAAGAGAATATGAAACTCAAAACTTTAAGAATGAAAGTGAGAAATTTTTTTAGCATGGAACTGGAAACTAAGCAATACAGAAAATGGAGTATAGAAATCTATTTTACCCTACAGGAAAATAGAGGGGCAGGGGAATGGAAGAAGGGTTGACAATAGAAGGGAGGACAGACTGGAGGAGGGATTGGATGGAGTTCATGCTATTGTGGGGCAGGAGTAGGAAGAGATGGGGAGAAATTTTAATTCAAATTCTTGTGGAAGTGAATGTTAAGAAGTGAAATATAAGCAAATTATATAGTAAAAAAATAGAAACGACAAACCTTAGGTATGAAAATGTACATGTGCTATCATTCTCAATCATCATACTACATGGCTTTACTTAACTGTGGTTTTATGAGAAATCGTTTGGGAGAAGGGATTATTTGGGAAATGACTGTGTCCAAATAAAATGTATCAATGAAAATAAAAAATAAAGTTCAACTGTTTATAATCCTACATGGAAAGATGATGTTTATAACTCAAGAGATCTTTCTCAGTATTAGGGTAGTTGAAAGAATTAGAGAGAGAGAGAGAGAGAGAGAGAGAGAGAGAGAGAGAGAGAGAGAGAGAGAGAGAGAGGGCACAGGGTGAGTTGAATATGAATGGATATCTAAAAATAAAATAAAGGGGTGAAAGTGGCATATATTGGGAGAAGAAGAAAAGGAGAGGCAGAATGGGGCAAATTATTTTACATAAGAGGCAAGAAAATTTTTTCAGAATGGAGGGGAAAAGGGGGAAGCTGAGAGAGAATGGGTAGACATTTCTCTCATCTCTCATCGGATTTCATTTAAGGAAGGAATCACATACACACTCAATTGGGCATATTACCTTACAGGAAAGTAAGGGGATAGGGAATGAGTGGGGTTGGGATGATAGAAGGGGGGATACATTGAGAGAGGGGGTAGTCAGAAGCAAACACTTTTGAAAAGGGACAGGGTCAAATGAGGAAATGTAGTTAAGTGGAGTCAGGATAGGATGGAGGAAAATATAGCTCATCTTTCACAAAATGACTATTATTTATGTTAACCCTGAGCTAGGAGGGTCCAAAAATTAACCATTAAGTCGTCCTTGTGCAGGTATCTAATCTTGTCCAGTCAATGAGATCCACAGTAAACCGGATTTAAGGCATGGTCTTTGAGGACGAAATATAGCCACTAAACCCCAAGTTATGAAGTTAGGAAATAGAAAGGGAGTATTGAACCAAATGAAAATTTTGACCTTATAATTTTGCCTGGGGATCACTCCATTTGAAATAGTCTCTTTAAAAAAATGTGTCTTGTAAGTTTGAAGATGAATTCCAACAACTACAAAACAATAACATAAAGTCTACATTCCATAATTTTTATTAAATACTTATCTAATAATTTGAGGCAGAATACTTTTTGTCTTAACAAAAAAATCTTTAAATTGAAGAAATTGACTATATTCATTCATTCATTCATTTATTTGTTTGTCTGTTGATTTGGGGAAATCAGGGTAATTTTATGAGCTTTGTTTAACTCTGTGGTTAGTAGACCTCCTGTCAGATTTAAACCCCTGAATTTGGGGAGAGAGTTAGTGGTTGAAAGAAGGCTTACAGTTCTTTTGAGGTTAGACCTTGTACCATTAACCTTACATGTCAGGGTTCTTCATACCCCAAACCACAACATATTTTGGTGGCCCATAAGGCGAAATGATGGGGATGGGATTTGAAAGCAAAAGAGTCAGTAGCATAAATAACTCATGCTTCCACTCAAGTCATGTGACCCACTCTAGCTTACCTTGATTATTCAGTCAGCTTACTTGACACTATTTAATTCCATGTAGATCCGTTTCTCTGTTACTTTTGGACTACTCCAGGCTATTTAGCTCTTCTAGATCCCATCCAGATCTTCCCATAGTCTTTCTGTATAAAATTATTCATCTAATTCTCTTCAAAGGCTCAGATTCTTAAAATCTGGCCTGCTGGTATTGGTGTCACAAATAGCACAGACCTACTAGAAATCTTGCCTGCCCCAACTGATGTCATAATACATTTGTTACTTGGACTGAAAGAAGGCTTGTGTGGTTGAATTCTTTTCAAGAAGACCCACACCCTGTACCTTTGCATTTCAGAGTTCCCAGAACCCCTAAACCACAAAAGTGTTAGAATGACATGGACCCTCCTAGGAAAGCATGCAATTATTTCCAAAAGTAATACACAGATCCTTTACCCTGAAACGTCCCACTCAATACAATAGAAGAATGAATAATTTAACCACATGTATATTCAACAAAAACAAAGCACCAATTTGTCCTGAGAATTACAAGTTAAATAAAATTTCTCTAAATTCCTCCCAATTACTAGGTCCACAATAAGGTGAACAGATTTTATTTTGACAACTTTAAATCTAAATAGATTTTAGAAAGAACTTAAAAGACATTCTCCACAGAGAGAAGATGTTCAATTCTGAGTTTCTGTGTGTTTGCTTTCTAAATAAAGTTCAGTTTTCTAACACAGAGAATAAGGATGAAATCAGCTTGAAAAAATCAGAATTTGTGACCAGGATGTTGGTGTGAAGCTATTCCATGTTCAAAATGTCTAAAGTGTCAGCATAGTCAATCTGGGGAAAGAGTAAGGGACAAGTCCATGGGGAGACTCAATTTGGAGATAGAAAGTCAAGGCCAGTGAGGAATGAAAGAAACCTAGATGATCAGCATTGGAAAAGTCCTTGAAAGTCATTGTATCAGTAAGCACCCCGGCTTACACAGGTTCTTAGATGTGCCTTTTTAAAAGGAAAGCAACTACTGAAGGGCCAAGAATCTTTTTTAATTACATTCAAAACAGAGAAAATATAAACAAAGAAATAAAAACCAACAGACAGTGCTTCTTTCTGAGCAGAAGAAATACATACATCACAGATCAACAGACCGATCCAACTGTCTGACCATTGCACACATACATAGTTACCAGAGACAGAAATAACAACATCTGAGTTTTCAAAGCCAGGACTCTGTAACAGCTACTCAGAGTCTCCTTTGGCCAAATAGACACTTCCAACGAATAAGTCTCAAAGTATAACTTCAACTCAGAATATATATGAACTTTTCAGAGCCACAGGGCAAGAACATGATGATCAAGTGCCTCATTAGAAACAGAAGGTATAGGACTTCCTACAAAACAAATCTCCCCTAATCAAGCTTCACCTGAGGTCTATTAATGGGCAGGCAAGATCTTTAACTCTTCCCTTCACCCACCATTAACCCTCCATTAACATTACAATCATCTTTTCCAACCAATATCTGAAACAGAATCCTTTTTACTACCTGTACAACAATTGATTATTCAGCAAGCCTTCACACAAAGAACTCCCTGAGGGGAGGTTGGGGCTCATTCTGTAGCCCATCTGCTAAGTGAGACCCTATAAACTGAGAATGTCCTAAAGTCCTTTTGTCATCAACCTATTTCATAAATTACTTTTTATCTTGTAAGCAACCATTCTGTGTCATAAATTCTCCCTTGTCCTTATTCTTCCACCACCAAAAAACCTTAAAACCACATCAATCTGAACACTCACAGACTTCTGCCTATATAAGCTGAGTCCTTCCAAATATCTGGGCTTTTGTTAAGCTCCTCACTTATCTCAGGCCTGCGAAGCTTCTATAGAATAAAGAGAAAATTGTCAGAGTGAATTCTTTCACATCTGATTAGCTCTCCCAACTTTGACCTCAACACAACTTGGTAGTATGGTGGGAGGAAAAAAACTGTCTTCTTACTCCTTTACATAGGAGAGTTGAAACAAGAGGTAGAGCAAGGAGCTCTATTTGCACTTGACAAAAAAGAGTGCTGTGTGGTTGTCACCTCCCAATTCCTTGAAACCATGACTCTTTGTATACTGCCTGAAATATTAATTTTTGTTTCTGCTGCTTTTTCATCACGTTTTATTCACTTATTGATGCATCATTTTAATAAGGCTAGCAATAAACTGGAAAACATCAATGAGAGTGCAACAAAAAAAGTAAAAACTTTGAGTCCATGACACATGTAGTTCACACATGTATAGACGAGAGAAGTGAATATCCAGAAAAAATGGTGCATGTAACAACTGCTTTAAAGTACTTGAAGTGCTATCATGTGAAAGAAAGATGAAACTTGGTCTGTTTGGTCTCAGAGAACAGAGCTATGAGCAATGAGGTGGAAGTTAAAGAGAAGCAAACTTAGGTTTAATGTAGGGTGCACTTTTAATAATAAAAGTCATATGAAATGTTATGGCTGTCTTGGGAGGCACTTTAGAATTTGATTTGTCACATTATTTTAAAGGTGGTTTAGAGGATTGGGAGAGTTCCTCAAGAATGCTTCCTTCACTATGTCATCTTGGCTTGTCTATAGAAATGTGAAATATAGAAATATATAGAAATGTAAACATAGATAGACATAGATATATTCATTGGACTGATTTCATTGGACTCCTGGACTGATTTCCTTTTCTTTTTCCTTTTTTTTTTATTTTGGAGGGGGAAAGGCAAGGCAACTGAGGTTAAGTGACTTGCCCAAGGTCACACAGCTATTAAGTGCCAAGTGTCTGAGGTCGGATTTGAACTCAGATCCTCCTGACTCCAAGGACAGTGATCTATTCACTGCCCTACCTACCTGTCCCGTAGACTGATTTATTTTATACATAGATTGCTTTTAAATGATGTTTAATGAAACACACACACACACACACACACACACACACACACACACAAAATCAGTTGAAAGTACCCTCAGAGACTTTCTAGTTCAAGCTTTATCTAATCAGGAATCCCACTTACAATCTCATTAGCAAGTCATCATAGCTCCTTTGCTAGGAATCATTCAGTAAGGGAGGGTAACTTTGTTTAACCAGTAGAGTTCATAACCTTTAAGATTTTTCAGTTTATTGTTACTTCCTTGTTTTGATTTTTACTTCCTTTTTACTGTAAAACTAAACTGTGCCAGTTAAATTATCCTTGGCTTCACTATGAAAGGTTTGGTCTTATTTAGTCCATAGGCCTCTATAGCATCTCCAAGCAAGCTTTGTTGCAGTTAGCACCCTTCCTCCCTGTTTTAGCTCCCCTTTACTTATTCTCCTTCCCTCATCATAATAAATGCTTCTTCAGGACAGGGATTATCTTGCTTGCTTATATTTTCATCTCCAGCACTTAACATAGTGCCTTCAAAGTAATAACTTAATAATTGCTCTATTTATTGATATTTACCTACGTGTCTACCTATTCGGATAGGACTAGCATTGTGAGGATGAACTCAAAAGATAATATTGTGGACTGGTAGTATGGAGGCAAGAAGGAAAAGATGTGGTCTATATTCTCAAAGTCCCAAATATGCAAAGTTAGACTTTTGTATTGTTGGGTGACGAATAGGACTTCTAAACTAGAATTTTCTCTGTCCTAACAATTAGTAATTGACAGTGACTATACTATCAGTACTTCTTTAAAAGATTTTTAATTTCATAGAGGTGAGTATTTTCCCCTTGATGCAATTCAAAATGTTTGTTTCATAAGTGTATGTAGGAAAGAAAATTAATCACCAGGTGATCAGCACTCTGGAAATGATTCTGATAAAGATATTAACAGGCAGTGGCCTGTAACTGAATTGTTTTCAGATTTGTAGGAACTATTAGAAGATGAGATCTGCTGACACAGTCTTGAGGAACCTTGTGTTCCATCAGGTCTTTACAAATCATTGAACTTCAGTCCTCCTTCAGTTACAAGCTCCTCCTTATTTAATAACGATCTGGATATTAATAATATGTTATATTTATTTAGGATTTCAACACCATGAAGGGTTGCATGTATAATTTATATCACTTGGTTCTCCCTGTAACACTGCAAAGTAGGAGTATAATAAAGAGTTCAAATCACAGTATAATCAATTTAGAAGTGGATTCAGAAGCCATCTAACACAAATGCTAAGAAGAAATTGAAGCTCAGAGAGGGAAAGTATTCTGATAAAAATTGAAGTTGGTGTTCAGTTGTTACGTTGTGTCTGACTCTCCGGGATCCCATGGACCACAGCACAGCAATACTATCCATGAAAGTTTTTAGTAGAGATACTGGTTTGCCATTTTCTTCTCCAGTGGATTAAGACAAATATGAATTAAGTGACTTGTCCAGAGTCACATAGCCAGTAGCTGATTCTGGATTTGAATTCAGGTTTTCCTGACTCTAGGCAGTGTTGAATCTACTGAGACAAAAAGTTGCTTCCAAGGTAAACAAAGCTTAAGTGACTCACCCAGAGTCACACAGATAATAAGTGTCTGAGACTGTATTTGTTTGTGTATTTATATGATTTAAAATTGTTTAGTATTTTATTTTCCCCAGGTTACATGTAAAAATTGTTTATACCATTTGTTTTTCAAAGTTCCAAATTCTCTCCCTTCCTCTTTTGCCATGCTCTCCCTTTCACTGAGAAGGCAAGTTATTTGATATAGGTTATACAAGTATAGTCATAAAAAACAGCTCAATAACAGTCATGTTGTGAAAGAAAACAGATAAAAAAACTCAGGAAAAATAAAATTTAACAATCTACTTCACTTTGTATTCAGACACCATCAGCTCTTTCTCTGGGGATGGATAACATATATAATTTATGTGTATATGTGTGTATACATGTGTATGGATAAATATATATGTATATGTATATATAGGCATATGTTTGTTTATATATATGTATTTACATATACTTGCATAGGTACACACATGCATTCACACAATACATATATAATATGTCCTTTGATTCCCACTGTGATAATATTTCTAGTGTATCAAGTTGCCTCTGCTACATCTGCTGATTGAGTGGCCCTTAGTTTGCTGGGGCCAGGTCTACCCTGGTTTGCCCATGCAAGATTACACTCCTCTCACACCTTGATACAACAGAAATTTCCTGCCAACCTTGCAAGTTGTCTTAGGCTGGAAAATTGTTTAACTGTCTTTGCATGGGTTATGCCACTTTAGAATTTGTTTAGAGTCAATTTCAAAAGTATTTGGAGGGATTTAGGGGAGACCTCAAGCAAGTCCCTTCCTTTACTCTTCCATCTTCATTCTGCCCTGAGACTATATTTAAATTCAAGTCTTCCTAACTTAAGGCCCAGAATTCTATCCACTAAGCCATAGAGCTAACTATTTCTAATTGATCAAAATTGCACAGTCAGTTGTGGGAGAATTTGAACACATAGCCTTCCATTTAGAATCCAGCATCTCTGTCTCTTTATCTTTCTTCTTTTGGGCTCTATACAAATAAGATAATTCAAAGCTATATGGATTTTATGTTGTGCTTTAAATGTAATTATTCATTTGACCTTGAATCAACTCAAAGAGGTTGATAGGTAACCTGAGAGTCATTCCTATTTTATTGATGTGGAATTTGCAACTCAAGAAGATTATGCTACTTACCTAAGGTAATTCATTTAAATTAAACCTTACCTCAGGATTACAAAAATCATTTACTGTGCTCTTTCTCTGATACTATGCTGTCTCCAGAAGCATTTGACCCCAATGATGGCCAGTGGTGAATGCTTCCTGATCCCTTTTCATGGGCACTCAATTAAACAATGATTTCCAAAAATGACACTGTTATATAGAATTTTAAGGTATTGTTTTGAGAAAGTCTGTTTTTTAGTTTTGTTTTTTAACTGAAGACTTTTTTTCCTCTATTAGTATGATTAGCAAACATTACCATGAAAGCAGATTTCTTCATCTGTAAGGCACAGGGACTGGCAATTTATCAGAACTTTGGCCCATTGGTACATAGCTGGCACATCTACAGAAAGAGTCATAAACATAAATCTAAACTATGATGCATGGCACTGTGATGCACCATCAAATGTGCTTTTCTAAAATAAGAAAATTCCATTAGATTTATTGATTGTCTATATAATATATACATGTGGGGATGAAAATTGTCCAACCTCTGTAAAAGAGACTGAGGCAGAGCTCTGAGTCAATGATACATTATTTAAGGATCCCCTCTAATGAAGTAGACTTTAGATTTTCCTCACAATTTTAGATGCCCCCTTCTTCCGGAGCCTTGTTTTTATAAGACTTGATACCAGATTTGATACTTGACTACTCTAAAGAGGCTATAGAAAATACAGAATCCCACTGATTGATAGACTTACTTTATGGGCCAAAATATAATATATCAGCTAGAAATGTCAAGTCAGTAGGGGGCCTCAGATTGGATGAAGAATGGGACATCTCCACTGACTAAATGGTCATAAGATGGTCTCAAGATGGTCACCTGCTAATATTGGATAAAAAGAGAATGGTACAAAAATAAGTCGGGGAATTTTCCATGTCATTTAGTCACCTCTGCCACTCACAGT
Organism: Bettongia penicillata ogilbyi; assembly: GCA_023548195.1. NCBI lineage: Eukaryota > Metazoa > Chordata > Mammalia > Diprotodontia > Potoroidae > Bettongia > Bettongia penicillata. The sequence continues at coordinate 7,835,978 of JAJHZJ010000470.1, read as the reverse complement.
TTGATCACCCATAATGAGGAAAAACAAGAGTAGAAGATGTCTAGTTAAGATTCCTACAATTAAACAAGTGAACTCACAATCTGTAGTTCACAGCTCAGGGCATAACATTCAGAACTTATAAGGAGTACCCCTATGGAATTGATTCACAATTGATTAGAAAAGAGTAGGGCATCTAAATTAATTATTCCTCACATGCATTCATATTCAAACATAGTATGTGTATATGCAAACAAGTTATATACCATACACTAAACATATTTTCACTGAAAGATGAAAAATATACAATAATAGCATATCCCATTCCAAGGGTCTTTTAACTCCCTCATTTCCCAAATGTACTACCGCCTTTGGCACCATTTTAAAAGAAGGATATTTTAAAAATCTGATCTCATGTAAAATTATATATATTAACTAAAAGTCTGTTAAAATATCATGTATACAGATTGCAATTATAAGCCTATTCTCTACATCAGTAATACCACTTAGAGAATTATTTCTTTCCTTCTTTGACTGTTTCAAATATTTCATTCATTAAGATTTTAATTTATAGTTAATAGCTTTCCATGGGCTCAAATATATAAGACAAAACTAACACAAAGTTAAAATTATTTTTTTTAAGTGCCCTTAAAGTGTAGCATAAGAACTCCATCATGTTCGACATGATCCAATAAAGGTGTGTCTTCAGGTACTAAATATACTCTGATAAACTTCTGTGTAATTTGAATTTTCATAGATTAAATCATATCTAAAGTACTCTATTTCAGTTTCCCATTTAAATGGGATTGTACAACGAATTGCTTAGTAAAGCTGATTATTCCAAAAGGAAAACTCCAGTTTTGAATTGTGTTTGCCTCATGAAGAGCCACTAATTGAGAAATAAACATTTATCAATCACTTACTGTTGTTTGGTACTAGTAGGTAAGAGCTAGTGGTACAAAGACACAAATAATCAGTGCCTTCAATCGGCTTCCTTTCTTTTGGAAAATAAAGAAGTGAAAGTACAAAAATAGATACAAAAATAAGTATAATTGGTCTAGGGATAAGTCTGTATTAGGTGAGAATTGCAGGAAAGTCTTCCTAGATAAAATGGAGCCTAAACTGAGCTTTGAAATAAATTCAGGATTCTAAGAGTCATAGGTGAAAAAGCAGTGCATTTAAAACATGAGGGACAACCTTCGCAAAGGCATACAAAGTGCAATGAATTTTACAGTGTAAAGATGAACAAGGAGGCTGTTTTCTCAGCACTATAGTTTATGAAAGGGAGTAATGTTTAATAAGGACAGAAAAGTTATATATGGGTTGGATTGTGAAGGTTTTTAAATGCCACAAAGAGTAATTATGAGAAGTTTGGATATTTAATATAGGAAGGATGTAGATTTTCATACACTTCACGTAGGATTGAGAATTATAGCTACCTAACTTATTACAGGGGTGCTTAACTGTGACCTACAAATATATGATTTATCTATTTATTTCTTCATGTGCCCATTTATTGTTCATAATTATCTCTTCATTTATTTTCTTTTTTGGTTATCCACTCATTTATTTGGTCAATTACCAATTTATTTAGGAAATTATTTCCAAAGAATTATTTCCTTTGTAATCCTATTTTTTTTAAATTGTTTTGATAATAAAGACACTGAGGATTAATAAGTAAGCTGAGAAAAATGAAATGATTTCCCCAAGATCCTAAAACAAACTAATTTCCATGGCTTAATCTTTCCAGTGTACCAAGTTTTCTGATAGTGTGTATGCATACATATGTACATACATAAATGTACATGTATATATCTTTGTGTCTATATGAATATGTGTAACTGTATATACACATGTTTATGTATATATATATATATATATGAACATGCATATACTACCATATTCTTTTCCACTGCAGTAATCTTTCTACTGTATCAGATTTCTTATAGCCTAAATGCATATATCCATCCTTTGATACATACGTACATACATACTTCCCTATACAATGCACATACATATATAAAATAATTAAACTCCCAGAGGGAAGCAGAGGACCTGTTATATACATGGTTATGTGCTTGTGTTTTATCCTTCATTATTGATGAGGACCATCACATTGGGGAGAAGAGGGTATGACTTCCAATTGATTTGATTTGGGTAAGGGAGGGCTATGCACAATCACCAGTGTAACTTTCTCCTCCTGAGTCGTCTGGGTCCAGTGACCAGTTATCTATCAAGATGACTCAAGATGGCCCAGGATGTAGTGAGAGAATTTGGCCTTTTAAGTTTAGATAAGGTCTTGAATTGAACAAGCACCACATAATTGTTATTTTTTGGGCCCTCCTGGCTCAAAGTAAATATAAATAATAACTATTTCTCTTTTGGCCAGCAACCCTGAAGGTCTTCCCCTCCCAGTTAATTTTTTTTTTTTTATTAAAGAGAGCATCCCTTGACTCACTTCTTAAAGAGGCCTATTCACTGAATAGATATTGCCTCACTCAAAGTGTTTTGTATATATGTATGTGTATATATATGCATATATCTGTACATATCCACATACATATGAGCTTGTATGTATATTAGATATATGTGTGTATAGTATATATGTATATTATATAGTGTATGGACATGTATGTGTATATGTGTGTTTGCATATATATGTATAATATATACATATACACACACACACACACATATATATATATATATATTCTTAAATTTTTTTTCCTTTGGAAACATTAACATTGATCAAGATCTTTTTGTATTTTTTTTATTTTATTTTAAGCTCAAATACAAAATGAGAAAAGAAAAAAATCAATGCCATGTAAAAACTATTATTAATAAGTATTATGTCACCATCTTTTTATACTACTTGCCATGAAAAGCAAAATATAAGATTCAGTTTTTGCCCTCTGTGAGTTAATAATCTATAAAAGAAAAAGAGTGAATCAGTGATTTTGGATTTAGTCTTTCGGGTCTTCCACTTTGACATCTTCTAGTGGCTCATATCACCACTTACTCCATATTTTCCTCTCCAGTTCCCAGTGTTGGTTCTGTGTAGTTTCCCCTGGACTAGGACGCTGAGGGTTCCATTAGCAAGGTGCTCCTATAATAGGGACTACTTCATCTCCCACAACATGTCCTTCTGCTTCCCTGTAATGACTGAAGAGTTAATATCAAATGAGATAATATTTGTAGAGAACTTAGCATACTGTCTGACAAATAGTAGACATTTTGTTTATAAATAAATAAATGTTCCCTCCTCTTCATCCTTAAAGGCCTGCACACCACTGAGGCATTCAATGAGCTTTCTAGGGAATTGACAGTCTCATCTTTGGTAATTTGATTAACTTCAACCAAGAGAGATAGTAGGAGTTACCTCCCTCCCCTTCCAATCCCCCAACTTCCAACGGCCTACTTCAAGAAACAAGAATTGTGAACTTTGAAATGGTCCAATTTGTGCAAAGCACCTCTTCAAGGACAAGTTAGGACAAAAGTGCTGAGTGAATCACCCTGGTTACAGTTTGATTTAGTCGCTCTAATTAGGAGCTACACTAAATGATTGAAAAAGCAACTTCAATCAATCCATCAGCAAACACTTCAACTCTTAGTGCCCACAGGAAGGCATACATTTTATGGGGAAAGGATGCTTCCTTCAAAGAATTTGCTTCCTAGGAACAGAATTATGCAACAATGCAGCTATGCTACCAATGTAGCATGATAAAAATAGTAACTTCCAAGAGCTGAAGAGATAACTATTTATGATTTTATTTTTTTTTTATTTTTAAGAATTAAGACATCAAGGCAAAGTAGAGAGGGGCTTCTTATTTGACTGAAGAAGGCTTTGTGGAGGAAAGAAAGAGTGGAGCACTAGGCCTGGAATCAGGAAGTCTTGACTTCGATTCTTGCCTCAGGCATTCATTGGGTGTGTCATAGGCAATTTGTCCTCTTCCTGCCTACACTTTTCCATCCATGAAATAAAGATAATAATAGCACTTATGTCTTAGGACTGTTGTGGGTATTGAAAGAGATAATAATTGTAAAGTGTTTAGCACAATGCCCAGCAAATAGTCGGAACCATATAAATGTTAGGTATTATAATAATTATTGATATTATTTGATAAATATTTGAAAAATAAAATAATTAACAAGGAAGAAGGTTAAAGCAAAAAAAAATACTCATGAATAATTTTTAGCATCCTTGAAGCAGACAAACTAAATTTAAAATGAAATTTCAAATTGTGGAAACTCTCCATTAAATACTTACATTGAATTTTTTAAATCTATCATCACATGAAGAACATAAATCAATGTTTTCCATGTAATATATTCCTATCTTTTTAATTTAACTATGAACAGTATTTGTAAACTATGTAATGAATATAAATCATGACTAAATCTTGTAAATTTCAGGAAGATTTTTTTTAAGGCATAAAATTAAATAGAGCTATTGTCTATGAAATATGCAATCAATATTCCTGATAACTTTTGTTTTTTATCAATTTATATGTAATTCTCTCAATATGAAATATTTCAAAAACAACTTATCCTATGTCATTTTTCAAAGGGGAGTTATCCCTACAGAACATGAAATATTCATATCTGTGAAAAGTAGATGACTTTACAAGGTAGAGTAGCCTAATGGAAGTAGCATGAGAAAATAATTAGAAGCCCTGAATTCAAATACTTTCTCTGATACTTAGCATTTATGTGACCTTGAGCAAACCATTTAACCTTTTCAGTCCTTTAGCTTCCTAATCAGAAAAGCTAAAAGTTGTAGTAGATGATATCTAACAGTTTTTGTTTCTTGTAAAATTCTGACTCTCAATTCCTACCAACTAAAGAGAAGCTAAAAAAAGAAAAAGAACAACAAAAAAACAGCTAATTAGTAATAATCTTTTCCATTCTGAGATTTATATTTAGTAGGCTATGGGGACAATAGCATATTCACAGGTAAATAAATTCAAACATATAGAAAAAAGATACTTTTTTAAGGATTGATGTCACTGGCAACTGGGGAATCAGAATAGGCATTGTGATGGAAGTACCAGTGAGTTAAATCAAAGGAAATTAGGGACTTTAAGAAATGGAGGTAAAGGACTACATTTCAAACATTGGATATAGGCTGTGAAAATGTATGGAGAATGTATGGAGTGAATGTGTATTTCTAGGAAAAATCAAGAGTTCAGGTTGCCTAAAACATGACACAGAGAAAAGATATTGTCAACTTTTTGGAAAAGAAGTGATAAAACATACTATTGATGGTTTTAAATTCCAGACTATGTAACAGAAAATCTATTAAGACCATCATTATAAATTATCTTTTATTGGTAATCATTTTTCCCTTCCAATAAAGTTCTAGCAGGTTGCTTCTTGATGTCACAGAAGTTGTTGAAGGCTATCTCACTGAAGAACTTGACACAACTCTGGTAAGCCATATCAAAGTAGAAATATATCTAGTGTGAACTTGGCATGAAAGGATCGATTAACCTCCCATGGTTCAGAGAAATCAAATTGACAGGGCAACATGATTAAGTAGAAATAATCCTATGCTTGGAGTTAGGATACTTGAGTCGGATTCCTTCTGTGAAACAAATATTGTTAAACCTGTTCAAGTCTATTTTAATTGCCAAACCTCAGTTACTTTATATACATAACAGCAGTCATATAACCTCTCACAATTTCTTCAAAGCAACTGCTTTACACATTTAATATAGATAGATAGATAGATAGATAGATAGATATGAAAAATGTTCAGAACACCTGAGTTCAGATATAGATTCAGAAATTCACTACTGGTATAAACTTGGACAAGCAATTCAGTCTCTGTTTATTTTGTTTTCATCATACGTTAAATGGAGAAAATGATGCGTACCTCCTAGTGTTGTGAGATTAAAATGTGATAATACTTATAAACATATTACAAACATTAAATATTTATAAATTAAAATATATTAAATTAAAATAAATTAAATATTTATAAAGCATTTATAAAATGCTTGCTAAAGATAATAATTATGGGTTCATCAAAACACCATTGAAATGTGAGAGTTTGATAAAGATAATGATGATGATGATGATGATGTTGATTAACAACAATAGGAATGACAACTGCTTATACATACTGGATCAAAGTTTAGAGGAAAAATGTATTTCATTTACTCTTATTTAAAAAAAGATAATCTATGACCAATGAATAGAAAATCCAGAAAAGGGTTTATCAACATGAAAAAGAGCTCTCTAATTGCTAGTTATCCAAAAATGAAGTGAGGGTATCTGTGATTTAGTGAGTTTCAGTCACATAAATTTGCTTAAACGAAATAGAACTATATGAGGATCAAGGATATAAAATTTCTACATTAGATCATATGAAGACACTAGAGCTAGAAGCAATACTGTATAGTTCAATTTCTCACTGATGAATAAGTTGAAATTTAAAGAAAGCAACTTGACAAGAATTCAACTACACATGCTGTGATTTGAACCCAGTGATGTTATCACCATTGTCATTCTGGCAGAGAGGTTAGGGTTGATTCTACTTAGGATAATCTGTCATTTTTATGGAGGGGCAACAAGCATTAGTTTATGTGAATCTCAAAATTTCAGAATTAATATAAATAATCATGACTCCAGTGTGTTTCATTTCTATATAATTTTGTGATGAATCAATAAATATGAAGAGCAGTGAGGGTACTTGTAGGAGACAGTTTGGAGTATGATCTCAATGCCTAATATACTTTGCTGTTCATTTCCCTTTGTACTGTCTTTATAGTTATAGTCTTTGAAACAAGGATGAACTGTGTATGCATATTCATAAGAAACTATTTTTAAAGGATTGATAATGCCAATAACATTAATAAATTTCATTAACATTGGAAGGAAGAAGCAATATTTTACATACCTTTCTTCTCTTCTTAGCATTTTACCTTGGGAAAGGGGCCAAAGTCAATAATTCATAGAACATGCATTAAAATACGTCTCTATGTTCTTGAATAAATAAGCCTTCTGATTGTTTTAAGGACAATTAGCATAATTCTTCTGTCAGGTATGGATATTGGATTGTCAAAGACAGTGTATATATCACTCAAGGCACTTTTGGACAGAGGGCAATTATTCCACACGTACCATAGCAATCATGTAGCACTGTACATCAGCTAATGACTGCTGCTGGCTCCTTTCCCTCCCACAATTATCTAATCAAGGAAAAAAAAAACTATCCTTTCTTTGCATCTCACATTTTTTGTCTGATACTTATATCAAAAATCCAAAATAATTGGAGAATTTTGTTTTATTTGTATTTTTTCTATTTTTCCATTTATATATAAATTTCTCAAGTGAGATCATAATTTCTCATTCCTTTACAAGTAATTCCAGGAAACTGTTATGAAGGTATGTATACAAAGATTCTCAAAACCATAAAATTAGAGAAAATTAAAAGCTTCTACCGTGTATCATTAGTTTTTCCATTTTTTAGTTTTCAATTTTATTATAAGAAAGTTTAATTTTCCCACAGATGTCAAAATTTTGCCATGGTACCAAGATTTTTTAAAAAATGGTTCTTTCTCTTCAAATATATGCAGAACATTTAATTGATTAATCTTTTGATAGATGGTTATATAAATTCACCTTCAACCAGATTGCCATATGAAAAATATAATTATATACTCCATAAATAATTATTTAAGTGACTGTATTTACATATGTTTATGATTATATAGTTTATATATCACATAATTCATATAAGCATGTTATATATTTGTATTTATACATACATATGAATGTATATATGTGTGTGTACACACATGAATACATATGAGAGAGACACAAAGAGAAAGAGTGACAGAAACAGAGACAGAAAAAGAGAGAATGAGAGATAGATAGAGACGGAGACAGAAAGACACAGAGAGAGGGTTGTCTCTTTCAATCAAGTGACATTCTGGCATTTCACCCATATCAGGAAAATGAGGTTTTTCCCCCACACACTCAACTTTAAGATTTACAAATTTGAAATAAGAAAAATTCTATTTTGATAAAGGAGCGAAATTCTAAGGTATTTGAAAGAAAATTCATTTCAGTGAGTGCCTCATATAAAATTTTAGACTTCATTATTACACCTCTTTTTAGTTGTTTCATTGTATATCTTTTCTTGGGACAGAAAATCATTAGCATCTAAATATGTAGACATATCAATTGAATTTACAAATCAACTCTAGAATGTGGTTACAATGTAAATGCAATCGAAAACATACACATCCACTCCAATTTCCAACTGGCTTTCAATTTAACATAAAATAGTAAAGTTCATCCGAAACTCTAAGGAGTTATTTTTCTTTCTCTAGCAATATAGCTATGTAGAAAGAACAATGAAAGCTGGCTGCTGGCTTGCTACAAGCCAACCAGCTATGCCAGGGTGGTCTAGCTGTGTCAGGGCTCCACTCAACTCTCTGGAGGTTACAGGATTTCCAAATTCATGGAAGTCTAGAGAGGTAATCATTAAAATTGGCTAGAATAGGGGGAAATATCTATAGTGGAAGATTTTTCCATTTACTTTCACAAAGTTTCTTGCTTTATTCAGGCATTGGCTATTCTCCTATCAATTCCAAATAGATAAAGGAAAATGGGGGCACTACTACTTCTTTTACCTGTACTAGGATAACTACTATCCTCCACATCTATCCCAGTTCTTTACCCTTGCAATATATAAGCACTTGCTTCATGGAAGCCAAAAGACGTTGAGACATTTTTTTTTTTTTTTTTTGTTACTCATGGATTCATTAAGTGTTTATTCATTCATCCACACTTGACTGCCAATTTCATTCATTCATTCTTTTTGTTGCTGTTGTTACAGTTGTCCATAATTAACATATGAATTACCTAAAGCAAATATTTGAATTCTTACACTTCTTTGAAACCTGGGACCTGGAAAGTGGAACACGGAGTGATAGTTATAAACTACTGTGTAGGAAGGATCAAATATAGTTAAACAAACTTAATTGGAATTGGAAGAGTTTGCCAGTCAGAAACTACTGCAGCACTGACTTTATTAATGTTAGTTATGTTCTAGATGCTATATGCAATAAATATATTATTTCTTCTTGTTCTCTACCTCTTCCATTTGTTCTCCTGGACACTTTCCTCCTTTGTCATTTTTTATATTTGCAAAATAATTATGGCAATATTAATAATTAATAGCTAACATTTATATAAGCTTTAAGGTTTTCAAAAATGTTTTAGACTTTCATCTGAGCCTCACAAAAACTCTAAGGAGATATTTTTACCTCTCTTATCCCCCATTTTACAGATAGGGAAACTGAAGCTGACAGGGGTAAAATGACTTGTTCAGAGTTATACAACTTATGTCTGAAGTAGGATTTAAACTCAGATCTTCTTGAGTTCAAGTCCACACTCTATCCCCTGAGTCATCTAGCTACCTAAGACTATAATTTGCAGAATAGGTGCCTTGCTATATTAGTGAAGGGGTTTCTTCATTGTCTATTCTATTTCCTACACTAATAATATCACCGTTCTGCTCAAAAGAAAAAAATATGTTTTGCATTCCAAACTATGCCTGTTTCCTTACTAATAAATGATAGTCATTTAAAGAAAATTATAAAGTGCATTCTTTCTTGTCTTGTTTTGCCTTGTGATATTATTTCTCTGCATTTCCCCCTTCAAAACCAAAAGAAAATTTTATTTAATCACCCTCATAAGTGACGTGTCAATAACAATGTACATGCTTCATTTCTTTATCATCTTCTCTCTTAGGTGTGAAAGGATGTATTCAAATGTGCAATTGTTCCTGCTGGTATTAAACTATATGAAGTTTAAAGGAGCTTACATCCTCCAGAGGAAATTGTCTCCATGTTCCCTCCTATCTCCACTAGGTTGATTATTGACTCTATTGGCCTTGTTCCTCAATTTTAGAAGTATAACTCCTTCAACTTCCATGTCAATTCTTTTCTACAGATGTGCTTCACAGTGCTATCTGAATGTCTAAGTCACCTCTGAATGAGATCCATCACCTTGTAAGCAACTCTGACTCCTGATCCAACCTCCACTTCAATCTGACATTTTGACTTGTGTTTTCACTTCTTATACTTTTGTTTAAAAAAGCAAAGTGAAATGACATACCTAAGGGCGAGAGGTCTCAGAGACCATAGACTCAATAGTCATAAGAAATAAAACTAAATGAAAACATCCCTGATTAAATGTATAATGGATATACAAATATGCAGAGATTTGTAATTATATCAGCATGAGTAGCTCCCAACTTGGCATCCCCTTCCATTTATGCAAATTGTATCTCATCTATGGCTTAGAAGATAAATGCTTGAGTTTCCTTAGACACACAGACATTAAGTGACTTTGCCAGGATCACAGAGCCAGTAAGTGTCAAAAGTAAAATTTGTACCAAGGTATTTCTGAATCCCAATCCCAGCATTTTATTTGCTATTTCACACTTTCTTTGCCCACACTATGAAAGGAGAAGCTATTAAGGTTAAAATCACCCCAAGTCCTTACAACATTTATTTTGGATAATTCTCTTATACTTTCCAATTATAAGGAAAGGAAAATGAAATAGCCTTGCAATATCCTTTATATTCAAAATTGAGAATAACAAACAACCAGAGCTGGACATTCTTTTGAAATTGTGGTGATAAATTTCTACTGATTGTTTTACTCAATCCTCTTTATAGTAAACTTGTAAAGTGTTGCTCCAAACACAATCAACATTTAAAGCATATTTTTGATTGGTTTATAGCAGTAATTACCCTAGCTCCCATTGCTTTAAGTCAGGTACATTGGATTTCATTCATCTCCCAGAGTTCTCTAATATTCTTAAGGTAACTTTGGTGGTTTCGGTGCTTTGACTTTGGTTCTAGACCCTGCTACTTGTGTTGCCGGAGTTTTAACTAATCTCTTCCAATTCATCACTAAGCACTTACCTCAAAGTTATAACAAGTCTATGCATACAAAGATGCTTTACAACACCTGGGGATATAATCTCCCTCTATCCCCCACTGATACTCTGAGAAGAAGACGTCAAAGTTCATAAATTAGTACCATTGTAAATCCAAAGTGCCTGCTCCTTCTTGCATCAACCCTACCCTGTCCACACACAGACACACCACTGGACTTGAATCTCAGGAACCATGACTTCTCAGGCCTTCCCTACTGCAATGGTCTATTGCATGTTACTCTTACTGGATACTGGGTTTGATGAAGATTCTTCCACCTGCACCTAAAAATGAAAAAGACAAATCAAACAGATACAAACAGAAACAAAATTTCAGGACAGTTTCTTGGTGCCATAGGAAGAGAGGACAGTAGGAGAATGTCACCCTTCTTCTGATCCTGTTATAGCATGACCCCCATTCTTTTGGTTTGTGTGACATTTACCCTCTCTGGATGAATTGGAAAATAAAGGCTTTCTCTGTCTAGTATTTTCAAAGATGCTGGCTATCAGAGGAAAGGCTATTCCCACCCCTATGGTAGAGAAACACAGAACATATTCTCTCTGAAATAGCCTGCCTCTATCTTGGGAGATGTGAACATGTGCATAGAAAAGCCTGGGTTTTAGATTATTGATTGTTACCTGGATCAGGGGTTAATCTGAAAAATGTCCTAGATGAAGATTTGATTGGCATTTTTCTAAATGTCAGAATTTTATGTGTGTGGAAATAAAATCAAATAACTTCAAATTCATTAGGTTATTTATTTTTCGTGGCAAGGGAGATCATTTGTAGTACACCTAGCACTATTTTCAGTTCTGACACTACATATTATGAAAAAGTTTGACAAATAAAAGTGTAACCAGAAGAGAATGAAGGGTGACCAGGATGACAAAATAATAGGAGACTATATTATCTGAGGATCAGAGGAGGGAAATGAGGTTCATTAGCCTGGAAAAGAGAAGCTTTGGGAAAATTGAAATGATAACTGTCATCAAGCAAGCGAGCAAGAATATATTCTATTTTCTCTTCTTGATCCCAGAAGGCAGAACAAGGGGCAAGTAGGAAAGAGGCAAATTCAGATTTAATGGAAGTGAAAAGAAAATATTCCCCTCCAGTTAAAGACATCCAGAAATATAATGGGTTGCCTTAAGAGTTGGTAGATTTCTACTCACTAGAAGCCTTCTAATAGAGAGTCCATGTTCACTTTTCAGGATATTTCTCAGGAGATTTTTGATCAATTAGGGGCCCCTGAGATTCTTTTAAACTCAGAGTTATTTTAATACTCTCATTGTAGATATGAGAAAACTAAGACCCAGAGTTCTCAAGTGGTTTGTCTGAAGTCATAAAACTATTTAGTTAATGTTAGAATTGGGGCATGAAACCAGGTTGCTAATTCTGGGCCTTTACACTGTATAAAGATGATTATAATTTTTAAATATATAAAATCCTGTGATGATACCAAATCATGGTATAGAGTTAACCTTGGATTCTCAAAGATTGGCAAAAGTACAAGGTCAAGAGAATATTACCAAACTGGAAATGCTAAAAGTACAGTTCCAGTGACAGACAGGATCTAGGAAATCCAGTGCTTGTGTAGTTAAATTCCTAAGCGGTTTTAGTAAAAAGGTTGGTGAGAAGGTGATGATTTTGTGTGTGTCTGTGTGTGTTTGTGTGTGTGTGGGGGTGCTGATATCACACTCATCAAAAGGTCTGAAGAAGTAGCCTGGCATAACAAAGAGAGCATTTTATATAACCCTTAGAATCCCTAAGATATTCTAAAGCTAACTGTGTGACTTTGAATAATTTACAACCTACCTCCGTTCTCCCTCGCTTTTCTCATCTTTAATATGAATAAAATGACAACACCTCTTTTTTAGGGTTTCTGTGAGGATTAGATTAATTTAATGAATGTAAAGTGTTTTTGAAACTTATTGTGTCATGTAAATATTAGTAGTTATTTTTAATACACAGTACATAATCTACTAAAAGTCAACTTTGCAGACTGTAATAAAATATTTTGCCTTGAGTCAGGATATACCTAAACTCAGTTTGTGGAATACAGGTATATATGCACACAGACACACAAGGACACAAACACATCTTCAGAGATTGTCCACATAGATATCTATTTTAATTATCTAATAATACGGAGAAAAACAGAAAATTTCCCTTTTGATGTAAAGACAACATAAATATTTTGCAATTTGAAAAGAAATATAAAACATCTACATTTAAATCTAGATTTGAAACCCATCCATAAGATCTGGGGCTAGTGAGGTAATTTCCCTGAACTTCAGTTTCTTCATCAGTAAATTAAAATTATAAGTGCAGTAGAAGGCTCAAGTGAAATAATTTATGTAAAGCACATAATCTGGTAAACTGAAAAGCTTTCTAGAGTTATCAGATGTTAGTTTGATTATCCATGGATGCAGAAGAAATATCCTCAGGTTGAAAATTAGAAAATCTTAGTTCAAAGTGAGTTCTTTAACTTAATGCCAATTTTAACTGAAGCAAGTCATTCCATCTGTGAGCTTCAGTTTCATGAAATAGGGAAACAAACGGAAAGAGCCAACATTCATTTTTATTAAAAACACTTGACTGTATAGGGATAATTGAAGGTTTCCTTGAAATGATAAGAAGAATTTACCTAAAATTATCAGCAAGTATAATTTGTAATGGGGATATTCCCAGTAATATCAGGTGTGAAACAACGATGCTTATCGTTACCAATATTATTTTATTGGAAATCATCGTAATAAGAGAAGAAAAAAGAAAAGAAGGGATCAAAATAGGGAATGAGGTAAGGAAATCTCACTTTTTGTAGATGACATGATGATATGCTTCCAAAATCAGAAATGCATATGTTATCTGGATATATCAAGAAATATTACAAGAAAGTTTGAAGATCATGGAACATATTAGACTTATGAATGGGCAAACATTTCTTGAATAAACAAGAAATAGAGAGCCTTGAGGTATAAAATGGATGATTTTGATTACATTAAGTTTTAAAAGCCATTTTTTACAAATAAAAAATGTGGTCAGGTTTAAAAGGAAAGTAGAAAATTCAGGAAAATTTTATGGACTTTCTAAGATAAAGGATGCATATTTTACATAAATGTAGAACTTTGTCAAAGTACTATAATTCTCTAATTGAGAAATGGTAAAAGGATGTGAATAGGCACTTACCTGATAAAAAGAATCAAATGATTTTAAAGTCATATAAAATGCTCTAAATCATTATTGATTATAAGAATACAAGTTAAAATAACCTGGAGATATTATTTGACACCTATCACATTGGATAATATGATCAAAGAGAAAATTGACAAATATTGAAAGGGATATGGAAAAATTAGGACACAATTCACTGTTTGTGTAACCATGAACCAATGCAAAAATTTTGGAGCGCAATCTGGAATTATGCCCTGCTAATGTGTGTGTGTGTGTGTGTGTGTGTGTACATATATTTATTTATATATATTCATTTATATAGATAGATGGATATAGATATAGATATACATATATGTATATATGTGTGCATATGTATATATATATGTGTATGTATATATATATATATGTACATATGTATATACACACACATATTAGGAATCATACACAGATATATATGCATATGTTTGCACATGTGTATATATGTGTGAATGTATGTATGTATATACATGTACGAACTTATGTATTTTAAATCATTTATACTAGCTTTCTTTGTATTGGAAAAGAACTGGAAACTGCATCGATGCCCATCAACTGAGAAATGGGTGAACAAGTTGTAGGATATGATTGTGATGTAATTCATATAATTGTGATGCCCTTGAAGAAATGATGAGCTCAATAATCTTTTAAAAACATGGATAGACTTGCATGAAATAATGCAGACCATAATGGGCAGAATCAAGAGAACAGTATACACACACATATATATATATATACATATATGAATATACATATGTATATGTATGCATGTACACAGATACACATGCATATGTGTGTGTTCCTCCTTCATTGCCAAAGAAGACCACGCCATTGGAGAAATAATGACATGACTTGCACTTGACTGTTTTGAGTGAGGGAAGGCTGTGCAAGTCACCAGCCTCGCTTCTCCTCCAGAGTCATCTGAATCCAGTGACCACATATTCATCAGGATGACTGGAGGTGACCCAGGATGAGGCAACTGAGGTTAAGTGACTTGCCCAAGGTCACACAACTAGTGAGTGTCAAATGTCTGAGGTGAGATTTGAACTCAGGTCCTCTTGAGTCCTGTTCTGGTGCTCTATCCAATGCATCACCTAGCTGGCCCTACATGCATATGTATATATTTGTGTATGTGTATATATACACACATATGTACATGAATATGTGTATATTTGTGTATATATATACACGTGTGTACATTTGTACACATTTATGTATAAAATATTTTGTAAAAGTCATAATTCCTTCTAGTCTTACAGCATGCATTCACACATATATACATAGATATGGGTGTCTATAAGCACATGTGTATCACACATACCAAATCACATGTATATGTTATGTATTATGCAAAATATTATGCCTATGTACACGAATAATTATATAGTATACATTCAATTCTGACAACACGTGTATAAACATTTATACAAATCATATAAGAAAGTATTAAATATACATGTAAGCTTTGTTGTATTTATGAATATGCATACACATGTTTTACATAATATATGTCTATGCATATTTGCATATGCATGTATGTTGTATCACTCAGGTAATATTCACAGCATGAAGGGTGGCTATGGATATGCCAGCGTAGTTCTCAATCACAAAGTATAACATATTCTCCATATAAAAGACAGAAGAAGAACATATAAAGACAACAGAAAGTCATACACCAACACTAGAAAACAAAATCCATCATAGTAACTAAGAAAGCAATATACATTGGCACTGCTGGGGACAAAGGTGTTTATAAGCCTCTATCTGCTGGGGCCTCCACACAAAGCACCACTCAGAAGCCTAGCTGTGCCTGCTTTCATGTGTCCTTCCCAGTTTTACCAGGTGACCAACTTCCTTTAGGTTCTTCTCCACCCTTCCTGTTCTACCTGTTCAGCATGCTCTTCCCACCACATGTGATTTAGGCTTCTATGTGATTTAACCAGGTCACATGGTCCTATTCCTGAATGGGAAAGAAAGATCCTCCCACTTAAATTAAAATTAGATATATGTACATATAAATCCTACAAAGTGCTTAATTCCTTTTATCTGAGACCTTGATCTTGTCTTCCTGATCCCAATGCCCCGCTATGTCCACTGTACCACCTAAATCTATGAGTAGACCGTATAAACATTCATCCAGCCACATACCTGCCATTACCAGAGAATATGCTGTATTCACAAATAACATACTTCTGCTGCTTCTGAAGCTCCTGCGGCCGCTCATGTTCCTCCTACTGGTAATACCCCTCCTCCAAAAATAGCCTGCTCGACATATTCTAACAGATGTCCTTGCCAATATATGAATTGTTAGGTGTTTCTGAATTCCAACACCTGGGGATAAAGTTTGTACATATTGTACACATTGATAAGGGTTGGGAAGGGCGATGAGATGAGAGAACGTTTGAAATCCTTCAAAGACAGGAATACAGAGGAGGTTCACCTGGAATGAATTTGCAGACTCAAGCATTGTTGAGGTGAAGGTGGTAAAGATTTATTACACTTTTCAGCAGGCAAGAGTTCTTAGGGAACCTATGATTTTATTGGGGTCCAGGTAAAGTTTATATAGGATATTCTATAGGAAAACATGTGCCAAGTATGATGAATAGGTGATTCAAGGAGGAATTATGGAGTGGTTAAGGAGTGATTGTAGTATCTATTGCTTAGTATTTTATTCAGAGTTCATTTGAAAATAACCTGGAGGTGTATGGAAGTGTGGTTTTAGGCCTAAAAACTTCACTAAGTCGACTAACTGTCAGGACTGACTAAGCAATACCAGACTGTTCTCATCTATGTCTTGTTAGAAAAGATAAATATAAGGGAGTATACGTATGTCTAAGTCTATGATACGTATGACTGGTCAGTGAGTAGGAAATGTCATAAGGACCCAGTACACAGCCAATACAGGCAGTACACAGGTGTTCAAACTAATAAATTCTATAGGTACAGCTGGCTACTGGAGCAGGATGGGAGACAACTTTTTTTTTTTTGGTTGGTTTGTTTCTTTTGTTTTGCTTTTTTTTTTTCTTTTTTTTCTGGGGCAGGCTGTTCTTGGAATGGGAAGAAACTGCCTGGAATAGAGTTTTGAGGCTAGGGAGAAATATGATTTTAGAATCGTGGTCCAAGCACAGGCACACCAGTACCCCATCAACATGACTCTCAGAAAATGGTTTTAAAAGTCCTCTTCTTAGTTATTTGATAAAAATGAAATCATACTTGCTAGAGGGAGGCTTTTTTAATAGCACCCATTGGCCCTGAGAGGAGCAGATCTGAGCAGGCTTCAGGGACGGAATCTCAGGTGGCCGTGAAGGTCCCTGAACCCACAGGCACTGCAGGTCAGTGAGAGAGCTTTCTGGGCTGGCCAAGAGGGGAATGAGGTGTCTCCATAATTCAGACCCCCTTGGGAGGCAGCAGCAGAGGCAGTGGTGGAGAGGGGCTCCCAGAGCAGGTGGGAGCTCCAGTCCCTTGTGTAAGGTCTCCACATAAACCCCCTGAGGGAACAGAGCCTAGGCAGCAGCCCTGCCCCCACCTGAGAACCAGAATTTAATCTTACCCTGAATAGCAGCTGGGCCCTATTGCTGAAAGCCCTGAGGCTGGGGAGCAGCATTTGAATCTCAAACCTCAAGCACTAGTGAGGCAGGGGTGGAGAGGAATCTCAGAAGTCAAGTAACTGGCTGTGAAAAGACCCAGAAAAAGGAAAAAAATAAGACCATAGAAGGTTACTTTCTTGGTGAACAGATGTTTCCTCCTTTCCTTTCTGATGAGGAAGAACAATGCTTACCATCAGGGAAAGACCTAGAAGTCAAGGCCTCTGTATCCCAAACATCTGAAATAGATATCCAATGGGCTCAGGCCATGGAAGAGCTCAAAAAGGATGCTGAAAATCAAGATAGACAGGTGGAGGAAAAACTGGGAAGAGAAATGAGAGAGAAGCAAGAAAAGCATGAAAAATGGGTTAATACCTTGCTAAAACAGACCCAAAAAAATGCTGAAGAAAATAACACCTTGAAAAATAGGCTCGCTCAATTGGCAAAAGAGGTTCAAAAAGCCAATGAGGAGAAGAATGCTTTCAAGAGCAAAATTAGCCAAATGGAAGAAGAGGTTCAAATGCCCACTGAAGAAAATAGTTCTCTCAAAATTAGAATGGAACAGATGGAGTAATGGAGGGTAATGACTTTCTGAGAAACCAAGAAATCACCAAATAAAGCCAAAAGAATGAAAAAATGGAAAATAATGTGAAATACCTCATTGGAAAAACAACTGACCTGGAAAATAGATCCAAGAGAGACAATTTAAAAATTATGGGACTACCTGAAAGCCATGATCAAAAAAAGAGCCTAGACATTATCTTTCATGAAATTATCAAGGAAAACTGCCCTGAGATTCTAGAACCAGAGGGCAAAATAAGTATGCAAGGACTCCACTGATCACCTCCTGAAAGAGATCCAAAAAGAGAAACTCCTAGGAACACTGTGGCCAAATTCCAGAGTTCCCTGGTCAAGGAGAAAATATTGCAAGCAGCTAGAAAGAAACAATTCAAGTATTATGGAAATGCAATCAGGATAGCACAAGATCTAGCAACTTCTACATTAAGGGATAGAAGGGTATGGAATAGGATATTCCAAAAGTCAAAGGAACTAGGACTGAAACCAAGAGTCACCTACCCAGCAAAACTGAGTATAATACTTCAGGGGAAAATATGGTCTTTAAATAAAACAGAGGACTTTCAAGCAATCTTGTTGAAAAAACCAGAGCTAAAAAGGAAATGTGACTTTCAAACACAAGAATGAGAAGAAGCAAGTAAAAGTAAACAGCAAAGAGAAGTCATAAGGGACTTACCAAAGGTGAACTGTTTATATTCCTATATGGAAAGACATTATTTGTAACTCTTGAAACTTTTTAGTTTCTGGGTAGTTGGTGGGATTACACACACACATACACACATACACACACGTACACACGTGCACACACACATACACACATGCATGCACACACAGAGACAGCACAGAGTGAATTGAATAGGATGGGATCATATCTTTAAAAAATTAAGGTAAACGGTGAGAGAGAAATGTATTGGGAGGAGAGAGGGTGAAATGGAATTGGGTAATTTATCTCTCATTCAAGAGGCAAGAAGGAGACTTTTTAGTGGAGGGAAAAAGAGAAGAGCTGAGAAAAAAACATGAAGTTTACCCTCATCACATTCAACTAAAGGAAGGAATAAAATGCACACTCATTTTGGTATGAAAACCTATCTTACAGTACAGGAAAGTGGGGGAGAAGTACAGAAAGTGGGGGGCCATGATGGAAGGGAGGGCAATGAGAGGAGGGAGCAATTTGAAGTCAACACTCAGGGAGGGACAGGATCAAAAGAGAGAATAGAAACAATGGGGAGCAGGATAGGATGGAGGGAAATATCATCAGTCTTATACAACACGACTGTTATCAAAGTCATTTGCAAAACTACACAGATAGGGCCTATATTGAATTGCCTGCCTTCCCAAAGGGAATGGGTGGGGTGGGAAGGATGGGGAGAATTTGAAACTCAAAGTTTTAGGAACAACTGTTGAGTATTGTTCTTGCTACTAGGAAATAAGAAATACAGGTAATGCGGAATAGAAAGTCATCTGGCCCTACAGGAGAAAAGAGAAGATGGGGACAAGAGAAGGGAGGGATGATAGAAGAGAGGGCAGATTGGTGATGGGGGAAATTAGAATGCTCGGTGTATTGGGGTGGGGGAGGGGACAAATGGGAAAAAAATTTGGAACCCCAAATTTTTTGTAAATGAATGTAAAAAGTTAAATAAATTTATATTAAAAAAAGTAGTAATGAACTGAACATTTTAAGAAAGAAAAATGCTTGAGAAATCTTGTAGGAAGTTATGCAAAATGAAGAGAGAAGAATCAGAACAATTTATATGATAAAGCAAGATAAACAATTATTAAGGACAAATCCAAAGAACTCATGATAAAACATTCTACCCATTTCCAGAGAAAGGTATGAGAGTTGATAGGTTAAGAGTACAGACTGAAGCATATTTTTTTTTTCTTCTCTCATGACATAGATAATGAAAATGTTGTGTGATTTAAACATACATATTTTTTCACAGGGTTTGCTTAAAGTTCAATAAATTTTAAGTAGAAAACATAGAATTTGCATCTTGGTCTTGTGATTACAAATCCAGCTTCCTCTTCTTACACTTTTTGCTTGCTAGAATAAATCAAAGGCAAACTTCAAATCTAGTTGAATGATGAAGTGTACCATATAAAGTGATTGACTTTTTAAATAAAGAAAACTTATGGTTCTAATTAAAGGAATAGGAATTATTATCTTTTTCTGTTCCATTTTGGAGGGAACTATTCCTCTTGAATTGACTCTGAAGAAAGTTTAAAGAGTAATTCCATATGCACTTGGCATTTTCAACATGGTTGCAACACAAAAGTGCCAAACTTCATATGCTGACAAATTTTAGGGATAACATTAATTTGAGTGTACATATGCATGTGTCATTAAAAAAAGTTTCCTTATGTTATAATCTTGTCATTAATATATCAATAAACTATTATTAATTACCTAATACATTCAAGTTTCTATATGAGGCAATTGGGATGCAAATAGAGAAATTAAAAACAGCTCAGAATATTATGAGAAGATACAAAACATAAAACATAAAACAAAACATAAAAATGATAAGTAATTATGATATAATTTTTAGAAAGAAAGATAATTTACTAGGCCAATGTAGTGCCATTGCAATATTCACAGAACCTATGACAGCCATCAATCCAGCACAATTCTGAATCGGAAAATACAACAGATTATCTATATAGAAGACAACCAAAACATTTATTCAGACTCCAGAAAGCCAAATCCATCATAGTAACAAAAATCTATACACAATAACAAGGCAGAGAACAACACCAGGCCCAAGCCTTCCCTCTGTTAGACTTCCCATAAAGAACCTCCATTAAACAAAACACAAACAGGCTTACCTTAAACAAAATGCTCCTCTCATACTCACAGCCAGCTGCAGGCTTGCCTGTACCCTCCCCAGCTCTGACATTTGTCATATTTTAACTGAAACACAATGAGGAAAGATGAGTAATTATAATTTCTGGTAAACAAAAGTAAAAAGACACATACATAATGGATAACTTTATATGTACATATGTATACACATATACATACCCACAGAAACATTTACATATTTATGTATATATGTGCATATATATATATATATATATACACACATAAATATGCTGTTTACAAAGACAAATGGAAAAATATACTATACTTAAAAGAACCATGGATAATGAAATCCTATCAATATTAAACATATATGAATTCAATATCACTGCATTTATGCATTTATGATTCTATGCTACATTACTTGCTACTTTCAAATATTTTGATTCTACATGCAATGTTTTCAAACTAAATTTTATACACCTAATATAATTGTTGACTGGTAATCTCAAGGAAACTACAACAAATAGATAAAGGCCTAAAAAGTAAAGTCACATAAATAAAATGTTGATTTATAGTAACAAGATGGGAAGGTGATATTTCCATAATTACAGAATGGAAAAATAATTGAATTAGCATAGGATAAAGAAATTCACAAAAATAATGTGGAATATTTGGTTATGCAAAATAGTTATGGAAAATCTTATTAAGATAGGAAAAAGATATATTGGAGAAATAATAAACAGAAATGTTCAAAATATTTATTGTAGCATTATTAAGAATTAATGTTCATGGAATATATAGAATTATTTTCATGGAATTCATAATACGTACATTGTTATTGAAAGATAGATTAATAAGTTGTGGTATATTGTTGCTATGAGATATATTTGTGTAATATGGAAGGGTGAATATTAAAGTTTTAAGAGGAATAGTATACTCAAATTTACATGAAGTGCTATGAAATTAAAAAAATAGAGAAGGACCATATAAACAATGAAATTTGTTCAAATTATTTAACTATTTATCAATTGAGAAATGGTCCTAATTCTTAGGAATTTGAATGTTACATGTATATATATACATATATGTGTGTATATTCACATATACATGCATGCATACACATATTCATACACATAGATATAACATAAATGAGATATTTATCTTATACAAGATATGTATACATATGTATATGTATGTACAAAGATTTTTCTCTCCAATTAACTCTACTCTTTTAACCCTTTATTCCTTATCTTTTAATAATAGATATATGATTTGCAAACACAATTACATACACATTTACTTTTTGTGGATCATCTTTGATTTCCTACCTTTATTGTCTGTATTTCCAATTTTATCTGGGCTTATAGATTCAATTATAGTTTCTACAGATACACACATACACATCTTCATTCTTTGCATGAAGCCCTAAACTATTCTATATGTGGGACTACCTGAAGATGATGAGTATACTACAGAGAAGAATTTGATGGAAGCTGGTAATACAGTGTCATTCCTAATAAAATGTCACAGTTCTTTTTTTTTCAGATTAAAACTAGTTAAAACAATGTGGAGAGACAGAAAAGCAAAAACACCAACACCAGAAACAACCAAATTATACAATGGATTAAATTTACCTTATGTTCAGCTAAACCCAGATTACTGTTTCCCCAAATTAGTTCTTTAAATGAAGACCACATAAAACAGGCATCTTGTAAAGACAACTGTGAGTCACTAAAACAGTCCCATGTCAGTCTCACAATATTTAGTTTTATTTCTTCTGTAATTAGAATTAAGACAGACTTAGTGAGGCATTTTCATGGGTGACCTGGTGTAGAGGTGTCAAACTCTCAGCCTATCAGGGAAAGTAATCTACAATTCTCCCTAGTGTGGGGAACTAAATTAAAATATAATTTGAACATGTTTAACAGATATGAGTAAAAGACACAATTCAACATAGATAAGGTTATTTTGTAGTTTTGTTTTTTTTTTAAGTAAAAATATAACCTTCAGGGATCCATTTGTATTTAAATTTGAAACCACTGGTATACTGGATAGACAACAAGTCTTAAATCCTGGTCTTAAGATCCTCTCTAATGATGATGTCACACCTGAAGTATTTTAATTACCTGTGGTCTTGTCTCCTAGTCTCTTAATTTTCCTCACTGCAGTCCATCTTTCATTTAGCTATCAAAATTGATCTTCCCAAAGTGCAGGTCTAACCATTTCATCTCTCTGTTTAGTAAACTTAAATGGATCCCTTTTAACCCCTGGATCAACTATGAAAAGTCTCTTTGTTTGACTTATATTCAAAATGT
The DNA here is from genome assembly GCA_023548195.1 of Bettongia penicillata ogilbyi. NCBI lineage: Eukaryota > Metazoa > Chordata > Mammalia > Diprotodontia > Potoroidae > Bettongia > Bettongia penicillata. The sequence goes on along the minus strand of JAJHZJ010000470.1, from coordinate 7,812,559 downwards.
TATTAAGAGATATTCTGTTTTCCTGAACTAAGGCACAGGAAACAAACTTTTCCCTGAGCTTGGCATAACAACAATGATTTGCACTCACCCTCTGGATGATCTCAGTCACAGCAAAATCTGGAAATTGTTTCACAGCAAAATCTGAAAAATCTGAAATTTTTTTCATGCAATTATTGCATTGCTTTGACCAGCCCCAGGTACCCTCTGAGCTCAGACAGCACCTGCTGCAACCATATTCTGGTCATGAATACCTCATATGAATCAAACTTTTCCCATTGCTGTTACTATCTATCATTGTCATGGATGCAGCTAACTGTTTATCTACTGGTAAAAGTATTGAGATGCTGCAATGATAATTCAAATAGGAAGATCTCTCCCATTCATTAATAGGTCCATGTGACAACATGTGGTAGGAGGAGCTTCCTGAACAGGTAGAACAGGAAGGGGTAGAGCAGAATGTTTGAACCAGAAAGAGGCAAAGCTAGAACAGAGCTGAGTGGAAATTAGTCAGAAAGCAGTCAGAACTGAGGAAGAAAGAGAAAACAGGTAGCTGAGTATGAGGAGCAGAACTTGTTTGTGATTTTGTGTAAAGGAACCTGTCTGATTTGTTTAAGGGAACTGGTTTGTGTGAAGCCTAGCAGGGGGAAACTTTGGGGATTGTGTCACCCTCTGCATTGTTGGGTATAGATTTTTTTGTTTCTGTGAAGGATTTGACTTTCTGGTATCTGAATAAATGTTTTGGTTTAGTCATCTGGATAGAATCTGTTGTGTATTGCAATTCAGAATTGTGCAAGCATGTTTGTGGCTGTCATAGGTGCTGTGAATATTATGTTGGCATTACAAATGGTGATGAGGATGGAATCACAAATTATCAAGCCTCTACTTGGAAGCAGGAAGGCTTTAGAGAGAGAAATAGATGTCTCAGGATGTGAGAATTTACCGAATTTATTCCTCCTTTGCAAGAATGGGTTAAATACACAGAACTCAATGAGAACTGGAAACCGAAGCTATAGAGGGGAGAACACAGAGATTTGGAAAGATGTTTTCAGGGAATGCCAGAGGAACCAGGAAGAGAACTGACAGGGGTCTGTGGGAGAGACTGGTCCTTGCTAGCAAGTTCTTGCTTTATGTGTAAAAAGCAAAGACAGGCTGCTGGAAAAGGCTCAGATGGAAAGGCAGTTGGTTGGTTCACATGAGAAGCTTTTTATCCTTCAGCATTCAAACTTTACTTTGGAAGACCAAGCTAGAAACTCTCAAGTGATAGAAGAAAACTCTGCTATTGGTTTAGCTCATGAAACAAAGCAAAAAAGTTGCAAAAGGAAGGAAGCATGGGAAGCTTTTCAGGCAGAAGCACAACAGGAGAATCAAGGAGGGCACATAGAGTTTGGGGAGATAATTGAGGATTTTACTCAACAGGAGGTCACAGATATTTTCTGTTAGTTTACCCGAAGGATGAGAGAATCATTGGTGTCTTAAATGATGAGAATTTGTGAAAAAGATTAATTTCTTTGAGAGAGAAAAACAAGTAGCCTCTGGAATCAGTCAGAATACATTGACAATTGAAGAATTGTTTGCTACTCTATTGAGAGCATGTGTAGATTTTGGAAGAATAGATGACAATAAAACCAAGTGAACTATAAACAAAACGTGTTGAGAGAAGGGCCTTGATATTAGACTGTACATGGACATAAGAACTGTCCCTACACATCCTTCTGGAACATTGTATCCAAGTTCATCACACCTGCAGGGAGAACAGGAAATTGACCAGACCCTAGCTCCGGTTATAGGAAGTATTCTTCTAGCCAGAATGATGACCCCAAAACTGTCAATTACAAAACAGTAAGCAACAGTGAATGATGCTATGCCAGTGGGTTCATGGATTGCAGAAGCATGGCTGACCCTGTATCTACCTTGATTCTGGTTATTGTCTCTTTGTTCCTTTTTGGCTTTTCGTCTGTTCACCTTGACAGATTTGATTTCTGCAGGATCAGTACCCTCCATCTGCAGATGCCTGATTATTTAAGCTGAAAGTTATTCCCTGTTCACAAATGTGATGTGTTACCTCTGGACCTGAAGTGGACCAAGTTCCAGATGCAATTTGAGGAACTGATGGGACCTCTTGGAGCATGGACAGCTTTATATCCAATTACAGCAGGAAGAAGTTATAGAAGAAGAAATCTTTACCCCTTAACCCAGGAGATTTGGGGCCCCATTCTTTGAAGGTGGAGTGATGTTCTCAAGCCCTACTCTGAGATATTGTTTTATAAACTTATTTTCTGTTATCCCGATTACAATTCTGTTGATACCAGTTGCTATGATGGATTTGGCACATTTTTTCATGGATCCTTCACTTTATCCTATGCAAAAATATAAACTCAAATTCTTCATTTCTAAGAGATTTACAAATATGACTGCAATGTTATTTTGTAATACCTATAATTGAGAAAAGTATTCACTTTAGTTTAAAACAAGATTATCTCTTTTTTCTCATGCTACCAATAAAGTTTTGTTAGCATGGTGACTATATGACCTTGGATACTTAAAATTTTGATAGAAGAATACAGGTTCTGGAAAGTCCTATCTCACTGAAGAAGCTTTGAATAAACATCCAGAAAGATAAATTTTTTTCTTTCATCTGAGGATTATGCTGCTAAAGTTCAAATGGTTCCATTATCAGAAAGCTGGTCAGGAAGTAATTAGCTTTTTCCGCATATTACTTCATGAAAGTTCATATTAAGGAGCTGAATTCCGTACTTCATTAATGGAAGAAATATGATATAACAGCAGTCTTTTTATGGTAGGAAATGTCACATATCTTAACAAAAAGAAACAATTATATGAGCATATCCATATATTTTGTACGCATAGACAAGATTGAAATTTACCAAAATTAAATAAGAAGTGAATCAAAGAAGGTAGAATAAAAATCCAAAGAAAGATAAAACAAATATTTCATTCCTCTCTCTTCCAGAGGGAAAAAAATAGGAAAATAAACTAAAAATAAATGAACTAGAAAGAAAAGAAAGTCTAAACCCAATGTATAGTACAGAAGAAATAAATTGGTATGGTATTAAAGAAAACAAAGTAAAATTTCTAAAATAAATCAAGGTTAATGATGCAATAGGCTTTTTCTTCAAATGCCAAAATCATTTAAATGGGAGCTAGTCATTTAGGAAATGTTAAGGGACCTGCTTTGGGGAGGAGACATTCTTCAGTCTCCTATTGTGTGGATTGGAACAACCTTTCCTGTTCTCTACATGAATGGAGCAAACTGAGTCTTTTCAACTACCCAACTTGACTGGACTCTCTCCCTCTCCCTCTTCCTCCCCCCACTCCCTCCCTCCCTCTCTCTGTCTCTCTCTGTCTCTGTCTCTCTGTCTGTCTCTGTCTCTCTGTCTCTGTCTCTCTGTCTGTCTCTCTCTGTCTCTGTCTCTGTCTCTCTCTCTCTCTCTTTCTCTCTCTCTCTTCTCTCATTCTTTCTGTCTCTGCCTCCCCACCTACCTCTAGAAAATTGAAGTCTCGTTCAACCATAGCATGGAAACCATGTACTATGCTAGGTTCAGGAAAAGCCCTTCCCCCCAACTTCTCTCCTTTTAGGACATTATTGAGAAATGGGTTTGGAGTTTTGTTCTAGATTGTCTCATTTTTTCTTTTCAGTTCTAGGGACAGGCAGTGGAGTTGCCTGACATTGAAGCTCAAGTCATACTTACCTTGGAAGCAAGATTGCAAGACAGGAGCTATTGCCACTAAGCAAAGGAGCTCTGAGAATCCTGTGCTTTTGGACTCTAAACCAGGTTCCTTTGAACTTGAAGCTTGACATGTCTTATTGAGAAAATGAGTTATGAAGGTAATGCCCGCGACCATCCCTAGATATTGAGGGATATAGTATAAACAGGGTAGGAGGGTATATATGCTCCTTCAGGTATTGGTAAGGGATTTTGTATATTTCCTTCCATACAGTTGAATTCAATGTTCCTCTCTAAAAAAAAAAATAATAATAATAACGATAATCTTGCTGCTAAATAGCTAAATTAAATTGGGACCTAAGGGGTGGCCTAAAATTCAAGAATAAAATTGGTAGCAGTTTGAGCCACAGGATTGAGCAGAAACACCAAGCTTCCTTCAAGGCACTGGAGAATCTTGCGGGAGGGGTGGAATGTAACACAACTGGCTGTCAAGCAGTAGTAACTGGGGTAGCCAGTGTTTCAGCGATAACAATAATTAATGCAATAACAATAAATTAGGCCACATAAATGAGGCTGGAATCAATGTAAAAAACTAAAGAATAGCTTATAAGCTTAACAAAAAGAATTGAAAGTCAGGAGAAATAAGATGACTTAATGAAAGGTAAAATCTACACCAGCTGATTCTCATCATCTTAAAATGAGAATGGGTTTTGTTAAATAAAGTAAAGAAAAAGGAAAGGATAGATGTGATTACAAATAAAAACCATAAAAAGTCTGCAGATAAATTAATTATATTGATGCAATTTTTAATAAAAATGAAGAAATATCATGGTGAATGCTCTAGAGAAAGGAAACAAGAGTAAAATAACTGCAAATAGAAGCCAAGAAGCAATAGGAGAATGGTGAAATAACACAGGAAATTACCTAACTCTACTAAATTCTCCTCCAAGTAACTTAAAGCCCGAAATTGAATTTTAGAGGAGCATAAACAGTACAAATTAAAGGCAAAGTAAAAAACAAGGGAGGGGCATAAACTTATTCACCCTAAGACAACTTAGTGGGATGTTAGAAAAGATCTGACCTAGAGGGTAGCGATTTGACCACTGATTGGTTACAGAGGCCTGGGCTCTGCTCACAGATCCAAGATGAAGAGGACTGGCTGTGGTCACTTGCAGGTGAGTCACCTATTTCAGTTCCAGTTCAAAGAATGGAACTGATGCTTACGGCCGCAGTAAAGCAAAAGTCAGGAGTATATTTCTGGGACAATGGGGGAAGAGAGCATTTGTGATGACAGCAGTGTGGGACAAGGTGTATTTTGCTCATGGCTCAAGGGTGGAGAGGAGTATCTGAGGCCACTCATAAACTAAGGTATTAGCCAGAAGAGTACTAACCATATCTGGTCTTGCATCATTACACTTTGGAAGAACCAAAAGGCAAAACACCCCAGACAAAACTCTGAAAACAACAATAGGAAATATCTGAAGCCTAAGCCATCATCCCCCACATTCTAGGAGTGTGTGTAACCTTACTTTAACAGAAGTTTACAGTGAAGAATTAGGTTATTTTAAAATAACTAAACAACAGAGAAAGTTAACAATAAAAAGCACTGTGATAGAGATCAGGGTTGAAACTCAGAAGACAATGAAATCAAGACAGCTATCTATAAAATTTCAAATAAAAAATGCAAAATGGTCACAAACCCTAAACAAGATATTGGAAGAGCTTAAAAAGTACTTTAAAAATAAAATAAGAGAGGTAGTGAAAAAAAATCAGAAATTAAATGAGTAATTCAAGAAAATTATGAAAAATTGAAAAAAAAATTAGCCTGAAAACATATTGAAATAAAGAACTACTTAAAATGACAGTTAAGAAAGGGTAAAATAGTGACTTCATAAGACATCAAGAAATAACAAAACAATATCAAAATAAATTTTAAAAAAGAGAAAATGAAAGATTTCATTGGAAAATCAACTGGCATGGAAAACAGATTAAGGAGAGAAAGAATAAGAATTGCTGGATTACTGGAAAGTCACGATAAAAAGAATCTAGACATAATATTTTAAAAGTTAAGGAAAGTTGACTTGAAATTTTTGAGGTAGAAGATAAAACAAATATTTTAAAAATTCATTGATTGAGATCTGACAAAGATCCTAAAATGAAAACTCACAGAAAGTTTATAAATAAATTCAAAAGATCCCAGATTAAGGAAAACTATAACAAGCAACTAGAAAGAAACTATTCAAATATTATGGAGCTATAGTCAGTTTACCACAAGATTTTGCAGCTTTTCCATTAAGATGATCAAGAGAATTAGAAAAAGAAAATATTCTGAATGTCAAAGAATCTGTGTTTGCGATCAAAAATAACCTACCCAGAAACACTGAGTGTAAGCTTACGAGGAAAAAAAAAATGGATCTCTAATGAATTAAATGTCTTCAGGCAATTTTGAAGAAAAGATCAGAATTGAACAAAACATTTGATTTTTAAAATACAAGAAAATAAACATAACAAGGTAACAATGAAAGGCTAATCAAAATGAATTTAATTAGGTTAAACTGTTTAATGTCTTAAATGTGAAAATTATATTTGTAAGTCTTAAGAATGCTATCACTTTTGGGGATAGATGGGAAAATATACATGGATAGAGGGCTTAGGTGTCGTTGATTGTAGGGAGATATAAAATGGAGCAAATTATCACAAACAAAAGAGGGGTGAATGGAAGAACTTTTAAAAAGGAGAGGACTATGGGTGAAGGATAGGCAAGCAAGGGAACTTAATTCTCATCAGATTTCAATTTAAGAGGGCATAAAATTATACACACACATGCATACACACATATATGTATGCATTTATATATGTATACTAAAGAATACAGTCATATTCATGAAACCTCCTTTCCATTCTGTCCCATAATAGTCATTGACTACATGGACTCTTTTGGATATAAATGTCTTCTTAAGTTATAGAAGAGTAGGAGAGCATGGGGACAGGACAAAGGAAGGACTTCTTATAGTCTGGGTTAGAAAGACAATAGTCAGAAGTAAATTAGACATCTAAAAAAGGGATATTGGGAGGGAGTGAAGTATAAAGAAGAATAAATAAATAAGAAAGAAGTCAAAGAAATGATTAGAATATTTGATAAGCTATATATGATTGACATTGAGAGAGTTAAATGGGAATATAAATGGATATATAACATTTCCCCTGATACATATTAAAAAGTTAATATTTAATTATATAAGCATATTCAATTAACATTTCAAAAGTGTACCAAATCAAATAATATAGAAAGGTAGAAATAAATATATAGAAATTAATATGAAAATATGTAGAATAAAAAATATTCCATGGATACTTTTTCTCTCATAATGTAATAAAATTATGTTTGCTAAATTAACATGGAAACAGATTAAAATTAATTTGAAACTAAATAATCTAATCTTAAAGAATTAGTGGGGCAAAGAATGAATCATAGAAATAATAAATTATTTTATTAAAGAGAATGATAATAATGTGATAACACAGTAAAACTTAATGAATGAAGCAAAAGTTAATCAGATAAATTTCTATCATTAGATACTTATGTCAATAGAGAAATATCAGATGAGTGAATTGAGTGTACAATTTTTAACAAATTAGAAAAAGAACAAATTGTAAATCCTCAATTAAACTCGAATTGGAAATATTAAAAATTAAAGAGGAGATTTATAAAACTGAATGTAAGAAGCCCATTGAAAAAATAAATAAAACTAGAAACTGGGTTCATGAGGAAAACAATAAAATATGTGAACTATTGGTTAAATATGATTTAAATAAAGGAAAAAAAAAACAAATCACTAGTTATCCTAAGTTATTGTCCCCGGTTATATGCCAATAAATTTAACAATGTGAGTGAAATGGAAGAATATTCAAAAATATAAACTTCTCAGATTAGCAGAAGAGGAAATAGAATACCTAAATAAATTAATTTTAGGAAAAGAATATGAACCAAAAATGAGCTTCCTAACAAAATACAACAGGAACAGATGAATTTAAAAGTGAATTCTTTGATTCATGGCTGACTCTTTGTGATCTCATTTGTTTTATTTCATTTTTGCAAAGATACTATAGTGGTTTGCAATTTTCTTCTGCTCATTTTACAGATGAGGAAACTGAGACAAGTGGAGTTATCTGACCAGGCCAGGGTCACACAGGTGGTAAGCACCTGAGGCCAGTTTTTGACTTTGAATTCAGATCTTCTTGACTCTGGTATTTATGCACTGAGACCTCTAGCTATTCATAAATAGATTCTACCAAACTTTGAAGGATGAACTATTCCAACATTAAATCAATTCTTTCGAATAATATACAAAGACTTAGGCCTTCCAAACCCTATTTATGAAACAAATTATGGTGCTGAAACCTATAAAAACAAAGAAAGAAAATTATAGACTAATTTTCCTAAAGAATATTGATGCAAAAATCCAATGTAAAGTGCTAGCTAGGAGACTACAATAATATATCACCAAGATCATAGCTTATAATCAAATTGGATTCATACCAAGAATGCAAGACTGGTTCAATGCAATGATAGCTCCTAACATAATTGATCATATCAGAAACAAAATTGAGTGAAATCATATGCTTAAACCAAAAAGATGCAGAAAAAACGTGTTTTTGACCAAAAAAAACCCAAAACAACAACACTCAATCTTATTGAAAACACTTGAAAGCGTAGGTATTAAAGGTATTTTTACTTGATAATATAAGAAGCACTTGCCAAAACCTATCAGCAAACATTATTTGTGAGAGAGATAAACTAAAATCCTTCTTAATAAGATTAGGAGTGAAGCGATAATGCCCATTATTACCAACATTATTCAATAATGCATTACAAATTCTACCAATACCAATAAGAGAAGAAAAAGAGTTGGCTGCAATAAGAATGCGTAATGAGAAATTAAAATAAAAAACCTCTTTTTATAGACAGTATGATGGTATGCTTAGAAAATCTAAGTGATTCAATTAAAATTGGCTAAAACAAAAATTTGAGGAAAGTAGCAGCATATAAAATAAAACTACATAAATCATCACCATTTCTAAATGTTACCAACAAAGCTCTGCAAGAAAAGATAGCAAGAGACACTTTATTTAAAACGACCATGTTGAATATAAAATATTTCTGAGTATACCTGTAAAGACAAGCCTAGGAACTATATGAACATAATTCCAATACACTTTTAATACCAAGTAAGGAATATTAATTGTTCATTTGTGGGATGAGTCATCATAATAAAAGTTATAATTCTACCTAAACATGTTATTCAATGTCATCCACATTAAAATGTCAAAATTATTTGTTTCAAGTACTAAAAATAATGAAATTCATTTGAAAGACTCAAAGGTCAAAAATATCAAAGGAATTAGTTAAAAATACACAAAAATGAAGAAAATTTTGCAGTGCCAAGGCCTTGAACTTTACTATAAGGTGGTAATTATCAAATTTATATGTTATTTTAGTTGTTCAATTGAATCTGTCTCTTCATGATCCCATATGGGGTTTTCTGGGTAACAACACTAAGAATGGTTTTCCCTTTCCTTCTCCAACTCATTTTACATTTAAAGAAACTAAGGTAAAAGGGCTTAAGTGACTTGTCAGGGTCACACAGCTGTTAAGTGTCTGATGCTAGATTTGAAATCATGAAGATGAGTCTTCTGGGATCCAAGCCTGGAATTCTATCCACTGCACTCCTAACTGCTTGGTATTTCTTCATGGGAATGAACCCAAGGCAAGACTATCTGGTAGTAGCTAAAAAAATAGAAAGGTAGAAGACAGTAAATGACTATACTAACTACACGTTTGATAAATTCAAAGATTATTTGTCAAAATTTGTTTGTAAAATTGGAAAGTCATCTGGCAGAAACTAACATTTTATACCATTTACCAAGATAAGGTCAATATTTAAACATAATTAAATTAGATGATGATGGGCCATATCACCTATCAGATTCATGAATAAGAGAAGAATTTGTGAATAAACAAGAGACAGAGAAAATTATTTGATATAATAGGGAGTATTTTAATTACATTATATTTACTTTTTTTTTAACAAATGAAACAATATAGACAATACTAGAAGGAAAGCAGATAATTGGGGAGACAATTCTATAGCTTATTTCTTGGATATTTCCTACGTATTCAGTGAACTAGGTTAAATTTCTGAAAATATCAGGCAATTTTTGGAGAAGAAATCAAAGCTATATAAGTCCTATAAATGTTCTAAATCATTATTAATTAGAGAAAGGTAATGAAAACAACTGCGGGGTGTCGCCTCACACACATCAGATACTAAAATGATAGAAGAGGGATGACAAATGGTGGTGGGGTTGTGGAAAAGTTGGGACATTAATGCAGTGTCAGTGTAAATGTGAACTGATTTAACCATTTTGGAGAGTAATTTGCAAATAAACCCAAAGAATTATAGAATTTTCTAATAATTCTTCAGTCAATATTACTACTCTGATCTTTTTCTCAAAGTGATCTGGGAAAGATGAAAATAAGCTATATGTTTTTAAATAGTTTTAGCAACTCACTTTGTGGTGGAAAAGAATTGAAAATTAAGTGGATGCCCATCAATTGGGAAAAGGTTGAATAACTTGTGAAATATGATTCTGATGAAATTCTACTGTAGATTAGGAAACAAAGAGCAGTTTGGTTTTTATTGAAATCATGGAAGGACTTGCATGAAATAATATTGATTAAAATGAGCAAAGCCAAGAGAACATTGTATATAGTAACAGAAAATTGATCAAAGAATAACTGTGAAGGACTCAGCTATTCTGAGAAATATAGCCATTCTAATTAACTATGAAGGACTTCTGAAGGAAAGTGATACACAAAATTATATATTGTGTGGTTCTATATGCATACATACGTATATACATACACACACACATGTAGTTGACCTCTAGTGTAGGTTTATGAGGGAGAAAGGAGCCAATTCAAAATGCTAACAAAAATAAATGAACGAATGAATGAAAAATTTTGAAAAGGTGATATAACCACTACCACTCTTTCCTTTGTGATTGAAAAGCTTGAAAAACTAAATAAAAGAGAAATACATAGTAGAAAGACCTTTTTGAAAAGCAAAGCCGGCAGATGCTCAGAGCACTCCTGCCTCCTACCATTATGTCGCACCCGCCTCCTATTATTGAGGTCCATCAAGGAAGTGACAAACCTTCAGATGAGCATAGGACTGATCTTAACCCTGACAGTCTGCAGGGTGGTGATGACCTGGATGTTAACTCTGTGCTGAGTTCTCCAGTTAAAACTGGCGAGGGCTCCCAGGGATTCTGCATATCCCTACATGCCATAAAGAAACTGTCAGTGGAAGCTCTGGTCAGTTTAGAAGGTGAGTTGAATGGGAAGTATGATGCTTTGAAGAATACGATTGAGCAGTAACAGCAGCAGCTGACCAATGACCATTTCTTCTTCCACAATTCTGTCTCCTCACTTTTCTGGGAATCTGCCATGACCTGAGACTGGCCTGTTGGCAGGGAAATGTAGTGCAATGAAAACAAAACCGTTCTGGTGTGGATCAAAGATAAATGTCATTTAAGAGTCTTCTCCTTGCAGAAGGGAGGTAACATGAAGGAGATTTTCACATATTTCTGCATGGAGCTCACCCAGATTGAAACCATTTTTAAGACCAAAAACTATGAGTTCATGTGGAATCCTCATCTGGGCTATATCTGGACATGCCCATCCACCCTGGGAACAGGCCCAGGTGCAGTTGTCCACATCAAATTTCCCCACCTAGGGAAGCATGATCAGTTTGGTGCGAGGCTGAAGAAATTGAGGCTGCAGAAGGGACACAGGGGGTGTGGACACAACAGCTGTTTGTGGTATCTTTGAGATCCCCAATGCTGACTGACCAGGCTTCTCATAAATGAAACTGGGGCAAATGGTGGTGGATGGTGTGAAGTTGCTCATTGAGATGGAAAAATGCTTGGAGCAAGGCATGTCCATTGATGACCTTATGCCAGCCCAGAAATAAGCAGTTGGTCCCCTCAATTCTGCACTTGCCAATTTATTGGATAAATGAATATCCACCATCCTTCCCTCCTGTGGCACCCTAGGGGGCTCCAGATGCAGCCTACCTAGTTATGCTTTTAAAAGTCTTCCTTCCATTCTTCAGTGTTTGAGTTTTATTTTTGATAACTGAGATTTTGCTGAATGCTGAAATAAAAAGTTATTGTTTTGGCTGGAAAAATACATGAAAAGAAAAACCAGTGAACAAAAGAAAAGGAAAGAGACAAGAATGATAGATATGTTAAGAGAGCAAAAAATATTTGTGATGCCTCAGATTTTCAGGGTTCAATTAGAAAACCAAAATTCCCTTAGAAGTCCTAATGTATCTACACACATTGGAAGGAATAAAGAGCAACAATGATCCAAACTGTCATAACATGAAATGTGAAGTATTATACAATCATGTAGTTCAGTAAGATCAATACATTCCAATAAGAATTATGTTGTCAGAATAAAACATACTAACATTGGTGGTTGGTGTCATCTGGTTTTCTTCTCCTTCTATGACATGAATTTGTGAATTTAGCTCTTCAACATCAGGTGGCACATTGTTAAATACTATCTCATGAAGCATGACAAGAGTAATTGCTCCTTTTAGAAGGCTGCTGCCCCAAATCTACAACTTAGAAGCTCACAAATTTGGATAGATAGATGTATAATACATATATATATATATATATATATATATATATATATATATATATATATGCGTGTGTGTGTGTGTGTTTATAATCAGGAATGTGGTTCATGAAGTCATCTTTTGCTTTTCCAGATGAACATTAGCTGTTAACTGTGGGAAAATGAGATGAAGAAGCACCTACTTCCTACTTATTGTACTTCGGGCAACAAGAGTTTAAGAAAAAGTTGAAAAATTCCGAAAAGATTAGGTGAGATACTCTGACAATTTTCTTATTTGGACCATAGTGAGGGTCACGTCCACTGACAATACAATATCAGCCAGCCAAAAATCTTGGAGCCCCATCCAACCACAGAATTTGTTCTCTAGATAAGGTATCCATTGTCATGCTCATACTCCATCAGATGATGACCCTCTGATGCCATCAAGCAAAGACCAGTGTCCTATAAGCTCGTTAAGCTGAATAGCAAATGTACATACACAAACACATATACATATATAGATAGATAAAGAGAGATATAGAAAGGCAGGTCGATAGATATAGATATGGATATACATATAGAAATACATACATATATATATATATATATATATATATATATATATATATATATACAGAGAGAGAGACAGAGACAGAGAGAGACAAACAGAGACAGAGACAGAGACAGAGAGACAGAGAGAGAAAGAGAGAAAGTTCCTACTGGAGTAGGGTCTTTTAGGACCACAGCAAAACAGGATAGTGTGGTTCTATGCAAAATGTCTATGTCTTCCCTTCTTTAGAGTTTGTTCCTTAAATAATATTTCTGTTTCTTTTCATTTCTTGTTCTATATATCTTCTCCTTTCCATTCCACTATGAAAAACTTTAAGATCCCTGGTTTCTTATTTTTCTCCTTTCTTTCTAAATGATTACTTGAGCAAAAGATTAATAGAACATTAGCTCAATGCTCAACTTCATTAAAGTTACAATATAGAATAATGGTAAGTCCTTTGGATTTCTAATCAGAAGACTGAGTTTTAAATTCTGACAGTCACTTTTTTGGGCACAATTTAAAAACCCTCCCTGGTCCCTAATTCCTTCATTGGAAAATGAAGTTGTTGCATCACAAAGATATTAAAGTCCCTTACGGATCTAAATAGTGATAGTTTGAGTCATATCAACTACCCACAAAGATCCTTTATTGAAAAGGCCTCAGTCCTATATTGGTCTTCACACTGTTAATCACCAACTCTAATTGTTTCCGCAGGTATGTTTTGAGATCTTTGAGGACAAGGTACCTACATCCTACTCTTATTTCAGATCTTTGTAGATCTTTATAGTGTTGGTCCAGAGGAAAGCACTGAAAATATTATTGAAATGAATAGAAACATAGAAACAAAACTGTGGAAATTTCTTCAGAAGACAGTGCTTGTTCATTTTTATGTTCTTTCAATCAGCTATCTGATTTGATGTTTAAAAAGTTGCAGATCTAATCTAAGATCTAATCCCCACCCCCACATTTCCAACACAAGAAATTACAAATCAGTCTCCAACATCTTCATCTGCTGGTGTATAATCAATATTTATTCAATACCCCTTTCCAAGGGATTATTTTAAGGAATTGCATTAACAATGTAAGTGGTTATTTCAATGACTGCTACACTGTCAAGAAATGTTTTTAAATTGAAGAACTTACCATCAGTATGTTAGTTGATCTTGATGCCATGTTCATCCTCAGTGAAAACATTTGTCAACATGGCTGAAAATATCATGGTAAAAAACATGGGAGCAAGCACACAGTCCTGCTTCACTCCATTGGTAACTAGGAAGGCATGAGAGCTTTGTCCATTATCCAGAACCCGGGCAAACGTGCCATCATGAAATTGACATACAATATTGATAACCTCCAGGCAAATAAATTTTGACATAATTTTCCATAAGCACTCATGACTAATAGTGTCGAAGGCCTTGATCAGATCCACAAACAGTGTGTACAGACTTCTCTTCTGTTCCTGGCATTTTGCCTGGCATTGTCAGGCAGCAAACACCATATCGAACTGTTCCTCAGCTCTTTCAGAAGCCACACTGTCTCTCAGGTATATGCCCATCTTCCAGATGAAGGACAAGCCTATTAAGGAGGACTCTAGCAAGAAATTTGCAGTAATGAGTAAGAGAAAGATCCCCTTGTGATTGTGGCAGGATCATCTATTCCCTTTAACCTTGTAGAAATGGACAATGGAGGCATCCTTGAACTCCTGGGGGATAACTTCTTACCATATAACCTGAAAAATTTCAGTCAGTTTTTGTATAAGCAATGATCCCCCTATCTTGTAAATCTCAGCTGGAATAGAATCAACACCAGGTGTTTTGTCATATGAAAGGAGCCTAATGGCCCTCAAAGTCTCTTTTTCAGTTAGAAGTTCAGCTAAGGAGGAATTGACTTCAACCTGAGGTAAATGGACAATGGCCTCAGGATTGATTGATGATGGTGTGTTGAGAACACTATAGAAGTATTCAGCCCACCTCTCTAGGATCGTGTCCTTATCACTAATCAATGTGGCTCCATCACTACTGAGTAGTTGTGATGCACCATAGGTTTTTGGTCCATAAGTAGCCTTCAGGGAATCATAAAAATGCTTTGGATTGTTACTATCAACATAAAACTGAATTTCATCTGCCTTCTTACTGAGCCAGAAATCCTGCATCTCTCTAAGCTTTGCTTGTACTTTGCTTTTGATAGAATTAAATGCTGCCTTCTTAGATGTAAGTGAACTATCTTTCTGGTAAATCATGTGGAGTTCTCACATTTCATTTAGCAGCTTCTGAATTTCCCCACCATTTTCATCAAACCGGTCTTGGTGTTTGCAAGTGTTCTGATAAAGATGAACAAATGCAGTGCTGTACACCAAATATCTTAAAGCTGCCCACTCCTTTTCTGCTCCACTGTTGCCAACTATGTGTTGGTTCAACTTTCCCTCAAACATATCAACAAACTGTTCATGCTCAGAGAAGAACTCTAATTTGTTGACTTTAATTCTTGTGGTAGTAATTTTGTCTTGAGGGTGGCACTATTGATGAATGTGAAGTTCTTCAGTTTGAAAAGGCTACAAGCCAAGACCAAAGTGGAGGGAGTGTTGGTGCATGATTTTCTATTTGCAGGTGATTGTGCACTCAATGCAGCCTCAGAAGCTGAGATGCAATAAAGTATGGATCAATTCTCTGCTGCCTGTGCTAATTTTGGCCTAATAATTGACATCAAAATAACACAGGTGCTCCATCAGCCATCACCACACCATCCATACATGAAACTATTGGTTGCAACAAATGGAGGAGTTTGGAATGCTGTGGATAAGTTCACTTACCTTGGTAATGTACTTCCCAGAGATATACACTTTGACAGTGAGGTTGATGCACGCATTGCCAGAGTAGCTCAATGTTTGGGAGGATCCGGAGAAAGGTTTGGAAGAGAAGAGGTATTAAGACTGAGTACCAGAATGAAGGTCTACAGAGCTGTTGTGCTGTTCTCATTGTTATATGCTTGTGAAACATGGACAGTCTACCAGGGCCATGCCAGGAAACTGAATCGTTTCCATCTGAACTGTCTTAGGAAGATTCTGAGGATCACCTGGCAGAATAAGGTACCAGACACTGAAGTCCTTGCTAGAGCTGAACTGCCAAGTATTCAAACTATTCTTCAGAGAGTACAACTCCCATGGACTGGCCACTTTGTTCAAATGCAGAATGTACACTTGCCAAAAAGACTATTTTATGGAGAACTTGCATTGGGGCAGGCAATCACATGGTATCCAGAAGAAGCAATACAAGGACACTCTGAAGGTCTCTCTCCAGAACTTTGGATTTGGCTGTACAACATGGGAGACACTGGCAGAGGACCACACAGCATGTTGTGCCCACATAAGAAAATGTGCTGTGCTCTTTTAGCAAAGCAGAATTGAGACAGTACAAAGTAAATGCAGGATGCATAAATTTGGGATATCCACTCCAAATATTCAAACAGACTATCTGTGCCCAATCTGTGGTAGAGCATTTCGAGCTCATACTGGTCTACTTAGTCATAGTCGGAAACACTGAAATTTCACTTTACAACGGTGGTATCCTTTTGGTCCTCTTCAAAGACAAGGACAACAACCAGTCACACCTTCAGGTACTGGGCAGAATTGTTTATTGATACTGCTTCAGTTTTCATATGTTTACACTAATGTTTTCATCATCTAAATTGAATGATGCTCAATTCCCATAAGAATATGTTTTGTGATGTGAAATTATATTTTTATTTATCTGTTTAAGAGAAAATAACAAAATAATTTATTCTTCTTTCCCTACTCTGTTTCTTCCTTCTCATTCATCTGTTTCTCTTCTGTTTCCAAGCCTGGAAACTCACATTCTTTTATATGGAAGATTTTTTTTTTTAAATCCTTGAGGGAAATTAACATAAATAGAAAATAATTTGAAAAAACATATAAAGTTATGAGCTCAAAGTCAAGCTTGCAATCTGCATTTTATGTTAAAGTTTCTATACATTTCTTAATTTTTTATTCTAAAATGAGCAATTTATTTGTAATTATTTGTAAATATATATGTAAGTTGCATATACGTGTGTGTGTGTGTGCTTGTGTATGTGTGTGTTTATGTGTGTGGGTGTATCTCAGTTACTAGGGGAAGTACTTTGTACTCAGTAAAAATTGTTAACAAATTTGAAAAACAAATGTAGAAATTTATATAAATGTAGAAATTTTTGTATATATCAACATCTAGCATTATGTACCAAGGTAAATTCCAAATAAGGAATTGGTTTGCAACTAAAAGTAATGACCTCATTAGCAAATTAGAGGAGTAAGAAAGAAATTAACTTTCATATTTGTAAATATGGGGAAAATGATTTTCAAACAAGTGATTAAGAGAATAGCAAGGGATAAAAGGAACAATTTAGATTATATAAAGTTAAATTTCCATAGGAAATGACAAAATAACAAGATCATTGATCTATAATTATTCGCAAAATAATTTTAGCTCATGCAAAACATCCATCATATTCAGGCAACTGAGAGAAAACAGAGATTGCTTAGCCAGAAAATTGTCTATTTCTTTGCCAAACAGAGAATTATAACTTATGTAAAAGATAATGTTTTATAGTGTAATTCTGAAATATTTGACTTCAAATCCCTTTGTGTATGAATTTATGAACATGTAACATGAATAAACAATGTTGAGAGAAATTTATTGGGACTAAGCTGTCACGAACATCCTTTAGAGATTACTTTGAGTCAAAAGTGGAAATCAAGGTAAGAATCAGAAATCTAATCATACAATTTGCTGTTATTTTTAGATAATCATGCATTTTTCAAAACCATAATAAAATCAGAACTTGATATATTTTTATGGAATACAAATTTCTTAATTCTTGAGTACTATTATTTATTAATTAACCAGAACATTTCCACTCCTTTTTGGTTCATTGGGACAATGGTAAGAAGGAAAGTAAAACACTTTTTAACCTAAATCAAAATCTAATTCAAAACATGAAAGAATAAAAACACTTAAAAAAGAGAAAAAGGTAAAAGTGGACAAATGAAAGATTCCAATGTCTTTGCAGTTAACTATTGTACAATAATTGACATTCATTGGTGATCATGATCCTAAAGCACAAGAAGATCCCAGTTATTAACAACAGCAATAACACAAAAAACAATAAAATCAAATTCAGAATGTACATTCAAATAATTTACAAATGTATTAAAGGAACATTTCCAATTATTTATCATAACAGAATATTCCCTTAATAAGAATATTCTGATGCTAAAATATTCTAGTGAGTGAAGGATTTGCTGTAAAATGATTATTTAAAGGAAGTTTCATTTGTTTTGTAGAGTTCAATGATGTATCATTTTGAACAATGTATAAGCAGATTTTGAAGGAAAATTTACTCTATCATATATTTAAAATTGAAA
This sequence comes from Bettongia penicillata ogilbyi, assembly GCA_023548195.1. Classification (NCBI taxonomy): domain Eukaryota; kingdom Metazoa; phylum Chordata; class Mammalia; order Diprotodontia; family Potoroidae; genus Bettongia; species Bettongia penicillata. Next base: position 7,794,218 of record JAJHZJ010000470.1, on the reverse strand, counting down.
TAAAGTTAGAGGTGACTTTTTCCAATTGTCTCATTTTACAAATGAGGGAAAATGAGGTCCAGGAGAGTGGTGGAAGTAATTTGTACAACTTTTTTAAGATTATGAGAAAATATTTCACAGTGAAATGAGTGTAAGCTCTCAATACATCATGTAGTATTTATCATGATGTCTTTCTTGAAATGAAAATTTGTCACTGCACATTTTCAATACTCTTTTAAGGTCTGCTGTACACATGAAATGCTTTTCCCCCCCTTTTTCTTACATTGTATTAAAGTTTCAATATTTAAGTTTATGGAATTTTTCTTTTTTAATACAAAGAAGAAATGAGAATGATTAATCCCATATATATATATATATATATATATGTATACATATGATATATATATATGTGTGTGTATACATACACACACATATATACATATATATATATATATATATACATATATATATATATATTAAAGCTGCTCCTTTTTTAATGCCAGTTGGCTATACCAGACTAAGGCACCTACATTCAAGTACCATATTTAAATACATAGTTATGTGACTTTGAAAAAATCCACTCTGTTATTCTTTTATTCTCATATGTGAAGTGTAGGATTTAGAGAATGCTTAATTTGAAGTCAGAGGGACAAAGTTCAAATCTTAGATTTGACATATCTGACATTTTGCTAGTCACAATGCAACACTTTCCTGGATCTCATGTTTCCTCATCTGTAAAATGAAAGGAACGAACCAAATAAAATTGAAATTCCTTTCCAGTTCTTAAATCTAAAAATATTTCTAATTCTCTGTCTTTTATACTTCTTCACCTTTATAACATTTTTATTATAAAATATTTTCCTGACTCTGCTCACTATATTCAGCATCAGTTCTAACAACTCTTTAGCATGTGTCTCTGAAAATATCACCTTCATCATTTCTTACAATGGTAATAACATACATATATTATTACTCTTTAACCATTCTCCAAGTGGCAAGTATGTTTTCTCTTAATTAGTCTGAAAGTATTTATTCAATATCGACTTTATGCCAGATACTCAGCTAAGCCTTGGGGATATAAACAAAAACACAACTAAAACCAAACTAAACAAAACAATCCCTTATTCCTGGAGATCATGTCTCCATGACATGATCTGTCATCTTGTCTCCTATTGGAGGAGACAAGATGAAAACAGCTACATATGAACAAGATCCATACAATATAATATAGAGATGATCAAAAGAGGAAAAGCATTACCATTCAGGGAGAAAAAAAAAAGCTTTAGTGTAAACTAAAATGGTGGTTGAAACTTGAAGGTAACCAAGGAAAGTAGGAGGCAGAGATGAGAAAGGAAGATATTCTAGGAATGGGGAGGGCTTCAAAAAAAAAAAAAACAACCATCTGAAAATAGTTATTTATATAAGGAATAGTAAGGAGGTCAGTATCACCATATTACAGAGCACATGGTAGAGAGAGGGTACGGGGTTCATGGTTTAAGAAGAGAAGAGAAACAAAAGGGAACCAAATTGTGAAGAGTTTTGAATGTGAAATAGAAGATTTTATATTTGATCTTGGCATTAATAGAGAATTACTGGATTTATTGAATGCTGGGGGAAGGGTGACATCAGATTTACACTTTAAGAAAATCACTTTAATGTCTGGATTAAGGACTGTTTAGAGTGGGACAGCAAACTAAGGCAGACAGTCTCATTAATAGGTTATTGCCACAGTGCAGGAATGAGGAGATGAAAGTCTATGAGGTCAGTGGTAGTGGCAGAAGAGTAAAGGGGAAATATACCAGAAATAAAGTAAAGATATAACTGATAGAAATAAACAACAGATTGTATATGGGGAGAAGAGGAAGAGTGAAGAGGTGAGTCTGATATATAAATTTTGTGCCTGGATTACTGACATGACGATGGTACACTCAGAAGTAATATAGACATTTGGAAAGAGAGAATGTTTCAGGGGGAAAGATAATGAATTTAGTTTTAGTGAGATTAAGATATCCAACCAACCTCAATAGCTGAAACAGCTAACATTTATATAAGGCTTACTATGTGCCAGGCATTATGCTAAGTGCTTTCCATTTCCATATTTGGTCCTCAAACAACCCTGAGAGGTAGTTTACAATAGAACCTACTCTGATGAGGAAACTGAGGCAAGGAAAAGGTTAAATGATTTGGAGGCACACAGCTACCAAGTGTCTGAGACTAGATTTGAACTCAGATATTCCTCACTCTAAGTCTGACACACTATCCAATATACCCACCTAACTGCCCAGGCTGGTTGGAAATATCTAAAAGGGAAGTGAAAATTTTCTTATGAAGGTGAGGTGAGAATTTCAGTCTGGAAAAAGTAGATTGTCAGGGGCCGCCACCGGACCTCCTGGGTGGATAGGTGACGGCTGGGAGTCTATACCCGCCCCCCCCCCCCCCCCCCCCCCCCCCGCAATCACGCGCCTCACCCGTGATTTCCGGACCAAGCGCGCAAGGAAGGCTCGTGGACAAGGTACGGCATCACCCTCCGGGAGGTACTAGTGGGGCCCCCACCTATCATAGTAGGACACGATCAGCCAGGTCGATAACGTGGCCCTAAGAACAGGTGCTGAGGGCTGACCAAGGCTTAATCACCAATCAGGGAACTAAGGGCTAGAACCCGGAAAGGATAAGGAATATAAGGCAAAGCCCCAAGGGGTTCGTGGGGACTGGACTGATGTGAACTACTCAATAAACATCTGCATTGCTCTACCACTCTGGCTCGTGCTTGGTTTCCGCCCGAGCTCCAGCCTCCGGGGACGGGTCCAGAGACGTCTGAAGCTGCGTGAAGCAGAGTGAGGGGTTACTACTCACCGGAAGGGTCGATCGGGGACCGTGAGTCCCCGACAACTGGCGCCCGGAACAGGGACTGTGACGGACGTGGTGAGGTGAGTAACTCGCCTACCCCTTGCAGGCAGGGGGTAGAAGAGCCAAGCACCCGGGGATTGCTGAAGCGAAAATTTCTTTCGTGTGAGGCTCCCCGAAGGCAGACCTAGGATGGGACAAACCCAATCCATAGGAGAGGTTAGGCCAGAGGACAAAGGAATTCTCGCTTGCCAAGTGTACAAACTCTGCAAGCAGAATGGGATAAAAATACACATAAGAATTTGCCGAGATTGGGTCAAGAAAATAATAACCATCAGTCCATGGGTAGAGCATACAGGAATTGATCCGACCCGTTGGCGATTAATAGGGCAGCAGATGGCTTCATACCAAAAAGAGGACCCCTACTTCTTCAATCCCCAGGACTTTGTTATCTATCCATGGAGAAGTCTGGGTAGTGTAGTTCAAGAGGTGAAAAGACAGAGTCAGGAAGGAATCAGGGAGGAGGGAGCAGGACATGGGAAAAGACAAGGAACAAAACCTTGCCCGCAGAGAGGAGAGGGACCCCAAAAGAAATCGCAGGACATACAAAAAGAGGAAGTCCCAGAGCAGCAGGAAAATAGAGAGGAAGTAGATTGGGAAGGGGCCAACCTATTCCCCGTGTTTGTTCAGCCAGGACAGGACGGACAGCCTCAAAGGGTGCATAGACAGTTCCTCTACAAATTCCTAAGAGATCTTAAAGAGGCTGCCACAAAATACGGCTCCGGCTCTGCTTATGTACAGACGGCCATACAATCTTGGCGGTCTGGGAGCTCAGGAGACAATCATGACCAGATAGGACAGAGAGGAAAGAGGGAGTTGATGCAGTCAGAAATTCAACCAGGAAATACATCCAGAGTTGGCCCAGGGCCTGGTTTTGTGGCACAGCAAAAAATTTGCCCAGGATTTGTGGCACAGTGGCGAATTCAGCAGCCCGGACACAGTGATAGAAATTAAGCCAGAGTTATAATGTGTACAGAGGATTTCTGACAATTTTTTCTCAGTCTTTTGGATTCTTTTATTGTCTGTATATGTGTTCTGTCTTTACATGTTCTGTGTGCGTGTGTTTGTGAGTTATTACGGTCAGCTCCATGGTAGCTGGACCTTGGAAAGTTATCTCTTTCCCTCCCCCTCCTCCCTTCTCTCTGATGACTGCAGCATCGGGGAGAAGTATGGGAGAGAGAAAGAGAGGAACTAATCTTATATTATTTTTAGTTCATGTGATTGCAAGGTGTAGTCTTGGATGGGAAATGCAGGGACATAGTGTCTGTGCAGTTTTAAAGGGGGCTTTAATCAAAGCCCATTAGGAAAACAACATGGATATGAAGTTTAAGGAAAGCATAAAAGTTTTGGGAATTATTTGAAAGTTTTTGGTTAAACTCTCTCTCGCTTTACCTTCCAATTCTGGCCAGATTGTGAGGGTGGAGAGAGAGACGAGAGATCTGGGGCAGGCTGATCAGCATTTTCACCTAAATCTCACCTAAAAGAAAAGTATTTTGTATAATGAGAAGTAACCCAAAGGTAGTTATTCTGTCCACATTTTAAGTGAAACGTGTCACTCCTAATTGGATGTTTAAAACAGATCAGGATTTGTTATATTATTTGGCACTAGGCAAATTGGAAATATGCATAAATCTTAAAGGAACACCTCAGCAGAGATAAAGCTTTTGAAACTCTCCAGCAGAATGGAATAGACTTGGCGCCACTGGGCAGTTGTCCAGAAGTCTCCCTCCCTTCAGCTGAGGAATTCAAAAACTCTCTCATTCAAAGAAGTTCTTAAGGAGTGGACACAGAAATAAAATTTACTTGAGTAAAGGATGGAACCATTAAGATTTTTTGCCCTGCAGTCCCAACTCATCATTCAGCTGGGTCTACAGCGAATTGTAACTTTTATCATTCCAGATTAGATCAAGAGAAGAGAACTATTATTTTGAAGGTTTTCAACTAAAATTTTTGTAAAAGTTTAGTGACTGTTAACAACAGGAGAAATTTTAAACGGTTTTAAATTTTCATTTTCAAGACAACGTATTGGTAAATTAATATGTAATGGTCTATGAAGCAGAAAAGATCTTGCTCTTTTAATCTGAACTTGTAGTCATTCCTTGGCTTAAGCAAAAGTTAAATTTAGTGTTTGAACTTATTAACAATTTAATTTCTAAAAAGTTTTTTTTTTTTCCAGAGTAAATGTAATCAGAGAAGGAGAAACTACCCTGTGAAACAATGATGTAAGGTGGTAAGGCTTAAGTTTGAAGTCACCTATCATAGATTCTACAAAGGTTACAACTTTAAATGACTTTCAGAAATTGATAGGAGAAATTCAGTGGTGTAGGCCACAGTGGAGAATTACAACTGATCAAATGAAACCATTATATAATTTATTGAAAGGTCCTTCTCAATTAAACTCATGCAGAGAATGGACAGATGAAACGCTGGAATGTTTGAAATTAGTGCAGAAAAAGATTATGGGGTGTACTATTAGCAGGATATTAGAATCACAGGACTTGAAAGTAACAATTTTATTCACTGAAAAAATACCCACTGGAGTTTTACATCAAAAACAAGGGATTATTGAGTGGGTACATTTGGCTCAGATAAAACAGAGCTTGTGTGCCTTATGCTGTGCTGGTAGCCCAAATCATACATAAGGCAGTGAAGAGAGTAAGGATGTTAATAGGACAGGAACCTCACACAATATATACTATGTATACAAGTCAACAAACAGAGAACTGCATACAAGAGTTTGTGGAATGGCAGATATTGATTAATCAGAATTTCCAACACGGGCTCCCAATTCCTTTTGGGCAGCAATTTGCCACGTGGCCATGATCTTGGGCCAACAAATGTTCTTCCTCACTGGTAGAGGGAGTTAATGTTTTTACAGATGCAACAAAAAATTTTAGGGCATCTATGTATATTCCATCTAAAAAGGAGATGCATAAATTTAAAACAACATTTACTTCTACACAACAAAATGAATTATATGAAGTACTGCAAGCATTATTATATGTGAAAGAACCTTGCAATATCATCACAGACAGAAAGTATACAGTACCATTGATACCTAGAGTAGAGTCAGCCTATATTCCTGATAGGGTAGATAGTATTAAACAGATAACCATGGAAGTTCAACTAGCAATAAGGGCCAAAACAACAATATTTTATATCACACACACTCGGTCACATTCAAAATCATGCAGTACCAAAAGGCATTAAACCAAACAATGGTCCAGCTTATGTCAGTAAAGCCATTGAACAGTTCATGGTGGAATTTTCCATTTTACATGTCACTGGAATCCCCCATAATCCCACTGGTCAAGCTATAGTGGAACGAGCAAATCGATCCCTGGACACTTACTTGCAAAAAGAAAAAGGAGGAGTTGGACCAGGAGTTGATAAATTCGCAATTGGCTGTTTATACTCTAAATTGATGATAAATTACAATTGGCTGTTTATATTCTAAATTATTTAAAATTCTATAATGATGGCTTATTGGCTGCTATGAAATTCTTAACATTTCCTAATAAGGAGTCTGCAAAGAATGAATCAGCAATAACAAGTGCCCTGAAAGCAGCCAGTAAAGTAATGTGGCACGATGAGAATAAAAATTGATTTGGTCCTCATACAGTGTTAACGTGGGGAAAAGGGTATGTTTGTGTTTCAACAGATGATAATAAAGAAGTTTGGGTTCCAGTAAAAAGGATAACAATGATAGAAGACAACCGCCAAGGTGAAGTGGTCACAGGGAGTGAGGAGGTGCTATCAGCGGCAGATGAAAAACCTTCTGGAGAAGCTTAATCAACTAGGTCACAATGACTCCTTTCATTTTTCTCGTACTTATCATGACACTCAAGAACACTGCGTCCATCGACCCAGCACCGAAGGAACAACAGAGATGGACATTCCTCACGAATCCACCATGGTTACGGGTGATGTCATGGAGTGAGACAATGTCTAAGTTTATCATCCAAGGCAATATTTCTCACATGTTTAAAGATGATGGACTAGACTATGATAATAATGGGACTCTTTCAGAGACACTAACTTTTCAGGACTAGTCACAGGTTTCCCACTTTGTCTATAGAAGGGTATTTCTGGGAATTGGAATGGGTTTGGTTTTAAATACACACAGGTGAATGGAACAGAGGGGTATCCCTGGTGTGCCACTATTGTGGACGGACAAGAGACATTGGATGAGAAAGATACATGACACGCTTATAATCCATTCACCTGGAGGATAAATGGGACAATAGTAGTTTGGTCAGACAAGGACTTTGTGGGACTTGTTCGTGGGATGAAATTTAGGCCATTTTGTAACTTACAAAAGAAGAGAAATGTAACCCTTTGGCATCTGTATACGGGGTTTTTACCATTTGAGAATTGTCACGCACATACTTGTCAGGAGAAAGAATTGATTATGGGAAACTACACAGAAATGTTATATTCATGTCACAATCTTACATACTTACTTGAGGAAAAATATGCACCAAACTTTCCCAGACAAATGTACATCAATTGTAAAGGGTCTCCTGAGGTTGAAGGACCTGTTCAGGGACTAGACAAAGTTATTCTAGCTATGAGAGGACAAACAGTGCAGGGAATGCCTGCTGCAGCATCACCAAAGAAAGCTAACAACATTACTTTAATGGGTGAAGTATGTCTAGGGAACACACATATATTTCTATGGGACAGAGACTACAGATCTAAACTAGAGACATATCAGAACATGACAAGAATTTTCAATTTTACATGCCAGAATTGTTCTGTACAAGCATGTATAGGACCAAAGATAGTAGGGAGAGTGTTTATTCAAACAGAACCTCTCCCATGCTGCCAATTTGTCCCGCAAACTATCACAGATGCTCACAGGAAATTGGTCCGACAATTTTGAGCGCACCCTCCACGCCCTCCGGCACCAGGTTGCCAATATTAATGCCACCCGAATTGATCCCGCTGTTACCACTACCTTTAGTTCTATCTTTTCTACTCTATCTACATGGGTGAAAGGCTATGTGGGCTCCGCCTCTTTATTCCTTCTCCTTGCCGTGGGCTTCCTGCTCTGCTTATGCCGAGTTGGGCAAAGACAAACGCAACAGCGGCAATATACTGCCTGGGCCCTCCGCTCTTTAGCAAACCAAAGTAACCCACAAATTTGGATTGCAGCCTTGGAGAGATGCTAAGCTTCGCCTCAGCCCCCGAAAAAAACCCCTTTCTAATAAACAAAAAGGGCATCAAACTTTTCAAAAGCATCCCTGTACCCCGCTATAGTCAATAATGGGCTTTCGCTGTGACTGTGCCGATGACGGGAATATTGTGGCCCCCTGACCTGGATAATCATGCCATTGGCTGCAGAGGTACCCAATGACGGGATTATTGTGGGTCCACCTGCCAAAATGCTGGAGGTGGGGGCCACCCACATAGCCTAAGACAGGGGCCCTGCCCACTTTCGGTACCAGGCATGGAGTCAGGCCACATAGCCTAAGACAGGCCTTTCACCTGCCCTTATAAAACAAAAAGGGGGAGTTGTCAGGGGCCGCCACCGGACCTCCTGGGTGGATAGGTGACGGCCGGGAGTCTATACCTGCCCCCCCCTCCCCCCCCCCCCCCCCGGCAATCACGCGCCTCACCCGTGATTTCCGGACCAAGGGCTCAAGGAAGGCTCGTGGACAAGGTACGGCATCGCCCTCGGGGAGGTACTAGTGGGGCCCCCACCTATCACAGTAGGACACGATCAGCCAGGTCGATAACGTGGCCCTAAGAACAGGTGCTGAGGGCTGACCAAGGCTTAATCACCAATCAGGGAACTAAGGGCTAGAACCCGGAAAGGATAAGGAATATAAGGCAAAGCCCCAAGGGGTTCGTGGGGACTGGACTGATGTGAACTACTCAATAAACATCTGCATTGCTCTACCACTCTGGCTCGTGCTTGGTTTCTGCCCGAGCTCCAGCCTCCGGGTACGGGTCCAGAGACGTCTGAAGCTGCGTGAAGCAGAGTGAGGGGTTACTACTCACCGGGAGGGTCGATCGGGGACCGTGAGCCCCCGACAGTAGATCTAATGATCATCACTTTAGGATCATAATTGAAACCCTGGAAGATTATAAAATCATGAAGTGAAATTAAAAAAAAAAAGCAGAAGAGTCAAATAAACCACCTTGGACCATGTAGCCCATAACACTGACAAATTAAGTGTGAAGCAACTTAAAAAGTTATTGGGAAATATTTTAAGAAAATAAACTCCATCAAAAGAAATCATAAAAGTATTTTATAATTACATTATAATATTAATATTTGGTTTTCTAAGTAAATATATGCCTATAGTGATCCATAGTAAAGCATGCATTGTTTAGTGCCACCAATTTTTATTTGAGTTTTGACCCCACGGATATAGAGACAAAAGAAAAGAGAACTTAAGATATAGCTTGGGTACAATCACAGATTTTTCCCATCACAAAAAAAAAAAAAAATAGATGCTGCTAGTATTTTGTGCACATGACTTCTTTCCCTCTATCTTTTATCTTTTTTGTGAGTAAAGACCTAGTAGTTGTTTCACTGGGTTAAGGGTTATGCTTTGGGGGGATCAATCAAAATTGCTTTCCAGAATGACTGATTTACAACACAACCAGCCGTGCATTAATGTGCCTGTTTTTCTCAAAGTCATTATCATGTCATTTTCCCTCTTTTGCCAATTTTGGCAACTTTTTTGGGTGTGAAGTGATATCTTAGATGTGTTTTAATTTGCATTTTTCTAAGTATTAACACTAGTGCATTTTAAACATGGCTATTGCTAGCATGGATGTCTTCCCCTTTAATCTGTTTATTCATATTCTTTGATCATTTATCAATTAGAGAAAACTATTATAAATTTAACTCAACTCTTCTGCAAGGATTTTGTCCTCATTTCCATGCTTCCATTTTAATTTTGTCTAAATCAATTTTCTTTGACAAAATCTTCTTTAGTTTATGTAATTGTAATTGTCCATTTTATCTTCTGTAGTTTTTTATAATCTCTCTCTGTTTCTTTCTCTGTCTCTCTGTCTCTCTCTTTCTCTCTTTCTCTTTCTTTCTCTCTCTTTCTTCCATTTTTCTCTCTGAAATCTCTATTTCTCCATGAATTTGACAAAGAATTTCTTCCTTGGTCCTCTAATTTGTTTACAATCATTCTTTATGCCCATTAATGTACTTATTTGGAGCTTATTTTGGTATATGTTGTGAGTTGTTGATTTATACATAATTTCTGTCAGGATCATGTCTATTTAGTTCCTTTTCCTTAAATAATGAGTTTTTGCCCTAATAACTAGAATTTCCCCTTTATCAGACCCTAGGCTACCATTCCCATGAAAGTCACTTTGAAAAAAAAAAATCTGCATTTCTTTATGTTACTAGTTCAGAGCATATCTCCAATGTACATAAATCAGATAGTCTAGAATATCAGAAGGGTGACTTCGCTTCCTCCCCTCTCTCATATGTGTTTTTCAGTTGCACTTTTAGCCCCACGATGACTAAAAAATTTTCCAAAATTGTACATCATTATTCCAGAAAAGTTACATTTAGAAAATTTCCAAGAAAAAATTCAATAGGCATGGATCTTGCCAGCCAAGTAAGAAATTCAAATGAATGCCATAGTTGGTGCAGCTGCTGCTTGGCTGGTATGCTATATAGGGCAGTTAGTCTGGATTCAATGTATAACTTTGTCTGAGGATAGAACTGGATTTAATGGTCATATAACACTGAAGATGTTGCTGGAGGGGAATGCCTTGGCATATTCGATAGATTTCTCACCTGCCTAGCCTGGGATGGCTATGGAATTTCTCAGGCCGCTGTGAGGGCTAATTTGAGTAATCTATCTAGATTTGTCTTTACAGGCTATTATGGCACATATTAATATAGTAGAGAGGGACCTGTACAAAAGTACTTAGAATATTAAGGTGATGAGGAGAATCCTTTCTCTTCCTCTCTTTCTCTCTTTGGAATCATTGAAAAGATACAAAAAAATCATAGCTTTTCAATTGGAAAGACCTTAGCCACATTTTGACTCATTCCTTTATTTTACAAATGAAGAGACTGAGGCCCAGAGAGCTTAAGTAACTCACCCAAGATCACACAGACAGTAAATGGAAGAGCTGGAATTTGACCTTGGTCATATGATCTGCATTTCCTTTCTAATCCAGAGCCTTTTCTACCTTACTACATTGCTTCACTAAGGGGAGAGTGAATCAAATGATGGGGGTAATATTCTTTCTTCCAGAATTTCAAAAAGTCTGCTGATTATTATTTATTTAATAATGGGCTCACATTTGGATACTCAAACCAAAAATATATCAAACAATTGCTTCATCTTAATAACATTGGTAAGTACTATATAATCGTGGTAGTTGACCTTCCTGAACGAGTTTAACGTGTTAGAGAAGCTGCAGGGTACATTGCAAATAACATTGAATCTGAAATGCGGGACCTGGATTGGATCCAAAACTCACTACCCAATTGATGTAGACTTTTTCTTCTTGATTTCCTTGTCATTAAACTGAAAAATTTAGATTTTAGGGTCAAAAATCCTTGCCAGCTTGAACGATATGATCCTATGGCCTTAATGTCAGTTGTTGCTTGAACTTATATCTTTTACTATTTTCTTACTACTTGTACATAAATTCACAATTTCCCTAAGCAAAGTGTATTTTATTTATACAAATGCATCTCATTAAACTATCACTCCTAAATATAGCATTAAGTCAGAGTGGTATGTGCATTATGAGGCAAGAGTTGAACCTGGGTAGTTGGGCAAATCACTTGGTTTAATTGTCTATTCAATGAAGGGACTGAATTTGGTAATCCTGGTCTATTTCAGATCTAAAGTTCTACTATTACCTAAAGATTTATTGACTAGCAAATATGCTCTAAGCATGGTAGAAAATATAGAAGAGGATATGACTCTTGTCAAAAATCCTCCAATATTTGGTGCTATAACAGCTCACATTTATATCACACTTTAGGGTTTACTAAGTTCTATCCTCACAACTCTGTCAGAGAAGTAATATAAGTATGATTACTACTTTATAGGGGAAGAGACTGAAGGGGTCCAGGGGAGATAATTGGCTCTTAATAATGTACGTATATGGATTAGGGATTTGGACCCAGGCATTCTAAACCAAGGCTAGAAATCTTTCCATTATATTACATCATTTTACTTATGAAAATGAAAACCAATGTTATAAAAGTTTAAAATTACAAGAAGACTTTTTGAACATCCTATATAGTGCTTTAAGGCAAAAAAAAAGCACAATTGATCTCCTTTAATTCTCCCAATAATATTGTGAGTATGGCACTACTATTATCCATATTTCAGATGACAACATTCATAGATATTAAGTGATTTATGCAGGGGTATATAAATATTCTGAGTCATATTTGAACCCAGATTATTTTACATCTAAATACCACATTACTTTCCAAAAAACACCAACTATAACAAAATAGTCATTCATCTCATGGTGAAGTGAGTGTCTTAGAAAATCAATGCTATGTGAATTTATGGAGAAAATTTATTTTTCTTCCATTTTACCTATATTACTAATGAGAAACAAATTTCCCCATTAAATCACATGTACAACCATGTGCTTCATTTAACTTCTGCAGAATAGCAATGAATTGTAGATTCTATGAAGTTACTCAGATTTTTTTTTTAACCCATATGGGTGAAACTCAAATTAATGGAAACTTTTATTTATTAGCTTATATTAGTACTGGTTTAATGTCCCACATAAATCTACACTACAAGAATATACAAAGGAGTTGTTATTTCATTGTCTCAGCAAACTCTTGATAGGGGAACTCTTTCCACAACTTATGATAATAACTTACCAATATCTTAAAAGTTCCAGTTCCAGTATGTTGCCAGAACATATTAACATGAGTTGATTTGACCAATTCTGGGAGCCAACTTCTGTGGGAGTTAGCAAAAAAAAAAAAAAAAAAAAATCACTGTTGCTCTCCCTTACTGACCTCTAAAATAACCCTCAAAAAGAGTGACCCAGGAAAAATCAAAGAACAGCAGAGCCAGTTTAAATATAGCTTGGTAACTTGGAAATAAAGCCTAATTACCTATAACTTAAGCAAAAAAGAAAATTAATCAATATTTAGGAACTATTTTGCCAAATTTTATACTAACAAATCTACTATAAATTGTCCAGATTAACAGAAAACGAAATAAATTACTTAAATTAGCCCATTTCAGAAAAATAAAATAGAAATTGAACAAGCTATCAATGAATTCCCTAAGAAAATAATCTCCAGGACCAGAAGAATTTACATGTGAATTCTACCGAACATTTAAAGAACAATTAATTCTAATATTATATAAACTATTGGGGGGAAAAAAGCAAAGAAGGAATCCTAGCAAATTCTTTTTGTGATACAAATATAGTGCTGAAACCTAAACTGGAAAGGGGCAAAACAGAGAAAAAATATAGACCAATTTTCCTAATGAATTTTGATTCAAATACTTTAAATAAAATATAAGTGGAGAGACTGCAGCAACTTATATTGAGGAAAATACAACATGACCAAGTGGAACTTATACAGGGAGTACAGTCTGGTTCAATATCAGGAAAATTATCAACATAATTGACCATATCAATAACTAAATTAACATAAATCGTGATTATCTTAATAGATTCAGAAAAAGCTTTTGACAAAATACAGCACCCATTTCTATTAAAAATACTGAAGAGAACAGAAATCAATGGAATTATCCTTGAAATAAGTAACATCTATCTAGGACCACCAGTAAGCATTACATGGAATGCAGATAAGCTAGATGCATTTCCAATAATATTGAAGGTGAAGCAAGGATGTCTATTATGACCACTCTTATTCAATATTTTGCTAGAAATGTTAGCAACAATGTCTAGCTAACAATCTTAGCAACAAGAGAAAGAAAATAAATGGAAGGAATTAAAATAGACAAAACAAAAGAAAGCCATCACTCTTTGAAGATGATAGGATAGTATAATTAGAAAAGCCTAAAGAATCAACTAAAAAACCTAATTGAAATATTTAACAATTTCTCAAAGCTGCAGGATATAAAATGAATCGACATAAGTCATTAGTATTTTTATACATTAGTGACAAAACCCAGGAGTCAAAAGATAGAAAGATAAATTTCATTTCAAGTAACTCTAGACATTAAAAAATATTTGGGAGTCTACTTGCCAAAACAAACTCAGGAACTATGTGAACACAATTGCAAAACACTTTTCCCACAAATAAAGTCAGAGCTAAATAACTGGAAAAACATCTAGTGGGTAGAGTGAGGTAATATAATGACAATGACAATTCTACTTCTGCTTCCCTCTTAATATTAGTTGCATTGGGTTTGATTGTGCAAAAACTTTTCAATTTAATATAATCAAAATTATCCATTTTGCACTTCATAATATTTTCTATCTCTTGTTTAGTCAAAATATTCTCCATTCTCCATACATCTGATAAATACACTATTCCTTGCTTCACCAATTTGTTTATAGCATCAATCTTTGTACCTAACAGGCAGTTTTCAGAGGAAAAAAAATAAAGCCATCAATAGTCATATGAAAAAAATGTTCTAAATCACTATTGATTAGAGAAATGCCAAATTAAACAAAACACCTCTGAGCACAGCATAACAGGTATTATATTGACCAATATGACAAAAAAGGAAAATGAAAAATATTGGAGAAGATTTGTGAATATTGGAACACTAATGCATTGTGGGTCGAGTTATGAACTGATCCAAACATTCTGGAAAGCAATTTGGAACTATACCCAAAGTACTAGAATCTGTGCTTACCATTTGATGTAGCAATACCATTTCTAGGGCCATATTTCAAAGAGATCATGCAAATGATAGAAAGGACCCACGCATACAAAAGTATTTATAGCAATGCCAAAGAATTGGAAATTAAGGGCATGTTCATCAGTTGGAGAATGACTAAAGAAGTTGTGGTGTGTGAAAGTGATTGATTACTATTGTTCCATAAGAAAATATTAGCAGGCAGATATCATTAAAAATGTGGAAAAACTTGTATGAACTGATGCTGAGTGAATCAAACAGCACCAGGAGAACATTGTAGATGCAGACAGCAACATTATTGATGACCAACTTTGATAGATTTTGCTCCTTTCAGCAATCCAATGAACTAAGACAATTCCAAAAGACTCATAATAGCAAATGCTATCCATATCCAGAGAAAGAATTATGGAGTTTGAATGCAGATTGAAACAGACTATTTTCTTTCCTTTTTTTTTTGTTTTATTTCTTTCTCACGGTTTTTCTCTTTTGTTCTGATTCTTCCTTTATAACCCAACTAATGTGGAAATACATACATGTATAACTTATACGAGATTGCATGCCATCTTAGGGAGGGGGAACAGGAGGGAGAGAGAGATTTAGAACTCAAAATCTTATAGTACTGAATGTTGAAAACTAAAATTAAATATATTAGTTTTTGTAAAGGTAATAATAATAAAAAATAATATTAACTGACCTATCGGTATGCACAAAAATGTTCCATCCAGGATTTATATTGATTTATTTATGAATCGAAGCCCAGCATTCCATCCATGAAACAGTGATGCCTTTCTCCTCCATTCTAATGTGTAAAAGTGAGTGTATATTTGTTTACTTTTGGATGTACTTAAGGAAACATATTATTCTGTGTTTTGATTAATGAATGAGAAACACATAATTGAATTAAACAATTTTGTTTTCAATATTGTTTAGCTACTCTTTCCTTGATAACTTGCCCCTTGTCTTCTTTACTTCAAAGTGTAGAAGGCCACTCTTAGGTACACAGCTGTGCTGAAAGCTCCAAGTCCTTATTTAAGGTGTGCTAAACAAATTGAATGAAATAGCTTTTAATCTATTTAGGGGATATTATTTAATCTTATTTATGGGATCATGATAACTAATAAATCTAACCTTTCTTGGTGGATGTATGAAGTTAAAGGTACTAATGATCATGTTGGCACTAAGCTGTTGTTCATTCTGCAAAGAATATGTTAATTTAAATTGATGTGATTCAAATTCACATTAATCAGCTACTAGACAGTCTGGCGTTTTGTTCCCAGTTATACTACTATTCTTTATCTTATGTCTTTGGCTTATAGATTTATAAAAGAGCATACCCACACACCATACCTCCCCCTCCACATACAGAGACATGCACACCTACATGTGTACATACATTATACACATGTATTCACATTCATTAAATTTATAAGAATAATTTACATATCCCAACCAATTAGTACAATTGGTCTGAAAATTGACTTCTTTATTTGGGGGGTGGGGATTCACTTCTTGGTTTGCATTAATATAATAAACTCGGATTGGATAGATTATAGTGAATTACATTAACCTCAGACATTTTGTTTGTTTGGATGTTAAGCTGCTGTAATGGAAGAAAATGAAACAATTGTATTTTTTTTTGTTGTGCTTTAAGTTAACAAATTAATTGCAGTATAAATATAGATACTACTTTGTTATTCGTGGCAATTAAGGATAACTTTTTTGTGATACAGACAATCTGGGATATACTTGACTTCAATATTGCATATTCTTCCTCAAATATTCATTAAACAATTTTTCAAGAGTCTATTAATTGAAAACGAGAATCTTCAAAACATTTCATTGAATTCTATTCTTTATTTTTTTCTCTGATCTTAAATTTACCCAAAATTTAAAATGAGGACAAGTTGATATGGAAAGGATGAATTTTTGTGAATACACATGAGCCATAACAGTTATAATGTTCATAAATTTATTTGGAGTATAATTATCATTGCTGAAAAATTTGACATTATTTAGAAACAAGAGGTAACAGCCCTCTTTTTCTTCTTTTGTTTTAAATGTGCAGAGACAAGGGTAATTAATTGAATTATTTATTTCATTCATACAAACAGACTTCAGGAATTAAAGGAAGAATTGTTTATTCTTCCTTTTTTATTTATTCTTTATTTTTATTTCTTTATTCTTTATTTTTTATTCTCCATTGATTCTGAAGTGACTAAACATTAATACATTTGTGAGACTTGTTTTATGGATGCTCTTATTGCCTAATATGCTCCCTTCTGAAAGAAGGCATTCTACATTATCTTACCATTGCAGGAACCTGTTTGATAGGTTTTAGCATTCTTCAGTCAATTTTTGTCCTTTTTCCAAGATGTTCACTGTTTTTTCAATACCTCCCATTTCCATTTCCATTTTTTCTTATACCTTTTTTATTTGACTTTTAAAATCTTTTTTGAGCTCTTACAATAAGGTTTTGGGAAACTGAGATCAATTCATTGTATTGGTAAATTGGGAGAGTCCGACTTTCTTGCATTCTCTTTTGTATTTGGTGTGCAGAGGGGAAAAAAAAAGGGAAAACTTTTGTTTGTTCCCCCAACTTAAAGGTATTATAATCAGGTTTTTTTTTTTTTATATATTTCTTCCATATTGTGAGTATCTGTCAGGGTTATTTTTAAAGATAAATTTTCTTCAAAGTGTATGCACACATAATTTTTCTGGATGTTAAATAATTGATTTCATTGGGGAAAATAAAGAAGATATCAGGATGGAAATTTGCAGCCAGAACAGGTATCATTCAATATTTTCATCTCACATTTTATGCTTGTATTTAACTAGCATATTTTTACTCACATAGATGGGATTTAGTAAAATTTATTTCAAGAATACATGAAGAAATGAAGGGGTGAATGAATGCAGTGTTAGAGTGTTAGGCCTGAAAATTCCCTAACTTAGGGAAGTGTTGGTAATGGCAATGTGTTTGATGATGCAGGTCCATGATCTTCATGTATTAGATTCATAACTTATCTAAATTTATAGTTCTACAATGTTGCCTTAGACAGTGAGAGATTATATTATTTGTCCAGAGTCACAAAATGTGTGTCAGAGACAAGGTCTGCATTCAAGAGTTCCCAATTATTATGTGAATCTTTTATCCACTATGCTACTCAAAATATCATTGAATTATATGAAATGGAAATTTTCATACATAGATATTTAATAATCATGTTGTATATTTTTTATTTTCCTTTCATTCTCTGACTTTTCATAATCCCTTGAAGCTAATTCATTCTTTTTCTGAGAGTGCTTTGCAAACATTTTCTTGTCAATTTTTTTCATAGTAGAGAGTCAGAGTTTTAATTAGAGGGAAAGATAGTGAATCCAGTCACATCATTAGGAATTAATTGCATGTGATGAGCACATACCGCATGGAGCATATAAACATGAAAATTAATTTTGACAACAAAGGTAGTCAAATTTAATCATATTACAAGCAACTTTAGAAAGTGACAGAGGCAAAACTGCAGAGTTTGTAAATCATTTGAAATAATATAAAACAATTGCATAACTACATCTGAGAAAACATGGAAGAGATAACTATTTCATTTTACATAAAACAAAAGCAACATTCACAATTTCATTTTTGTATGAAGAGAATGGAGAAAAAATGTTTAATTGTTTTAAATTTAATTTACTTTTTTTCTGAACTTGTTTGATAAATTCAACATTTGATTGATTTTTATCAGGAAACATAAACTAAAAAAGAAAAATATGTCTATAATTACCTTGGAAAATTCATAATGAGCTAGATTACAAGTTAAAAAGCGAAGACACAGACAAAGATAAAGACAAAGAAGTAAGAAGAATGAGGAAGGGAAAGAGGAGGAAGGGAAAGGAGGGACAGTTGAAGGAGAATATAAGGCCAAAGAAAGTGGAAAGGGTAGATCCAAAACATAAAATTTAGCCTATTAAAACTAATGATCACAAAGATGATGGAGAGAAGTCAAAAGCTTGCCTGAGACGTCCCTTATTTTCCTCGGACATAGTCTCAATTCAAGGCTCTAAACAGATTCTAGAGCAACAGAATCTATAGAAACATAGAGTTTTCCAGCTTAAGAAAAGAATTTCAAGAAAGTCTATTTCAGTTGGGTCAAAGGGGAGCACAGCCCAGTACAGACAGTGTCCAATCAAGCCAGGAGGAGGCTATTAGTCATAGCACAGATAACAACAGAGGCTCCTTGGTGCAACTCATCAACTCAGTGTCACAATAGGCCAGGTGAAGGTCCTCCAGTCCCAGAGCAAAAGGCAAATTGCCAGTCCATAAACCAGGCAAAAGCAGATGTGAATATTCCAGACCATTGTAGCACAGCAAGGCAGCCACTATTATCTGAGGTCCTAGAGAAGAAATTTACTGACCAGAAGAACAGTGTCATCTGTGACTCATGAGCAGAGTTTAACTTTAAAAACTACAAATTGGCAAAAGAAATTAGCAAGAAGCAGAAAAGAACCTTGTCCTAGAGAGCTAATAAGGTGATGGGGAAGATAATAACACAAACTCAAAAAAGGATAATGTTGTCAAAATGCCAACATATGAAATCTCAGAGGGGAATAAGATGAATTTGTTTCAAGCCCAAAAAGTCTTCTATAAAACAGTTCAAAAAAGTATTTTCAAAGTCAAATAAGAGAAATAGAAAAAAAAATTAGGAAAAAACGAAATAGCAGGTATGCAAGAAAGGTTGAAGAGCTTGGAAAAGAACAAACAAAAATTGACAGAAGAAAACATTTCCTTAGAAACTGTAGTTGAACAAATAGGAAAAAGTCCACTAAAGGAAAGAATTCCTTAAAAAGGAGAATTGGTCAAATGGAAAAAAAAAAGGTGAAAAAAGTTAACTGAAGGGTGTATATATATATATATATATATATATATATATATATATATATATACACACATATATATGTATATATATGTGTGTGTGTATACGTATGCACATGTATATGTGTGTGTGAAATATATTTAATAAAAATCTACTTACAAAGACTTATGTTAAATAGTTCATGCTATCCTTTAAAAAGCTGTTAGCATGAGTTATAAAATATTTCAACAATAAAGCATTAAGAGTGAAAACTGTGGAAATAATGTTATGTTAAAAATAATAATAGAATGATTAATAAAGAGAAAAAAAGAAATAATAGAATAATAAAAATAAAATAATCCTTTAAACATTAGAATTGGGCAAGTGAAGTCTAATGACTCTATGAGATGCCAAGAATCAGTCAACATCAAAAGAAAAAAAAGAGAGGAAAATGTAAAATACTTCATCAAAAAATAACTCACCTAGAAAATAATTCCAGGAGAGATAATTTAAGAAATATTGTACTGAAAATCTGTGATTAAAAAAATAAAAGGGAAAGGTCCAACATTAATGTAAGGTTAATGATGGATGTGGGGGAAGAATTAAAGATTTTCCCTGTCCTTCAATAGGCCTCATGATAGAAAATGCTATCTTTGTTCAGAGAAAGAATGATGGAGTCTAAATTCAGACTGAAACATCATACTTTCCTTTTCTTTTCTTTTTTGATGTTTTTTTCCCCTTTTTCTTCTGTATCTTATTTTCTGACATGACTAATGTCGAAACATATTTAATGTGATTGCATATCTATAACCTTTATCAGACTGTTTGCTGTCTTGCAAAGAGGGGAAGCTGAGGAGGGGAAAACAAGGAACCAAACATCTTATGAAAGTTAATTTTGAAAATGATCTTTAAATTAAATTGCAAAAAAAAAAAAAGTACTTTTAAGTGGAAAAATGAAATGAAATTAAATAAAATCCAAAACCAATAAAACCAACATACCTTCCATATTTGGGAGGTCAAATAAGAAAATATAGTTTGTAAAACTTAAACTACTTTATAAATATGAGCTATCATTATTTGTAAAATATTTCAATATTAGCAAAAAAACCATATTGATTAGTTTTTTAGAAATATTTGCCTATTTATCCTTCTGTTATGTAATATATAGCTAGCAAATATTCTATTCTATATGGAGAAAATGACTACAAATGAAATTTCATGCCAAAAGTCATTGATATAAAATAATGTAAAGCAGAAGTCTCAATCCAAAGGAGCTAGAAAATGACTTGTTGAAGGAGGCAGCGAGGAGGACCAGCACATACTGACCTAAACTCTATGAAAACCTCCTTCAGATACCTGTAAAAAGAGTATCTGAACAAATTTTAGAGTGGCAGAATCCAAAAGGAGACAGACTGTGGCAGATTTCCAACCCAAGACAGACTGGAAGGTTGACAGGAAACATCTGTTGAATGGCCCTGGAAGAGCAAAGTGGACTCCATCATAGCAAAGCCCCATAGGAAGCCCCAAGTTATGTGAAGCAGCAGCAGTGTGGTGGAATCTCAAACATACCAGGCCAGGATGGGCATACAGTGAAACAGGGTAAGAGAGAACCACAGAACACCAGGTAACTGCAGGAGCTTCTCCTAGGGCTATCAGCCTACAGATTAAATATCTTGAACTATTTGAGCTTCCAGGAGCCAAGATGGCAGGGTGATCAGTAAATGTTCTACTTCTCCTCTTGTTAACTTTGAAAAATCCATAGAATATTTCTCCAGGAAAAATCCTGTAACAATGGGATCAGTCAAATGGGCAAACAGTCTCAACCCATGAGGCTAGGAAAATCACAAAGCAGTGGGGAAGTCCCTCTTGTTGTGGCTGAATGGGAATAGTGCAGGAGCAGAGCTGTCCCAGAGAGCCCCACCGGGAAGACGTCCTGAGCCCTAGGGGATGGAGCCCAGTGTCCTGCAGGACAGTTAGGAGAATAGGGAAAACATTCATGCAAACACTAGTTCACCAACTACTGAGGCTACTTGTGCTCAGGAGAGGAGACCTCCTGCAGTCAGAAAACCCTTCTACCACAATTAATGCAGCTAGTGCCAGTGTAACTCAGGGAAAACTCAGAAAGATTTCACCTGGCCTCTGCTTTAGTGCATCAGCAAGCTCAACACCAGGTAAGCTACAGCATTCTAACTTCTTGCTGAAAGAACAAAAGGCCACAATATACAAAGCCTCAAGCTTCAAAAACAACAATTCTAGGACAGAGCCTGTTGTGCCCCAGAAGCAGAGACACACTTTAAAATCCAGGAAAAGAGTGAATACCATCAGCAAGAAACAAATCATAAAAGATAAGACCATAGAATCATTCTATGGGGACAAGGACTAAAACACGAATACCAAAGAGGTCAGCATTGAGACTGTACTCCCACCTGCAACTTCAGGAAAGAATATGAACTAGTCTAAAGCCCAAAGAGCATTCTTGCAAGATCTCAGAAAGGATTTACAAGTTAAATTAGGGAAGTAGAAGAAAAATTGGCCAATGATTTTTAAAATGTGAAAAAAAAAGAAATCACAGAAGAATTTAAAAGGAAAATTGGACTAATGGAAAAGGAAGCACAAAACCTAACTGGGAAAATTGGACCAATGGAAAAGAAAATACAAAAACTAACTGAGGAAAGTAACTTCGTAGGTGGAACAATTGGACAGATATAGAAGAGGATGAAAAAGTTAACTGAAGAAAATTATTTGACAAAAATTAGAATTGAGCAAGTAGAAACTAATGACACTATGAGACATAAGTAATCAGTCAAATAGAATCTAAAGAGTGAAAGGATAGAAGAAAATGTAAAATATCTAACTGGAAAAGTAACTGACCTGAATTCAGAAGAGAAAATCTAAGAATAACTAGTCTACCTGAAAGTCATGGTGAAAAAAAAGGGCCTGAACAATGTCTTCCAAGAAATCATCAAGGAAAACTGCCTAGAATTCCTAGATCCAGAGTGCCAAATAGTCTTCAAAAGAATTCACTATGTACCTCTTGAAGAGACCACAAACTAAAAAAAAACAAGGAATATCATTACTGAATTTGAGAAAAATCAAATTCTTAGAGGACAGGTTGGGAGAATTACAATAGGAAATAAACAGCAAAACTATACTAGTGGGAGACCTCAACCTACTTCTATCTGAGTTGGAAAAATCTAACCTCAAACTAAACAAGAAAGAAGTTAGGGAGGTGAATAAAACTCTCAATAAGATAGATATGATAGATCTCCAGAGAAAATTGAATGGGAATACGAAGGAATATATTTTTTTCTCAGTGGTATATGGCCCATATGCAAAAAATTGACCACATACTAGGGCATAAAATCTCATAATCCAGAGCAGAAAGGCAGAGATAGTCAATGCATCCTTCTCATATCACAAGGCAATAAAAATTATATGTAATAAAAAGTCTTGGAAAGATAAACCAAAAACTAATTGGAAGCTAAATAATATAATTTTAAAGAATATGTTCACCAACAAACCATCGAAGCAATGCACAACTTCAATCAAGAAAATATCAATAATGAGTCAACCTACCAAATCACATAGGATACTGCAAAAGCAGTTCTTAGGGGAAGTTTTATATTTTGGAATGCCTACATGAATAAAATAGAGAAAGGGGGGATCAATGAATTGGGCATGCAGCTAAAAAAGGTAGAAAAAGAACAAATTGAAAATCCCCAAGTAAACACAAAATTATAAATACAGAAAAGCAAAGTAGAGATTAATAAAATTGAAATTAAGAAGACTACTGAACTAATATATAAAACTAAGAGTTGGTTTAATGATAAAATCAATAAAATTGAGTAACCTTTGGCCAATTTGATGTAAAAAAAAAGAAAGACTATCAAATATCAAAAAGAAAAGAGTGAACTCATATCTTATGAGCAGGAAAATAAAACAATAATTAGAAATTACTTTGCCAAACTGTATGCCCATAAATTCGACAATCTAAATGAGATGGATGAATATTTTAAAAAAATATAAATTTCTCACATTAACAGAAAAGGAAGTTGAATATTGAAGAAACCCATCTCAGAAAAAGAAATTGAACAAGTCATCAATGTACTCCCTAGGAAAAATCTCCGGGGTCATATGGAATTACAAGCAAATTTTCTGAAGCATTTAAAGAACAGTTAATTTCAATACTATTGGACAATTTGTGAAAATTTGGAAGGAGGAGTCATCCCAAAACCATTTTATGATTCAAATATGGTTCTGATACCTAAACAAGGAAGAACCAAAATAGAAAAAAAATGAAGGACCAATTTCTCTAATGAATATAGACACAAAAATTTTAAATAAGATATTAGCAAAAAGAGTACAGCAACTTATCATGAGAACAATATATTGTGGTCAGGTAGGATTTATACCAGGAATACATGACTGGTTCAATGTTAGGAGAACTATTAACATTATTCATCATATAAATAACAAAGCTAAAAGAAAACATGATTATCTCATAGAAGGAGAAAAATCTTTTGACTAAAAACAAAATCCATTCCTATTGAAATCACTGGAGAAAATACTAATAATTGGAACTTTCCATAAACTAATAAGCAATATCTACCTAAAACCATCAGCAAGCATTACATGCAATGGGGATAGGTTAGATGAGATCAAGATCAGAGGAGAAACAAGGATGTCCATTATCATCACTGTAATTTAATGTGGTACTAGAAATGTTAGCTTTAGCAATAAGAGAAGAAAAGGAAATTGAATGAATTAGAATAGACAAAGAAGAAAGTAAGGTATCAATCTTTGCAGATGATATGATGGTATACTTAGAGAGTTACAGAAAATTAAGTGAAAAACTACTTGAAATAATTGACAAATTTGCAAAGTTGCAGGGTGCAAATGAAACCCAGATAAATCATTTGCATTTCCATATATTACTAACAAGGCCCAACAGTAAGAGATAGGAAGAGAAATTTCCTTTAAAGCTGTCGTAGACACCACAAAATGTTGTGGTGTCTACCTACCAAAACAAACCCAGGGACTACATGAACACAATTACAAAACACTTTTCCTTTTTTTTTTTATTAATTAATTAATTTATTTAACTTTTTACATTCATTTTTACAAAATTTTGCATTCCAAAATTTCTCCCCATTTATCCCCTCCTCCCACCCCAATATACCAAGCATTCTACATTTCCCTATCACCAATCTTCCCTCTCTTCTATCATCCCCCCTTCTCTTGTCCCCGTCTTCTCTTTTGTCCTGTAGGGCCAGATGACATTCTATTCCCCATTAACTGTATTTATTATTTCCTAGTAGCAAGAACAATACTCAGCAGTTGTTCCTAAAACTTTGAGTTCCAAATTCTCTCCATCCCTCCCTCCCCACCCATTCCCTTTGGGAAGGCAGGCAATTCAATATAGGCCCTATCTGTGTAGTTTTGCAATGACTTCGATAACAGTCGTGTCGTATAAGACTAACTGTATTTCCTTCCATCCTATTCTGCCCCCCATTGTTTCTATTCTGTCTTTTGATCCTGTCCCTCTCCAAGAGTGTTGACTTCAAATTGCTCCCTTCCTCCATTGCTCTCCCTTCCATCATCCCTCCCTCCCTGCTTATCTCCTTCTTCCTCATTTTTCTGTACTGTAAGATAGGTTTTCATACCAAAATGAGTGTGAATTTTACTCCTTTCTTTAGTCGAATGTGATGAGGGTAAACTTCATGTTTTTTCTCAGCTCTCCTCTTTTTCACTCCACTAAAAAGTCTCCTGCTTGCCTCTTGAATGAGATATAATTAACCCCATTACATTTCACCATCTCTCCTCCCACTACATTTCTCTCTCACCATTTACCTTAATTTCTTTTAAGATATGGTCCCATCCTATTCAATTCACTCTGTGCTCTCTGTTTCTGTATGTGTGTGCATGTATGTATGAGTGTGTGCATGCACACATATACATGTGTGTGTGTGTATGTGTGTGTGTGGTCCCACCAACTACCCAGATACTGAAAAGTTTTAAGAGTTACAAATATTGTCTTTCTATGTAGGAATGTAAACAGTTCACCTTTGGTAAGTCCTTTATGACTTCTCTTTCCTGTTTACTATTTCATGCTTCTTCTCATTCTTGTGTCTGAAAGTCAAATTTTCTTTTTAGCTCTGTTCTTTTCAACAAGAATGCTTGAAAGTCCTCGATTTCATTGAAAGACAATATTTTCCCCTGAAGTATTATACTCAGTTTTGCTGGGTAGGTGATTCTTGACTTGAGTCCTAGTTCCTTTGACTTCTGGAATATCCTATTACATGCCCTTCTATCCCTTAATGTAGAAGCTGCTAGATCTTGTGTTATCCTGATCTTATTTTCACAATACTGGAATTGTTTCTTTCTAGCTGCTTGCAATATTTTCTCCTTGACCAGGGAACTCTGGAATTTGGCCACAATATTCCTAGGAGTTTCTCTTTTTGGATCTCTTTCAGGCGGTGATCGATGGATTCCTTCAATACTTATTTTGCCCTCTGGTACTAGAATCTCAGGGCAGTTTTTTTTGATAATTTCATGAAAGATGATGTCTAGGGTCTTTTTTTGATCATGGCTTTCAGGTAGTCCCATAATTTTTAAATTGTCTCTCCTGCATCTATTTTCCAGGTCAGTTGTTTTTCCCATGAGATATTTCACATTCTCTTCCATTTTTTCATTCTTTTGGTTTTTTTTTTATGATTTCTTGGTTTCTCAGAAAGTCACTAGACTCCATCTGTTCCATTCTAATCTTGAGAGAACTATTTTCTTCAGTGAGCTTTTGAACCTCTTTTTCCATTTGGCTCATTCTGCTTTTGAAAGCATTCTTCTCCTCATTGGCTTTTTGAACCTCTTTTGCCAATTGAGTGAGCCTATTTTTCAAGGTGTTACTTTCTTCAGAATTTTTTTGGATCTCCTTTAGCAAGGTATTGACCCGTTTTTCATGCTTTTCTTGCATCTCTCTCATTTCTCTTCCCAGTTTTTCCTCCACCTTTTTAACTTGCTTTTCAAAATCCTTTTTGAGCTCTTCCATGGCCTGAGCCAACCGGACATCCACCTCGGATGCCTGGGATAGAGAGGCCCCGACCTCCACCTCTTTCTCCGATGGCAGGCATTGTACTTTGTCATTAGAAATGAAGGGGGGAAGGAACATCTCTTCCCCAATAAAGTAGCACTCTATGGTCTTATTCTGCTTCCTTTTTCTGGGCATTTTCCCAGCCAGTTACTTGACTTCTGAGATTCCTCTCCACCCCTGTCTAGATTTGCCCAGCTTGTGCTTGGGGTCTGAGATTGAAATGCTGCTTCCCAGTCTCAGGGCTATCCACAGTGGATTCTTTGTTCTAGTCAACCCTTTTCTGGGGGAAATAAATGATAGTATCAACTCTAATACTGTATGGACAAAACTGTTCCACAGACATTGAAATGTTTAAGAATGAAAGGTTCTTATTATTATCAGTGTATTGGTAAGAAATACATCAGAACATATTAAGAAGAACAAGCTACTTAAACAATATGAAAATAATTTAACGGGTAGATTTGGAATATGAAATATTTGCCAAATGGCAGGTTAGTACCCTTTATGAGGAATTGACATGTAGCACATTGATTTGCCCCCCAATGGAAGGGTTTTCTGAATAATTAGTTGTCTTTGAGGAGTATTTAAAAAAATGGCTCAGTTCCTATATAGCATTGATCCTTTAATACAGTGTAAATTAATTATATACCAGATGTCTTAAAATGAAACTATAGAAATAATTTTATTCAGCAACACTATAACTATTAACATCAAGAAAGAAGTTGAATAGAGAGGTATATTTTCTAAAAAAGCATTCACCACTTTTATATGGGGTGTCCTATTCAAAACCCATTTGGAAGGACACCAGTAATTATGATATTCTCCCAATGCTCCTTCCATGAATTACATTGCACTCCCTAGAATACTATTCTGACCATTAAAATCTTAGTCTTGCAAAAGAGATTGGTCTAGCAATGTACAATAGATAAAATAAGTTGGTGAAGAACATGTATTGTCAAAATCTTGTGCAGATACTTACATGAGCCATCCTTTGAGTTTCTCCTTTTGAAAATATTCCTTTCAAAGACCCTGAGGTGGGATTACAGTTGAATATGATGAGAATCATAGTCTAGATTGTATTTTGAAATTAGTTATTGAATTAATGATCTCAAGTTGCTCCCTGGCACTAAAAATCATTTTATCTATTAGCAGGGATATGATATAGTTGAAAATCATGGACCACAAATTCTCTTAACAACCAAAATTTCTGGCAATTCAAAGGCAATGAATGAATACACACATGGTAAATATAAACAATGCATAGCATATTGTAAGACATAACTTGAATATGAGACATGACATCAAAGATACCATAAAATGTATGAATGTCTCAAAAAGAAAATTGATGGTCATAACATGAGATTAAGTTACAACAGATATATTCATTCAACTTTATAATCATTTTTAAAATAGTGGAATTCTTCAAAAAATGGTCTGTAGGACATCAGAAAGGTCTTTTATGGAGAATTTGAGAAAGATATAGATGTGAAAATCACAGGACTAAAAGACTCATGAAATAGGGTGAGGGCCCAAAATCATACTCTGCTTGACAATATTCCTGTGACAAGGATCTCTGTACATATCTACTGAATCCTAAAAAAAAATAGGCATATTCCATACTTTTTCTATTCTCTAAGACTTTTCAGTATTAAGGGATGTGCCAAATTTTTTGATTCTATTGATTAGCACTGTCTGAAAGATACAAAATTCTTACCATTCAATAATGACATCAGAGGACTTTTGTGGTTAACATTTCACTTTGGGTTTCATCTTATTACACTGAAATGAATGTCAAAAATGTTAAGTTTTTATTATTTTATATTAAATACTTCAGTACTCCAAGGAATTAATGTTTTTTGGATATGTATATTCATTTCAATGAGGCATGTCACAACTCATTCATGCCTACAAATCATAATCAATTCTTGTCCATGTTTTCTGTAAGGACAGATAATAGATGGAACTAAAAATGCACTTCTAGATTTGAGATATTTAAGGATTTCTATAAGTTTATCATACTATTGGGCTTAGAGCTTGAAAATTTTATCATTGGGGGAAAGGTCCCAACATGTACAAAAATATGTATAAAAATATTTATAGCAGCACTTTTTGTGGTGGCCAAAAACTGGAAATCAAGGGGACACCCTTGGAGAAGGGCTGGACAAATTGTGGTATATGAATGTAATGGAATAATACTGCACTATAAGAAATGATGCAAAGGAGGACTTCAAGAGGCCTGGAAAGACTTATATGAACTGATTCTGAGTGAAAGGAGAGGAACCAGGAGAACACTGCACACAGCAGCAACCATGGTGTGTAAGGAATTTTTTCTGGTGGACTAAATCCTTCATAGCAATGCTAGGACCTTCACATAATGAAGGAGACCGTTTTCTCTTATGTTATGTTATGTTATGTTATGTTATGTTATGTTATGTTATGTTATGTTATGTTTTGTTTTGTTTTGTTTTGTTTTATGATATCTCCCATTCATTTTAATTCTTCTATGCAATGTGACTTAGGTGAAAATATATTTAATAGGAATGCATGGGTAGAACCCATGTAAGACTGCAGGCAGTCTTGGGGTGGGAGTGGGGAGTGAGAGGGGGACAAGAGGGTAGAAGGAGAAACATCTAAGATGTATGGAAAGGATTGTAGAAAACTGAAAACAAATAATATAATTGAAAATAAAAAAAACAGTTTGTTCTTAAAGAAAAAATGTTTACATATTACCCAAATAATTTTAAATATTCATCTTTATTTGTCAAAAACTTTTCTGAAAGAGCTTAATGTACATTATTAAGATCTTTTAAAATGTTGACTGAACAAATGATTATTTCTATCCAACATGAAAAAGCTAAATTCTCTCCCCCAAAGTAATGTTATATCCTTAGTATAATGAGAAAATGACCATGTGTCTAAATAAGCAAACAAGAAACCTCATATGCTGTCATTTGAACTTGGTTTGTTCAGTTTATAATACTACATATTTGAATAAGAAATCATTAAAAATCTAAACCTATTTTAAAATTGTACTTAGCCTGGAAAAGGAGATATTTAAGAAGCCAGACACAACAGGATGTGAATTATCGTGTTATAATTCACACCTTTTTCGTTGTTACATATAAGACTATTCTGAGCTCCATCAAATGCACAAGGTGTGAATTATTACCCCGTAATTCACCTTGTCAAAAGGTTGATTATGCTTATAAACAAGTACTTATACAAATATTATTTTGTTAAAATATTTAAAATGTTTTGTTACTTTTTTTAGAAGGAAGAATAATGGAAAATGAATGTGAATGAGAGTAAGACCAAACTTAATCTTCATTTTTAAATACAGTATTTTTTTATAGATCACAAGTAAAATATAATGTGCCTTATATTTTTTCTTTATTGATTTAGGGCTGTATTTCCATTTTAACAACAAAGTCAGCTCAACTAGCTTAGTGTATGTGACCTCCCATCAGAACATTCTTTCCTGAATCTCCTCCCCTGCTATGTCTCTTAACAGCACTTCAGAGCCAGTTGACCTTTCTGAAGTTTCACTACTGCTTTTTTAAAGGCTTTTGGCTTAGTTCCTCAGCACAAGAAAATCACCAAAGTAGCCCAGCTTGCATCTGAAGTGCTCTAGATAGTCTGGAGCTAAATCCAGTGTTTGCTTTTGAAGGTGGATTGTCTGTCAAGTACTCTCAGTTGTGGGTGGCCCACCTGCACTGGAAATGTAACTTGTGCTCTAAGCTGACTATTAGTCCAAAGCAGTTCTTGTTGGATGGTTAGTCTGCTTTCAAATACAGATTTGCATCTGATGACTTAAATGTGGAATAATGATAGTCCTCTTAAAAATACTTGATAATTAGAAGGTCACCAACCTGGCTCTTCTACTTCTCCATTTTCCTGTTGTCACCATTTCCATCTTTGGAAACATTTACCTTTGTGTTTTGCTTCTTTAAATTAAACTACACATTATCAGAAGAAATAAAAGCTCTGAAGAAATCAGCAATTTTATCCTCTGTTGAAAAAGTCAATAGTTTTTAATTCAATTTTACCAAAATTTTTGAGGACCTTCTATATGTCAGAATCATAACTAGGAAATGTGCAAAAGGCAAATACCATACAATGAATCTAGGGAAAAAATGACCTTGAAAAATTGTAAGAATGGAAGAGAAGGGTAGATCATATTATCTTCATGTGGTAGTAGTATAGGTAACAGAAAAAGGTCACTTTTGGAGGAGAAAGGAAGGTGAGAGATAACCACTTCATAGTATACTATCTGGTTGCTTCCCATTTTAGATAAACATTCATGCAGTCTGAGAGTTAGCCTCTTATGCAGTAGAGCTGCAGATTTTTCTAACAACATCTAAATTAGGGGAAACCTTCAGCCGTCCCACCCTAATTATATCTTGTATGATGCTATTCTACACACAGAGGATAAAGGAAAGAAAAAGGATGGAATTCTAAAACCAAGGAACAGTCTCATAGTAGAATTAGATATGTAGATGAATGAGTAAAATATAATTTAGAAAATGATTTGTACATCAGAGATGTCAATGAGAGTGGGCAAAATGCAAAAATAGCATCGTTCTCAGCTGTGGGAGTTGAAGGATTCAAAAAAAGAGACAGTACCTGAGGTAAGTCAAGAAGTAGAAGAAGAAAAAAGATTTAAATTGATGAAGGTGATGTGGTAGTGGGGGGAAGGTAAAATTTCCTTGTAATCATAGGAGACAGCATATACAAATGCCTAGAGGTAGGAGAGAAGAGCATAAGATTGTGGAAATACGAATACCAAGATTTTGTGGGTCCAAACAGTACAGGCAATCAAGGATAATACCTAAGTTAGAAACCTGAGAGACTGAAAGAAGGGTGGCCTCTACAGAAGTAGGAAAGTTTAGAAGAAAGATATGCTATAAAATACCTGAGTTTAAAATGTTTGCCAGGACTCCTAATTTTAATTGTTCAATGGACAAATAAGTGATATAGTAAAGAAGCTCAGTGAACATATTTGTTTTTCAATTTTTTTCCATCTATCCATCCATCCATCCATCCATCCGTCTATCTATCCATTTATCATCTATCTATCCATTTATCATCTATCTATCTATCTAGCCATCTATTTGTCTATTAATTTGCTTGTTCACTTCTTTGTGAATTAAGTAATTTATTTATAGTTTTCAACATTTATTTCTATAAAATGTTTAGTCCCAAATTTTCTCCCCATCTCTCCCCTCCCCCACCCCAAGACACTGTGCATTCTGATTATCCCAACTCCCAATCTACCCTCCTTTCTATCACAGCTTCTCCTTTCCCTAATGCCCATCTTCTCTCTTTTCTTGTAGGGGAAGATCTATTTTTATACCACATGAACTGTATATATTTCCCAGTTGCATGAAAAAACAATTCTCAACATTTGTTTATAAAGTTTTGAGTTCCAACTTCTCTCTTTTCTTCCCTCCCCATCCATTCCCACTGAGAATGTAAGCCATTCAATATATGCTCTATATGTGTAGTTATGTAAAAGACTTTCATAATAGTCCTGCTGTGGTAGAATACTTTTCCTTCCATTCTATTCTTCCCCTCACTTATTCTAATCTCTCTTTTGTTCTTGTCCCTCCCCAAAAGTGTTTATTTTAATTACTGCTTTCTCCCATTGTCCTCCCTTCTATCATGCCTCCAACAGCCCAATTATCCCCTTCTATCCTACTTTCCTATAGTGTATAGATTTTTTGTAACAAATTGAGTGTGAATATTATTCTTTCCTTGAGCCAAATGTAATGAGAGTAAGCATCACTTTTTCCCCCTCATCTCTCCTTTTACTTCCTCCATTGCAAAAGCTTTTTCTTTCCTTTTTTATGAGAGATAATTTAGCCCATTCCATTTCTCCCTTTCTTCTTCCAATATATTTCTCTCTCACCCCTTAATTTTTTTTAAGATATCATCCCTTCCTATTCAATTTACCCTATGCCCTCTGTTTATATGTATATAATCCCTTCAACTACTCAAATAGTGAAAAAAGTCTCAAGAGTTAGAAATATTATCTTTCCATGAAGGAATGTAAACAGTTCAACTTTAGTAAATCTCTTATGATTTATCTTTCCTGTTTATCTTTTCATGCTTCTCTTGGTTCTTTTGTTTGAAAGTCAAATTTTCTATTCAGCTCTGATCTTTTCATCAAAAATGCTTGAAATTCCTCTATTTCATTGAATGACCATTTTTTCCCTGTAGTATTATATTCAGTTTTGCTGGATAGGTGATTCTTGTTTGTAATCCTAGTTCCTTTGATTTTTGAAATATCATATTTCAACATCTGTGATCCCTTAATGTAGAAGCTGCTAGGTCTTGTGTTACTCTAATTGTATTTCCACAATACTTGAATTGTTTCCTTCTAACTGCTTGCAATATTTTATGCTTAACCTGGGAACTCTGGAATTGGGCTACAACATTCCTAGGAGTTTTTCTTTTCAGATCTCTTTCAGGAGGTGATAGGTGGATTCTTTCAATATTTATTTTACCCTCTGTTTCTAGAATATCAGGGCAGTTTTCCTTGATAATTTCATGAAAGATGACATCTAGGTTCTTTATTCACCATGTTTTCAGGAAGCACCATAATTTTTAAATTGTCTCTCCTGGATGTGTTTTCCAGGTTGGTTGTTTTTCAAATGATATATTTCACATTGTTTTCAATTTTTTTCCCATTCTTTTAGTTTGTTTTGTGATTTTGTGGTTTCTCATAAATTCATTAGTATCCATCTGCTATATTCTAATTTTTAAATATTATTTTCTTCAGTGAGATTCCTTTCCCATTTGTCCCTTTCTGCTTTTTAAAGCATTCTTTTCCTCATTCACATTTTGAACTTCCATTGCAACTTGGGTTAATCTGTTTTTAAAGGTGTTATTTTCATCAGCATGTTGTGGGTCTCCTTTAGCAATGTGTTAATTCACTTTTCCTGATTTTCTTGCATCACTCTCATTTCACATCCCAATATTTTCTCCATCACTCTTACTTGATTTTCAAAATCCATTTTGATGTCTTCAATGGCCTGAGACCATTGCACATTTATTTTGGAGGTTTTGGACGCAGAAGCCTTGCCTTTGATGTCTTCCTCTGATGGTATGCATTATTCTTCCTCATGTGAAAGGATGGAAGAAATACCTGTTCACAAAGAAAGTAACCTATAGTTTTATTTTTCCCCCATTTTTTTTTGGCATTTTCCCAACCTGTTACTTGACTTTTGAGTCCTTTTTCGGGTGGAGAATATATTTTAGGGCATTGTAAGTTCTCAGTTCCTCCAAAGCAGCACAAAAAAGGGAGAGGAGTCGATTCCTCTCCTGGTCTACACTCTGGTCTGGAAGTAACCATAAGGTTTTTGGCTGAGGATTTGTGAGTAGAGTTCCCTCTTACAACCACCTCTAACTCCAGCATGCCAGCACTTCTTCTCACCCCAGGATCCCCACTCAGGGCTGAGATCCATATCAGCTGTTTGATTCTCCCAGGGTCTTTAAAGTGAGCACTCCTAAAATGGACACTGTGCTGCTGTAAACCATGCTGGGGCCACCAGGGCCATACCACATTCCCTTCTCACTCAGTTGAAAGCACTTTCTCACTAACCTTTGAAGCTATCTTTGGCATTTGTGGGTTGAATAATCTGGGAATCACAGCTGCTACTGGGAATTCCACTCTACCCTGCTGTGCAGCCAAGGCTCTTGTGTACTCCACTCTAAGTCTGGTGTGATAAACCTTTAATATCATCCTTCCAGGCTGTCTTATATTGGAAATGTCTTTCACTCTGTTTTGTGGTTTCTGCTGCTCTGGAATTTGTTTATAGTCATTTTTATAGGTATTTTATGGGCTATGGGGGAAGAGCTAGAGAGCAAGGGTAGGTGCATCTTTCTACTCCACCATCGTGATTCCACCCCGCTCAGTGAACATGTTTGAATGACTTACATGGAAAATATGATTTAATCCATGACATCTATTGAGATTGTCAAAAGAGGGAGAAAAAGAAAGATGTCCAGGACAAACCTTTAGGAAAAAGTATTCACAGTTAGGAGGCATGATATAGATGATATTTCAGGAAAAAAAGAGTGAAAAGGACCATAATGTGTGGTCTTACTATGTTACTATGATCAAAACAAAGTTAAAGAAAGAGAATTTATCATTTCGTGGTATAGCTTTAATGGCAAACCTTGTCAAAATTGGTTTGGTCCTTGATCAATACACATATAAACTATCTCAACCAATTCACTGCACACTAGCTTAATTGATGTTCTATGTTTTGTTTTGGTTTGCAAAATTACATTCAACCTAGCAACCTAATCCTGTGACCCTCACTACTTATGTGTTCCAGCAGACGTCATTTTTAGATGAACTTGTTTAGGTAAACAGGGTGTTTTCTTTTTGTTGTTGTTGCTAATTAAGAACATAAGAATTGTCAATATTTTGTCAATAACTACACATATTCTCATGACTGATCCCTAGTGGGTTCTATATACGTCTGTGTGACCAAAATTGTTCACAAGTTATTGAGAATATCTTTACATAATAGAAACAGAAGATATGATTTTCACCTAAAGAAAAATAGGAGAAAGACCCTTAGCCATTTCTGTTGATCAGAGAAGAAATAAATTGGGGTCTCTTTTGTGCATTTAACAGTAAAAAACAATCCTTTTTTTTCTGTTGAAACAGCTAGATTGGATTAGTTGAGAAACTATGCCATCAATGTTTAATTGATTTGACCTATGGGAAAGAGTTGTTTAAGGACTGGTCATGTATATATTGGCAAATGACTACCAAATACAATGACAGTCATTTGGACGTAATTAATGCTAATTTGCTGCTGTTTTCAATAGCAAAATAAGAACCCATATCCTTTTCCAACCATACCTACTAGGTCAAAGTTAATAATGTCACTAGAGTAATCAAAAAGGAATTGTAGCTATGTTTGTTCCTATGAAAGATAAGTATTCAATTATCAAAACTAGTTGTAAGAATTTGTTTGAATGGTAATGAAAAAGAATGAATCTAGAACTTAATCCTACTAAATAAAACTTAAAATTAAGAATGGGTCCGATATGAGACAATTTGATCCTAAACTAATTTTATCAGTGTATTTTTCACTCATTCTATTAACTAATAGTCATATATCTCGCTAGTGATAACTCAACAAGATGGCAAGTGGACTAAAGATTTTCTTAGTTATCATATAAAAGTGAAAGAATAGGATGTAAGAGGGATCAAAAGCAGATATGTATTCCCCAATGCCTTAAAAACAAATAAAAGGTGATATGATAACATCTTCCAAACCTTTCCCCTTCTTTTAACTACTCCTTATGTGCTTCATCTGATTTAAATTATCTGAGATTTGTTGAACTCACCTTCCTACCTCTAGTTCATTCCCTGGTCATGCTAAGCTCCATATTGATAGACACAACTAATTTAGATTGGTAGTACAAACCTTGCAAATCTACTTGATGGATGAGAAAACAGGCTCAGAATAATAATTACAAGATCACGCTGCCCAAGATCATACAGTCACTCAAACTCGTAACAAGCAAATGATCATTAAAGGAATGTGTGTGGAATAAATCTGCAAAAAAAAAAAAAAAATGAATAAATAAAACAAATGGAAGAAAGTTAAAAAAAAACAATATCTTGGAGGACAGAATATTAGATCTGAATAGTAGTCAACAAGCATCATTTTTTAAAACTAATCCTTCTTGGCTAACTCAACAGAATGAAGTTTGTTTTCTAATTTTTAAATACAGAAAAAAGACCATATTGAGTTTCTCTAATGAATAACACTGGTGGTTGAGGACAATCTGCCATTTTCTTTATTCAAACCATATCTTCAATATTATATGAAGAGATTTTATTGACAAAATATTTGATACTAAATATAGGTGACACAAAAAAGGGGAAAATACTCTTCCTATACTTAAGAAGGTACATTGTAATGGATTAAAAAATAAATAACTTTAAATGGTGTACGCAGAAATATCTTTCTGCATCTTGTATGTAGATAATGTATACATACACACATATACATAAACCATCCCTTCTAGTAATATATATATATATATAAAATATATATGCATATATTATATATATATATATATATATATTCATCAATGATCTATCATTTATGGAACATACTCATTGAGGAAAGGCACTTGCAACTGGGAAATATGGAGGGGGGAGTCCACCAGAAAGTGAGATTGGAGCTCAATCTTCAGGGAAGTCAGAGAAATTAAGGGAGTAGGGGTGCAAATAGAGATAATCCCAGGTAGGGGAAGTATTCAGAATAGTTGGAAGATGGAATTTTACATTCAAGAAAACAAGCAGCATATGGTAAGTGAACAGAACTTGTAGTAATTTACTGTTATAACTATCTGCTTTCTTAACTATTATTTATCCATGGAAAAGGGTTTTTTAATTCAGATTAATTTCTGGCCTATTATTAATGGACAAAAGGCCTCAAACTTGATTAATTAGCTTCTTTCCTGACAAATCCCAGTTCTGCACGATACAAAGAAAGTAGTCAAGAAATTCATTCATGTGATTTGGTAATTAAGAAAAACACAAAGATAAATTGTATTTATGAATTTAAAAAAAAAGTTAAGTAATTCTCCCATTGAGAGAAAAGTAGCAATTTAAGCAAGAAAAAGTTTCCTTGATTCCATATCTTTACCTTGGTCAAGTCATACAGTTTATCTGGGCTTTAGGTTTCAAATTTTCAAAGTGATGGGGTTGGACCAGATGATCTCTAAGAATGCTTAATACCTTACATCTACAAAACTACTATTGTACACAGAGGAGGGGGGAGGATTAACATTTTTTATCTCTCATGAGCAGTCCCTCATTGGTAGTCTGGTGGAGTGCATCATCTTCATCTCAGAAAAAAAAAATGTTTCAAATACCTATCTTTGATTTTCAATTGCAGTGAGAAGTTAGCAGAAATAAAGTTTAATTTACCCTATCCAAGGTCATGGATCCTCTGAAATCTATGGGAGTAATCAATGATTGGTTGGCTAATGTTTCACCAACCAGCTCATCATCATAATCTGGGTTATATGTCATGAAATTGTACATGGGTTCTACATATACATTCTAATGAAGCACTGTTTCACATTAGTCATGCTGCATAGAAGAATTACAATAAATGGGAGAAACCATTAAAAAAAAACGTAACACAGGAGAAAATAGTCTGCTTCGATCTGTATTCCAATTCCATTATTTTTTATCTGTAAGTGGAAGATATTTTGCATCAAATCCTTTGGGAATGTTTTAGGACTTTGCATTGCTGAGATGGGCTAAGTCTATTAGAAGCATTCCTTGCACATTGTGACTGTTACTGTGCATATTGTTCACCTAGTTCTGCTCCTTTCACTCAACATCAGTTCATATAAGTCTTTCCAGGCCTCTCTGAAGTCTTCCTGTTCATCATGTCTTATAATACCATAATATGCCATTACATTCATATAACACATCTTGTTCAGTCATTCACCAATGGATGAACCTCCCCTTCATTTCTAGTTCTTGGCCACCACAAAAAGAACTGCTATAATGTTTTTTGTACATGTAGGAGTTTTCCCCATTTTTATGATCTCTTTAGGATACAACCCTAGAAGAGATATTACTGGATGAAAGGGTATGTACATTTTTATAGCCCTTTGGGCATACTTCCAAATTGCTTTCCAGAAAGACTGGATTAACTTACAACTCCACCAACCGTGAATTAGTGTTCCAGCTCTCCCATGTCTTTGTAGAAGACTTGCACTTATCACCGTCCTCTTTTGTCAATTTAGCAAATCTGATAGGTGTGATGTGGTGTTAATCTTTATTAAGGAGTTATTTTCTCTACTTAGTTTTCCACCTCCTTATCCATTCACTTGCCCAGTTTTACTTTTTTTAGGAGCTGTTCTTCTCAGTGAATTCTCTTTTTTTTTCATTTTGTCAACTGTATTTTTTTTTCATTACTGTTCAATTTTTCTTCTACCTATCTAATTTGGACTTTAAAATCGTTGTTGAACTCTTCAAAGAACGGTTTTTAGACTTGATACCAGTTTGTTTTTCATTTGGAGTTTTCAGAAATGTGTATTTTGTCCTCTTCTTAATTCTTACATTGATATTCCATGTCCCTATAGCAAGATTCTTTGAATTTTGCTCTTCTAATTGGATTCTTGCTTATGGTGATTGACTTTTTCCTGGCTTATAAAGTAGATCTCTCCTTCTGGGTCACAGGGGCACTCTGTCCCACGTTTCTTGTACTGGGGGTTAGAGGTATGGTTACTGGTTTTGTGTGCTGTAGTCTCTGGTTCTTTTATTTTTATTTTTTTAATTTTTTTTAATTTTTTTTAGGTTTTCTTTGTTTTAATAAAAATTTATTTATTTATTTTTTTACATTCATTTTTCAAAAAATTTTGGGTTCCAAATTTTCTCCCCTTTTATCCCCTCCCCCAACCCCAATACACCAAGCTATCTAATTTTCCCTATCACCAATCTTCCCTCTCTTCTAGCCTCCCTCCCTTCTCTTGTCCCCATCTTCTCTTTTGTCTTTTAGGCCAGATGACTTTCTATTCCCCATTAACTGTATTTCTTATTTCCTAATAGCAACAACAATACTCCACAGTTGTTCCTAAAACTTTGAGTTCCAAATTCTCCCCATCCCTCCCTCCCCATCCATTCCATTTGGGAGGGCAGGCAATTCAACATGAGCCCTATCTGTGTAGTTTTGCAAATGACTTCGATAATAGTCATGTTGTGTAAGACTAACTGTATTTCCCTCCATCCCATCCTGCCCCCCATTGTTTCTATTCTCTCTTTTGATCCTGTCCCTCCCCAAGTGTTGACTTCAAATTGCTCCCTCCTCCCATTGCCCTCCCTTCCATCATCCCCGCCTTGCTTATCTCCTTCTCCCCCACTTTCCTGTATTGTAGATCGGTTTTCACACCAAAATGAGTGTGCATTTCATTCCTTCCTTTAGTCGAATGTGATGAGGGTAAACTTCTTGTTTTTTTTCTCAGCTCTCTTCTTTTTCCCTCCACTAAAACATCTCCTGCTTGCCTCTTGAATGAGAGATAATTTACCCCATTCCATTTCACCCTCTTTCCTCCCACTACATTTCTCTCTCACCGTTTACCTTAATTTCTTTTGAGATATGGTCCCATCCTATTCAATTCACTCTTTGCTCTCTGTCTCTGTATGTGCATACATGTGTGTACATGTGTGTGTGTGTGTGTGTGTGTGTGGTCCCACCAATTACACAGATACTGAAAAGTTTTAACAGTTATAAATATTGTCTTTCCATGTAGGAAGGTAAACAGTTCACTTTTGGTAAGTCCCTTATGACTTCTCTTTGCTGTTTACTTTTTCATGCTTCTTCTCATTCTTGTGTTTGAAAGTTAAATTTTCTTTTCAGCTCTGGTTTTTTCAACAAGATTGCTTGAAAGTCCTCTGTTTCATTGAAAGATCATATTTTCCCCTGAAGTATTATACTCAGTTTTGCTGAGTAGGTGATTCTTGGTTTGAGTCCTAGTTCCTTTGACTTCTGGAATATCCTATTCCAAGCCCTTCGATCTCTTAATGTAGAAGCTGCTAGATCTTGAGTTATCCTGATTGTATTTCCACAATACTGGAATTGTTTCTTTCTAGCTGCTTGCAATATTTTCTCCTTGAGCTGGGAATTCTGTTTCATTCTAATTTTGAGAGAACTATTATCTTCAGTGAGCTTTTGAACCTCTTTTTCCATTTGGCTAATTCTGCTTTTGAAAGCATTCTTCTCCTCATTGGCTTTTTGAACCTCTTTTGCCAATTGAGTGAGCCTATTTTTCAAGGTGTTATTTTCTTCAGCATTTTTTTGGGTCTCCTTTAGCAAGGTATTGACCCATTTTTCATGCTTTTCTTGCATCTCTGCCATTTCTCTTCCCAGTTTTTCCTCCACCTGTTTATCTTGATTTTCAAAATCCTTTTTAGCTCTTCCAAGGCATGAACCCACTGGACATCCACCTCGGATGTCTGGGATACAGAGGCCCCGGCCTCCACATCTTTCCCTGATGGTCAGAATAGTTCCTTGTCATCAGAATTGAAAGGCGGGAACATCTGTACCCCCTCAAAGTAGCTCTCTATAGTCTTATTTTTCTTCCCTTTTCTGGGCATTTTCCCAGGCAGTTATTTGACTTCTGAGATTCCTGTCCACCCCTGCCTAGATCCACCCAGCTAGTACTTGGAGTCTGAGATTCAAATGCTGCTTCCCAGTCTCAGGGCTATCTGTGGCGGGAGCGGCTGCTATTCAAAGTGAGTTTAAGTTCTGGTGCTTGGGTGGGGGCAGGGCCACCTCCCAGCCTCAGTTCCCTCAGGGGCTTTATGCAGAGACCTTCAGTAATGGAGCAGGTAGGGGCAGGGTCATCTCCCAGGCCCAGTTCCCTGAGGGGGTTTATGCAGAGACCTTTGGTAATGGCCCTGAACTTCTTTGTGCTTCTTCGGGAGTCCTGGCTGCTGCTGCTGCCTCTGCCTCTGCCACTGCCTCCCGAGGGGGCCTGAGTTACGGAGACACCCTGCTCCCCTCTCGGCCAGTCCAGAAGTCTCTCTCACTGACCTGGTGCATCTGTGGATGGAGGGATCTTCCTGGCCACCGGAGATTCCATCCCTGAAACTTGCTCAGATCCACTCCTCTGGGGCCATGTGGCCAGGGAAGTACAGTGGTGTACTCAGCTTTCTGGGGCACGACGGACCCCTGGGGACTGCTCTCCATGGCTATCTGTAACTGAAATCTTTTCCACTGTGTTTCTGTGCACGTTGCAGTGCTCCAGAATTTGTGGGGAGTTCTTCTTGCAGGAAATATGGGCTGTGGGTTCGGAGCTAATATACGTGAGTCTTTCTACTCCTCCATCTTGGCTCCACCCACCCCACCCCACCCCCGGTTCTTTTATCTAGAAGCCATATAATGCTGAAGCTTACCTGGTGCTGAGCTGGCTGGTGTGTTCCAAGGCAAAGGCCAAGTGCAATTTTTCTCAATTTCCCCAGAGTTTCACTGAGATTCACTCTGTGAGGTGTGGGAGAGGAGTGGTGTAGTCCCTAAAGGTCTCTTCCTCCCATTAGGCCTGTGATAGAGCATGGGCAGGATCAGCATCTAGTGAAGTCGGTCTTCCTGGTGTTTGTCCCCTGATTGTATTATCTGCTTGGCGTTCTGGTGTTTTTTACCTACTCCAACCCCTCCTCAAGCTCAGGATGTGCTAGTCAGCTCAGATGGGGCTTGCTGAGACACCTCTTATGTTGCACTGGTCCTCTTCAGTCCCATCAAAAGGGATCCTTCCTGACATCTCCCTAGCCTCCCAAGCTAAAAGATTGCTGAACTCCTTATACTACCCCCACTATTCCAAGATTTTTCCTGGGGCAAATAGTTTTCTGTGTTTTCAAGATCAACAAAGGCAGGGAGAGGATACTTACAGTTTATGACACTGTCTTGGCTCCTGAAAGTTCAAGTAGATGACTTTGAAATATTTAATCTGTGGGCTGACAATTGCAGGAGTTTAGCTGCTGCTGTGATCATGGGTCCTGCACTTCTTTCTCACCCAGTTCTGCCAGAGTCTCATCCTGTTCTGAAAGGTTTGGGAATCAGCACTACAACTCGTGATTCAATATTTTCATCCTTCTCCCAATCCACCATGACCCAATATGTGCCAGTGCACCGCCCTCCACAGCGCACCCTCCCCCCACCACCAAGCATGGTGTAACAGATCCTTCCCTTCAAACTTCTGGCTATCCTGGACTGGAAATCTGATTCTGCCACTCTAGAATTAGATCAGATTTGCTTTTTAGAGTTATCTGAAGGAATTTGGGGAAGAGCTCAGGTAAGTGTCTGCTTTCTTAAATTTGCCCATTTTTAAGATGCAATTACTCACATGGAAAATGTAACAATTGGCTCTCTCAAGTTTGTTTGAGATGGCTCCAGGACATAACTGAGTGCAGGAAAATAATTCGTTTTAAAAAGAGAGTGTAAGAAAGTTCTAGGAGATTTTTTTTTTAAATGATCAAGTGTTGGAGTGTTTTAATAACTAATGCTTTATTTTACCATATGAGGTATAGCAGTTTGATGACTATTTAATTATTTTCCATAATTCTTCTTCTATAACTGACATTTCATCCTTCTGTGTTTTTTGAAATTATTTTATTCATTTGTAGTATTGGCAGAAGGAAAAACATACTCTAACAAAATATAATTTAGTCAATACTGACATCTTTATTTTATTAAATAAACCTAACCATGTGTATCAAAAGTATCTCTTCAGCTTTTCATTTACTCCTGCAAAATTTTTTATGTGAATTATATGTGCACTTTACAAGGCAATCCAAAATATTTAAGATAGTCTCACTAACTTAAAAAAATATATATTTATTTTTGTATCACTTTTCTCCTTTTTTCTTTTAAGTGGGATGACTAATTTAAAGAATGACCAATTATTTGTATAGAATTATCTTGTATCTCACTTTTTTATAAAACTACTTCCTTGATTTATTTTTGGTTGATTCTTATAGACTCCTAAATATGCTATCATATCATCTGTGAACACATTTTATAATATATTATTATTTTATTACTCTAATTATATTCTGTTATTGATAAAACTAGCATTCATAATATTTTCAAGAGATAGTGGTAAAAGTACAGAAATTTGATTCGTAACTTTTCTTAATAGTGAAGCTTTTATTATTTTCCTATTATTTAGACTTTTGACTCTTTTAGAGCAATAGTTAGGGAGGAACAGCAGGCATGATCTGAACCTATGATATCAGTACAGGAAAATTCTTGTACAGGCAATCATACCACAGCTCCAAATTGGTAACTGATTATAAATCATTTTCTTTGAGAGTTAGTAGGGAACCAGGAGGTTACAATATTTCCCTATGGCCACATAGACAGTGTACGTCATAAAGAGGACTGGAATTAAATCTTTCTGACTCCAAAGAATATAAAAGCATTTATTAAATGCCTATAATGTAACAGGTACTATACTAAACTCTGCAAGTATTATCTCATTTGATTCTTATGACAAACCTAATCAAGTAGTGCTGTTATTATCACCATTTTGTAGATCAGAAAACTTAGACAAACAATAGTTAAATGAGTTACCCAAAATCACATAGCTAGTGTCTAAGCCTCAATTTGAACTTAGATCTTTTTGAATCCAGGTCAAATGTTCTATCTGTGGCTTTAACCATTCTGGCCTGCTTGCCTGCCTAGTATCCACTATGCAACATTTATTTTATTTCTTTGTGTATATATGTCCCTAGATTCAAGGGATTGTGATTCCTTCCCTTTTCAAATCAAATAATTATTTTCTTGAGTTAATAATCAGCTAGTCTTATGTTGAACAACTATACCCCAGTGTCTTTGACTTGTAGTATTTGGAAATTTCTTCCTCAGAAAGGAATCATAGGAATTACCAAGGTTTTCTTATGTTAATGAATTGGATTTCTAAATAAAAAGTTTGGTAAGTGTTGTGTAGCACAGTACCATATGAAAGTGACACAGTGTCACCTTTTAAAATATATTTATTCACTCATTCATTTATTCATTCATTCATTTATTTCTTTATCTATTCATTCATTCATTCATTTATTCATTTATATATATATCTATTAATCTGTCTATTATTTGATTATTTATTTGCTTATTTACACTTTCCAACATTCATTTCCACAAGATTTTGAGTTTCGAATTTTCACCCCATTTCTCACCTCCCCAAAACACCATGTTTTCTGATTACTCATTCCTGCAATCTGCCCT
Source organism: Bettongia penicillata ogilbyi (assembly GCA_023548195.1). Classification (NCBI taxonomy): domain Eukaryota; kingdom Metazoa; phylum Chordata; class Mammalia; order Diprotodontia; family Potoroidae; genus Bettongia; species Bettongia penicillata. The sequence goes on along the minus strand of JAJHZJ010000470.1, from coordinate 7,749,799 downwards.
CCCTTCTTTTATGCCCTACTTCTCTCTTTGCTTGGAGGAAAAGATAGATTTCTATACTGCATTATCTGTATTTCTTATTTTCCAGTTGCATGTAAAAGCAATTCTCAACATTCCCCCCTAAAACTTTGAGTTCCAACTTTTCTCCCTTCCTCCATCCCCACCCATCCCCACTGAGAAGGCAAGCAACTCAATAAAGGCCATATATATATGGAGTTTTGAAAAAGACTTCCATAATAGTCATGTTGTGTAGGACTAAATATGTTTCATTCCATCCTATCCTGTCCCCCATTCTTTTCTCTCTTTTGACTTTATCAGTCCCCAAAAGTGTTTACTTCAAATTATTCCCTCATCCCATTTGCCCTTCTTTGTATCATCACCTGAACCTCACTTATCTCCTTCTCCCTTACTTTCCTGTAGTGTAAAATAGATTTTCATACCAAGTTGAGTGTGCATGTCATTCCCTATTTAAGCCAAATATTATGAGAGTAAGCGTAACTCTTTTCCTCTCACCCCCGCCTTTTCCCCTCCATTGAAAAATATTTTTCTTACTTCTTTTATGAGCAATAATTTGCCCCATTCAAATTCTCCGTTTCTCCTCCTAACATATTCCTCTCTTACCCCTTAATTACATTTTTTTAGATATCATCTTTTCCTATTCCCCTCACCTTGTGCTCTCTGTGTACACACACACACACACACACACACACACACACACACACACACACATACATACATATATATTATGTATGTATATGTATGTATGTAGATAAATAGATAGGTAGAGATAGATATAGATATATAATCCCTCCAACGACCCAAATAGTGAGAAAACTTTCAAGACTTAGAGATATTATCTCTCCATGTAGGAATGTAAACAGTTGAACTGTTTAGAAAGTCCCTTATGATAACTCTTTCCTGTTTACGTTTTCATGATTCTCTTGATTTTTCTGTTTGAAAGTCAAACTTTCTGTTCAGCTCTGGTCTTTTCATCAAGAATGCTTGAAAGCAATATATTTCATTTAATGACAATTTTTCCCATGAAGTATTGTTCTCAGTTTTGATGGGTATATGATTTTGGGACTTAATCCTAGTTTCTCTGACTTCTGGAATAGAATTTTCCTCACCCTTCTATCCCTTAATGTAGAAACTGTCAGACCTTGTGTTTATTCTGATTGTATTTCCACAATACTCCAATTGTTGTTTTGCTTTATTTTTTTTTTGTTTGTTTTCTTTTGCTGTTGTTGTTGTTGCTGTTTTCTGGCTGCTTTCAATATTTTCTCATTGGTCAGGGAAATCTAGAATCTGGCTGCAATATTCCTAGGAGGTTTTCTTTTTGTTTATCTTTCAGGAGGTGTTTAGTGAATTTTTGCAGTATTTATTTTACCCCCTGGTTCTAGAATATAAGGGTGATTTTCCTTGCTATTTTCATTGAAGACAATGTGTAGGTTCTTTTTTTGATCATGGCTTTCAGGTTGTCCCATAATTTTTAAACTATCTCTTTTGGATCAATTTTCCAGGTCAGTTGTTTTTCCAATGAGATATTTCACATTGTTTTCTGTTTTTTTATTCTTTTTTTTAATTTTTTGGTTTCTCATAAAGTCCATAGCTTCCATCTGCTCCATTCTAATTTTTAAAGAAGTATTTTCTTCAGTGAGCTTTTGAAACTCCTTTTCCATTTGACTAATGCTGCTTTTTAACACATTCTTCTCCTCATTGGCTTTTTATGTCTTCTTTGTGATTTGAGTTAGTCTATTTTTAAAGGTGTTATTTTTGTCAGCATTTTTTGGGTCTCCTTTAGCAAGCTGTTGACTCGCTTTTCATGATTTTCTTCCATCACTCTCATTTCTCTTTCCAAATTTTCCTCCACCTCTTTTACTTGAATTTCAAAAATTTTTTTGAATTCTCCCGTGGCCTGAGATCACTGCATATATTTTTTGGAGGATTTGGATGTACAAACCTTAACTTTGATGTCTTTCTCTTATTGTATGAATTGTTTTTCCTCATCCAAAGGGATGGAAGAAAATATGTTTTCCTCAGGAAAGTAACCTTCTATAGTCTTTCTTTTTCTCCCTTTTTGTGGCATTTTCCCCAGGCAGTTACTTGACTTTTGAGTCCTTTGTCAAGAGAATAGTAAACTTTGGGTATCTGTAAGTTCTCAGTTGCTCCGAGGTGGTACAATCAAGCAAAAGGAGTTCACTTCTCTCCTGACCTGTGCTCTGGCTTTTCTGCCTAGAATCTGTGAGTACAATTCCCTCTCTACAAACTCCTCCAGCTCCACCATGCGAGTGCTCCTCCTCACCTAGGGCTACCACTCAAGTTGAGACCCAGAGCAGCTGCTCGATTCCCTCAGAGTCTTTAGGTTTGAGGGATCCAAAAATGGCTGCTGCTGTTGCTGCCACCTGGGACCTAGGCTGGGCACTGAGACCCTGCTCCCTTCTCACTCAGGTGCAAGAGCTTTCTTACTGACCTTTGAAGCTGTCTCTGCCCTTTGTGGGTTGAGGGATCTGGGAAACTCACCTGCTGCTGGTGACATCCTGAATCCTCCTCTGAATCTCTCCCTGCTCTGCCATACTGCACAGCCAAGGTTGGGCTGCACTCTGTGTTGTGCCCTACATGATAGACCTTTCTCTTCAGCCTTCCAGGCTGCCTTGTACTGGAAATCTGTTTCACTCTGTAGTATTGTGACTTCTGCTGCTCTAGCATTTGTTTAGAGTCATGCTTACAGGTATTTTATGGGGTGTAGGTGAAGAGTTAGATTAGGTCATCTTCCTACTCCATAATCTTGGCTCTGCCCCCATCTAAGTAAACTCTTCCAAGTGTTTCCAGCACTGCAGTATGTAACCATGGGAATATCACTTACCCCTCCAAGTCTTAATTTTTACTCCTATAATGTAAGGTTAATAGCTACAACATAATTTATAGTGCTATTCTGAGGATCAGAGGAGAAAATATATGTAAATTACTTCATGAACCTTAGAGTTATACATAAATCACATTAATTACGATTACAGTAACTTTTTTTCTACAAGAAATCTCTGTGCTCCCAACAAAATAGAAATTTCTCTGAACTTACTAATTATTATTAGTTTTTTTTCCAGTCTAAGCAATTGGGTAGGGGTAATTAATTCAAGAATTTGATGTCCTAAAATATTTCTAGTAATAGTTGTTCATTTGAGAAACGTTTGCTTAAAATTGTTTAGTTATTTTCAATTTTACAGGATAATGAAAAAAGATGGAAATAACTTTTCTATTTTTCTATGTTTACTGATTTGGAATCTATCATATTCTTGAAATCTTCCTAGTCTAGCTTTATCCCCTTTTTTAATCCCCTTTGATAACAGGGATCATGTCATATGCTTCTTTTGTATCCAAATGCCTCTTAACATTCATAACATGCACACATTTTTTTTTTGGCAGATTTTTGTGTATTTATCTTGGATTCACAAAGACCTGTCTTCAAATCCTCCCTTTACTTAAAAAAAATCAAGGCCATAAGAAATTCACTTAAATTCTCTGAGATTCACTTTTCTTTTCTGTGAAATGGATGATAATGATAACTGTGGCATCTGCTCCCCAGATAATTTAGAAGCACATATTAAATAATGTGGCCATATTGGAGTTTATGACAGTTTATTCCCCTATCACCACCTCATAAGCAATGTCACAGAAAGCAAAGAGTATATAACAGAGACAATAAAATCTTAACGTAATAAGAAGTGGTGAAAACCATCATGATGTGTGAACACGTTTCTTTGATGGAACGACAAAAGCAACCTCACTAGGCTGACAAAAAAAAAAAAAAAAAAAAGAATTTATCTTTGCAGGACTTTAACCAAGGAAGCCTTGGGGAAAAAAAAGCCTGTTCAGAAGAGTATATATCAACAGAAACTCTCTGATTGATCAGATCAATTTAGGGGAACAGGGGATTTCTGCCTTTCTTCCCCCTCCCCCTCGACGTAAATCATGACATTTAGCTCTTTAAACAGGATACTGCCTGTCCAGAACTTAGGGAGTATAATCCAGAGTGGAGAGAGCAGAGATAAACAGAAATGTATACAGTGAAATAGTTGCCTAAAGAAAGATACAGCTTGACAAAAGAGAAAAGATATCTCTCTATGGATTTCAGAGGATCCTAGTGCTGCTAACAGAGAATAAAGAAAAACAAAGGATTCACAAAATGAGAAAGATCTTCCAGGACCCTCATTAAGAGTTTCCAGTTGCCTTGTCATATGAGTACTCTATATACTTTCTGCACAAGTATTTGAATCCATTATTTCCAGGTACACTGGGTAAATATGAAACAGTACATTTTACTTTTATGTGTGTGGGGGGGGGGAAGGTGTTTCTTGTATGCACTGTTCATTATTCCATATTGAATTTTTTTAGTAGTGGGCACTTGCCTAGAACTCATATAATCAAAAAGCAGTCAACATAAGAATACAATTTGGAAGACTAGTCAGCCAGATAAAGGTGTTACATATATGAAGTTCTGTGAAGACTTTAACGAAGTACATAAATGCCAGTTATGAATAGAAAATCAGGGAGCCAAGATAGCAGAGTAGAAAGACTCATGTATACTAGCTCCAAATCCACAGCCCAGAAATTTTCTGTAAAAAGAACTCCCCCACAAATTCTGGAGCAGAGCAAGCCATGCAGAAACACAGTGGAAGAGATTTCCATTCCAGAGAGCCCTGGAAATCTGTCCCCAGGTGTCCGTCACGCTCAGGACTCGGAGCCCACCCCTGCACTTCCCTGGCCCCCCAGCCCCAGAGAAACAGATCCAAGCAGGCTTCAGGGATGGAACCTCCCATGGCCGCGAAGGTCCCTCCACCCACAGGCACTACAGGTCAGTAAGAGAGACTTCTAGGCTGCCTGAGAAGGGAGCAGGGTGTCTCCGTGACACGGAATCTCTCGGGAGGCAGAGGCCTGGGACTCCCGGAGCAGACAGGAACTCAGGGCCATTATTGAAGATCTCTTTATAAACCCCCTGAGGGAATTGAGCCTGGGAGGTGGCCCTGCCGCAACCTAAGCACCAGAACTTAAGCTCACATTGAATAGAAGCTGTGCCCGCCCCTGAGAGCCCTGAGGCTGGGGAGCAGCATTTGAATCTCAGACCCCAAGCACTAGCTAGGCAGATCTAGGCAGAGGTGCAGAGGAATCTCAGAACTCAAGTAACTGGCTGGGAAAATGCCCAGAAAAGAGAAGAAAAATAAGACCATAGAGAGGTACTTTCTTGGGGGACAGATGTTCCCGCCTTTCAATTCTGATGACAAGGAACAATTCTTACCACCAGGGAAAGACGTGGAGGTCAGGGCCTCTGTATCCCAGACATCCCAGGTGGATGTCTGGTGAGCTCAGGTCATGGAAGGGCTCAAAAAGGATTTGGAAAATCAAGTTAAACAGGTGGAGGAAAAACTGGGAAGAGAAATGAGAGAGATGCAAGAAAAGCATGAAAAATGGGTCAATGCCTTGCTAAAGGAGACCCAAAAAAATGCTGAAGAAAATAATACCTTGAAAAATAGGATAACTCAATTGGCACAAGAGGTTCAAAAAGTCAATGAGGAGAAGAATGCTTTCAAAAGCAAAATTAGCCAAATGGAAAAAGAGGTTCAAAAGCTCACTGAAGGTAATAGTTCTCTCAAAATTAGAATGGAACAGATGGAGGCTAATGACTTTCTGAGAAACCAAAAAAATCACCAAACAAAACCAAAAGAATGAAAAAATGGAAGAGAATGTGAAATATCTCATTGGAAAAACAACTGACCTGTGAAATAGATCCAGGAGAAACAATTTAAAAATTATGGGACTACCTGAAAGCCATGATCAGAAAAAGATCCTAGACATCATCTTTCATGAAATTATTGAGGAAAACTGCCCTGATATTCTACAACTAGAGGGCAAAATAAATATTGAAAGAATCCATCCATCACCGCCTGAAAGAGATCCAAAAAGAGAAACTCCTAAGAACATTGTGGCCAAATTCCAGAATTCCCAGGTCAAGGAGAAAATATTGCAAGCAGCTAGAAAGAAAAAATTCCAGTATTGTGGAAATACAATCAGGATAACACAAGATCTAGCAGCTTGTACAATAAAGGATCAAAGGGCGTGGAATAGGATAATCCAGAAGTCAAAGGAAGTAGGACTCAAACCAAGAATCACCTACCCAGCAAAACTGAGTATAATACTTCAGGGGAAAAAATGGTCTTTCAATGAAACAGAGGACTTTCAAGCATTCTTGATGAAAAGACCACAGCTGAAAAGAAAATTTGACTTTCAAATACAAGAATGAGAAGAACCATGAAAAAGTAAACAGCAAAGTGATGTCATAAGGGAGTTACCAAAGGTGAACTGTTTACATTCCTACATGGAAAGACAATATTTGTAACTCTTAAACTTTTCAGTATCTGGGTAGTTGGTGGAACCACACACACACACACGCATGCACACAAGCACACACACGTGTACATGCACGCATGCACATACAGAGACAGGGGGCACAGAGTGAATTGAATAGGATGGGACCATATCTTAAAAGAAATTAAGGTAAATGATGAGAGAGAAATGTAGTGGGAGTAGAGAGGGTGAAAGGAATGGGGTAAATTATATCTCATTCAAGAGGCAAGCAGGAGATGTTTCAGTGGAGGGAAAAAGAGGAGAGCTGAGAAAAAAAACATGAAGTTTACCCTCATCACATTCGACTAAGGAAAGGAATAAAATGCACACTCATTTTGGTATGAAAACCTATCTTACAATACAGGAAAGTGGAGGAGAAGGAGATAAGCAAGGGGGGGGGGGTGATGATGGAAGGGAGGGCAATGGGAGGAGGGAGCAATTTGAAGTCAACACTTGGGGAGGGACAGGATCAAAAGACAGAATAGAAACAATGGGGGGCAGGATAGGATCGAGGGAAATACAGTTAGTCTTACACAACACGACTATTATTGAATTCATTTGCAAAACTACACAGATAGGGCTTATATTGAATTGCCTGCCTTCCCAAAGGGAATGGGTGGGGAGGGAGGGATGGGGAGAATTTGGAACTCAAAGTTTTAGGAACAACTGTCGAGTATTGTTGTTGCTACTAGGAAATAAGTAATACAGTCAATGGGGAATAGAAAATCATCTGGCCCTACAGGACAAAAGAGAAGATGGGGACAAGAGAAGGGAGGGAGGCTAGAAGAGAGGGAAGATTGGTGATAGGGAAAATTAGATTGATCGGTGTATTGGGGTAGGGGGAGGGGACAAATGGGGAGAAAATTCGGAACCCAAAATTTTGTGAAAATGAATGTAAAAAGTTAAATAAATTAATATTAAAAAAAAGAAAAAAAGAAAATCAATCTGAGTTGAATTGACTTGAACCTATTTTAAGTATTACACATTAAGTATAAAAATGGATAATATAAAGTGTTATAACCATTTATGGAAACATTATGGGACAATTGATAAACCAGTGGTCCTGGAGTCAGGAATACCTGTGTAAAAATGTATTAGGTTTGTGTTCCTGGGCAAGTCACATAATTTATTGCAGTCTTGGTTTTCTCAGTTGTAATGCAGAGTTAATTTGAGAATCTATCTCTCAAGGTTATTAAGAGGCCCTTGAGATAATTTATATAAGGCAGTTTAAAATTCTAAAAAATGCATTATTAAAATTATTCATTCTCCTTAATAATATATTCTGAATAATATATTTATGATCCATTTGCTTAAGACTAGTTTCCAATCAAAGATAAAAAATAATTTTATATAAACACACACTCATATCTCAAAGAAAAAAAATTAAAATGGTCTTCTGATATATCAAAGAACGTAGTTATACTTTAGAACTTCTTAATAAGCTAAAAACCTTGAAAACATTAACGTTTTCTCTCTTTACACTCCTGCCATATAAATGAATTGGCAGGTAGATTCTTTTTATGTAACTATTGTTTTAGAATATAATAATTAATATATATTAAAGGGATTAAATTGAGGACTCTTTCCTCCAGTGAAGAAAATACAGAACTCACATATTTTATGTACATACATAAGTTTATGTATATACATATACATATATATGGATATGTATGTGTATAAATGTGTATATATATATATGTATATACATATAAGTTATTTTCTTATTAGAGAAGATATTAAGAATTTTTTTGTGGTTAACTGGAGATTATATTATCTCCCTGTAATGTATTAAAACCAATTAAAAACATTACTAAACATATTTCTCCTCTATTGCTTAGGGAAGAATCAATATATTGAATAATTCATGCAATTTTTTGACTAATATTTTACTTTATCCAATTATAGCCTATTAACATTTTAATATTTAGTGTTAACCAAACTTATATTTAATGACTAATCAATTTCTTATTTTACATTGCATTGTTCTAATCAACTTGAATTTTGTACTGTTTTACCCTTTTATTGGAGAAGTTCACATCTTAACTATTTGGATAACTGGAGAAAATACAATCACATTCTGGGGACATCCTTTCCTTTCCCTTGCTTTGAATAGCAGGACATTCCCATATTTGACCTCACTTTCCCTTATTTGTCAAATATCAATTTTTCTATGAATGTGAAGGTATTTTATTGCATTTTCTAAAATATCTTTGGAGTTATATTTCACTTCTACTCTCCTTTTTGATTATTTTCTTAATTGTTCCATCCATCTTACACCAAATATTAGTTCTCAGTTGTCCTCCCTGCAATATTGTCTTTAAATTTATAAGACTATACTTTCTTCAGCAACTTGAATTGAAAATTGATACGCATTCTGAAGCTCAATCTTGAAGAGTGTCCTATGGCACTCAGAGTTTAAGTGACTTGTCCAAGGCTACAATGCTGTTTCAGAAGCAGAACTTCAACTCAACTCCTTCTAACTCTAAAGACAATTTTCCATCTATTATGTACTGTTACTCCTTTGAAAGTCTAATGGTCATAATGTCTTATCTTTGAAGTGACATTTTATATTAATAAAGCACAGGGAAGAAGCTCAGCATAATGTGTAAATTGCTGACCAGAAGTCAAGAATAACAGTTCAGATTCTACCGCCATCAATTAATGTTGTGGTTCAGTCGTCGTTGTCTTCATGATTCCTTTTGGGATTTTCTTGGCCATGATACTGGAGTGGTTGACCATTTTCTTCTGTAACTGATCCAGTAGATTCATTTTGTCAAGCAATTGGATGTTAAGGCACTTGCCCAGGGTCACACAGCTTTAAAATCCAGCTGTCTGAAGCTAGATTTTTAACTCAGGTCTTCCTAACTCCAGGCCCAGTGATCTATCCACTGAGGCATCAGCTGCCTCTCCAGCAATTAGTTGCTTTCATTGGCAAACCACTTAACTTTTTAGGGTATTATTTTATAGAAAAGTTGCAGAGTGATTAGTGAGTTCGCACACTAACAAAATCACTGGAGCTTGGTGTAACAAGGGAAAAATAAATAGGCTAATTCTTATCCCTCATTCTCCTTATATGAATGGCCCATTTCCTTTTTTTATTAGTACATAATTCATGCTATTTTTATTCATTTACTCTGCATTATTGCCAGTAATATGTCAACAACTACTTATGTGCACTATGTAATTTTCCATTGCCCTTTGAATTACTTGCAATTTTGATTCTTCAGAGATCATGATGTTTTATGATTCATGACTATATAGTATCACAGGGTGAATGTTGTTATTTAGATGAATATTCATGTTGAAAATAATGAAGTCAAAGGTTATTTTTTTTCTTCTTCATGTAAAGTTTGTTATCTTTAAAAGATGTCCTTATTTGACTAAAATAGCCCAAGCCTGAATTCTTAATATATTATATATGTATTTATTTCCTGAAGAAAGTAATTCCATCTTTGGACTTACAAACAATTCTTAAAATTCATTTGAACTTTTTTCTTTCAAAATTTTACTTATAATCAAACTTGTTGCTACAGCAAGCAAAGTATTTGCATTTTAGTTTCCAATTCTTGAGTATTACTTGAAATTATAATGCAATCATTGTCTGAAAGAAGATATATCAATTGCTTTCTATAAATGATGGCTGCTTTTCATTTGAGTTTTGTGAAGTCTCATTGCAGTACCAAGCTCTATGATGACTAAAAATTATTGATTAAACAGTTAGTGAACTGAATAAATAAAATAATTTTCTTATTTTTCAGCAGAAAATTAATCTTATCCAAAATCCAATCTTATTCATTGTCATTTGAATCACTGGAAAATGTTCACAATTTGAAGCAATTATTCAGCACTTTGGTGGATCTTCCTTTAATGGTACACTTCCCAACTGATGCATGCCTGGTCATCCTATGTGACCCATCCATATTCTCACATAAATCATTCCAAGAAGTTCCCTCAAACATACCAGCGATATTCCATTTTGTACTCTTATGATTGTATTGATAACAGAGACATATAGACTGTCCACTGATAACTACTTGCTCTTATTGTGGAATTAACCCAAATATTATTTTTCAGTTCATGCATCTCTCTGCATCATTTGTGTCAGATCTCTTACACAATTGTTGGAATGTAATATTTTGCAATTCGTAGACAACCACAATATTCCTTGAATTTGTCACTTGAGTGATCTTCAACCTGATTTCTTTAGAAACAGTGATATCTATGACTTGCTATCATGCAACATCACCAAAATAATTACTATAAATATGACACCTTAAAAATGACAAATTATACTCCTTGCTCGTTGCTCTTTCTTATTCTAGTGATATAGAACATGTTACTGTCGGTTCATCCACTGATAAATATCACTAACTGAAATATTTGATAACTATATGACTTCTGAAATGAGATTTGACCCCCTGCTGCATATGTACTTTATGTTACTATGCTTAATTGCACGTGGGATTCTTCTATACTACTTTTTCCTATTGATTTATGTAAATTTTTTATATATTTTATTATGCTTCTGTTGTTATGTTAGATAGCAGATAACAAATTTCGAGATTGACCAGGTAGAGTTTTGTGCAAACACTACTAGATTAGTATCCAAAATTTTTTCTGAATGACCTTTGCATCACAGAATCACCTCTTAATGAAAGAATGAATCCTTACGTTTTGGACAGTGCTCCAACTGTTGGCATAATTTAATTCAACAAAAAGTGAAGTCAAACGAAATGAAGACATGCTATACACAAGAAAATGAAAATATAAAGAAAAAAATTTCAAAAACAACTGACTATTCATCTCAAAAATTCACATTTAATTTTTCCATACCTCACATATTCAACTTCCATAACTAAAAAGAGCATGGAATTTCAATCATGAACTCAGTTTCCTGGTATACTAAAACAGAATGATGGAAAAAAGTATTTTGTCAACTTGCTACCTAAAGATATTCCTTAAAAATGTAATATCAGTTTAGAAGAGTGCATAGCTTCAGCTCAGGTCATTATTTTGATAATTTTGGCCTTAAAAGCCATACAAAAGGGCAAATCTTTCATAACACCAGTAGCACAAATCATTGTCCTCTTATTTATAAATCTTAGCAAACAATAAAAATTATCATCTGAAAAATTAATTTTTTTCTTTCTTAAAAGAAATCAGGGGGGCGGAGGCAAGATGGCGGAGTAGAAGGACGCACGTTTACGAGCTCCAAAACCAAAGCCCATAGAATTAATGTAAAAAGAGACCCCCATAACTTCTGGGTCAATACAAGGTGTGCAGAAACAGAGTGGAAGAGATTTCCGTTCCAGGGAGCCCTGGAGACCCGTCCCCACGGTCCGTCGCGCCCCGGAAAGTGGACCCCACCCCAATGCTGCTCTGGCCGCGGCCCCAGAGAAGCTGACCTGAGCAGGCTTCAGACATGGAAGCTCCGGCAGCCGGGAAAGTCCCTCCGCCCACAGAAGCTACAGGTCAGTGAGAAAGAAGGCTGGGCTGGACGAGAGGGGGAGCAGGGCGTCTCCGTGACTCGGCCCCCTTGGGAGGAAGCAGCGGCGGCAGGGACGGGGACAGGAAGCAGCGGAGGCAGAGGTGTGGGCGGCGGCTGAGGTGGCAGCGCCCAGGACTCAGGAATCCCCCAACAGCAGGCAGGATCTTCATTATGGAAGGTTTCTGCATAAAACCTGATGGAGCTGAGCCTGGGAGACGGCCCTGCCCCCAGCCCACTCTATGACTGAAGGCCTCTGCAAAAAGCCCCCGAGGGAACTGAGACTAGGAGGCGGGCCCCCACCCCGCCCCCACCCGCTCCGTTCCTGAAAGTCTTTGCATAAAGCCCCTGAGGGAACTGAGCCTGGGAGGCGGCCCTGCCCCCACCCCAGTGCCAGAACTAAAGCTTGCTGCCAGAAAGCCCATTTGACTCTCAGAGGTCAAGCACTAGCTGGGCAGATCCAGGTGGGGGTGGAAAGGAATCTCAGAAGTCAAGTAACTGGCTGGGAAAATGCCTAGAAAAGGGAAGAAAAATAAGACTATAGAGAGTTTTTTCCAACAAATGCAAATGATCCCGACCTTCGGATCTGACGAAGATGAGGACGTATTCTTGCCATCAGGGAAAGACGTGGAGGGCGGGGCCTCAGTACCCTAGACACCCCAGGGGGGTGGCGGGTGGGCTCAGGCCTTGGAAGAGCTCAAAAAGGATTTTGAAAAGCAAGTTAGACAGGTAGAGGAAAAACTGGGAAGAGAAATGAGAGACATGCAAGAAAAGTATGAAAAACGGGTCAATACCTTTGTAAAGGAGACCCAAAAAAATGCTGAGAAAATTAACACCTTGAAAAATAGGCTCACTCAATTGGCAAAAGAAGTTCAAAAAGCCAATGAGGAGAAGAATGCTTTCAAAAGCAGAATGAGCCAAATGGAAAATGAGGCTCAAAAGCTCACTGAATTTAATAGTTCTCTCAAAATTAGAATGGAGCAGATAGAGTCTAATGATTTTACCAGAAACCAAGAAATCACTAAACAAAACCAAAAGAACGAAAAAATGGAAGAGAATGTGAAATATCTCATGGGAAAAACAACTGACCTGGAAAATAGATCCAGGAGAGACAATTTAAAAATTATGAGTCTACCTGAAACTCATGATCAAAAAAAGAGCCTAGACATCATCTTCCATGAAATTATCAAGGAAAACTGCCCTGATATTCTAGAACCAGAGGGCAAAATAAGTATTGAAAGAATCCATCGATCACCACCTGAAAGAGATCCAAAAAGAGAAACTCCTAGGAACATTGTGGCCAAATTCCAGAACTCCCAGCTCAAGGAAAAAATCTTGCAAGCAGCTAGAAAGAAACAGTTCCAGTACTGTGGAAATACAATCAGGATAACTCAAGATCTAGCAGCTTCTACATTAAGGGATCGAAGGGCATGGAATAGGATATTCAAGAAGGCAAAGGAACTCGGACTCAAACCAAGAATCACCTACCCAGCTAAACTGAGTATAATACTTCAAGGGAAAATATGGTCTTTCAATGAAACAGAGGACTTTCAATCATTCTTGATGAAAAGACCAGAGCTGAAAAGAAAATTTGACTTTCAAACACAAGAATGAGAAGAAGCATGAAAAAGGAAACAGCAAAGAGAAGTATTAAGGGACTTACCAGAAGTGAACTGTATACATTCATACAGGGAAAGACTATATTTCTAACTCTTAAAACTTTTCAGTATCTGGGTAGTTGGTGGGACCACACATACACATGTATACGCATGCACACACATACACACATGCACACACATACAGAGACAGAGAGCACAGAGTGAACTGAATAGGATGGGACCATACCTTAAAAGAAATTAAGGTAAATGGTGAGAGAGAAATGTAGGGGGAGGAAAGAGGGGGTAACTATATGTCATTTAAGAGGCAAGTAGGAGATTTTTTTAGTGGAGGGAAAAAGAGGAGAGCTGAGAAAGAAAAAAACAAAACAAGAAGTTTACCCTCATCACATTTGACTAAACGAAGGAGTGAAATGCACACTCATTTTGGTATGAAAACCTATCTTACAGTATAAGAAAGTGGGGAGAAGGAGATATTGCAAGGGGGGGGGATGATGGAAGGGAGGGCAAAGGGAGGAGGGAGAAATTTGTAGTCAACACTTGGGGAGGGACAGGATCAAAAGACAGAAGAGAAACAACCAGGGGCAGGTTAGGAGGGATGGTAATTCAGTTAGTCTTACACAGCACGACTATCAGGGAGGTCATTTGCAAAACTACACAGATAGGGCCTATATTGAATTGCCTGCCGTCCCAAAGGGAATGGGTGGGGAGGCCGGGATGGGGAGAATTTGGAACTCAAAGTTTTAGGAACAACTGTTTAATATGGTTGTTGTAACTAGGAAAGAAGACATACAGTTAATGAGGAATAGAAAGTCATCTGGCCCTACAGGAGAAAAGACAAGATGGAGACAAGAGAAGGGAGGCATGACAGAAGAGAGGGCAGATTGGAGATAGGGAAAATTAGATTGCTTGGGGTATTGGGGTGGGGGAGGGGATAAAAGGGGAGAAAATTTGGAACCCCAAAATTTGTGAAAATGAATGTAAAAAGTTAATTAAATAAATAAATAAATAAAAGAAATCAGTATGATCTCTGAAATGAATAGGCTAGATACTCATCATTGAAAATAGAAATAATTTCTTTTTTTAAGTCAATAACAAGCAATTATTTATTAAGCCTTTACTACGTACAAGGCACTGTGCTAAGTTTTGGAGATACAAAGAAAGATAAAAGGTAGTCCTTCTTCTAAAGGAATTCACAGTATAGTTGGGAAAATAAAATACAAATAATTATGTACAAACAAGATATATTCAACAAAAACTGGAAACTATCTACAGAGGGAAGTTACTAGCATTAAGGGAGACTAGGTAAAACATCCTGTGGAAGGAGAGATTTTATGTGGGACTAGAAGAAAGGCAGAGAAACTGGGAGAAAAGGATGAGTAGACAGGATATTTCAGGCATATTAGGTATCTAGGAAAAATGCAGAGTTTTGAGATGGGGTATCTTCTGTAAGGAACATCAAGAAAACCACTATCACTGGATCAGAGTGTTACATAAATAAGTTGTAAGAAGAAGGTAGGAGGGATCCAAGTTCTGAAGATTATGCTTCCAGATGGATGACCCATATTGCTTTAAGGATCAGGGGATTTCATACTTGATATTGGAGGTGACAGGGAAGTGCTATAATTTTCTAAACAAGTAGCTACTTGTTCAGGACTTTGTGTTCAGAAGATAATTCTAGTAGTGGAGGATAGACTGAGGTTAGGAGTGACTTGAAACAGGGACACAATCTAAGGTAGATTTATAATGATCCAAGGGTGAGGTGATACAGAAGATGGTGGTAGTGTCAGAGGAGAGGAGATGGAGTAAATGGAAACTGTTACCAAAGAAAAATCTATAGGAACTGGTAAAAGATTGGGTATGGAGAGGATGAGAAAGAATGAGGAGTTGAGAATGACACTTTGGTTTCACTCAAGCCTCTGTGATTAGGAGGATGGTAGACTAGTAATCCTCAAGTTAGGAAGAGGAGAGAGTTGGGGAGAAAGACCAAGTTCAGTTTGGGACATATTGAGTTTAAGATGTCTATAGGAAATCCATTTCAAAATTTCTAACTAGCAGTTGGAAATGTGAGACTGGAGATTTGCAGAGAGGGTAAAAGGCAATGGATAAGTAACTGATTGAGAATTTGTCAACATAGAGATGATAATTCAGCCCATGGGAATTTATTACAAATATGGTTTGTCCATATAATAATATGCATTTGCATGGACAAAACCTATATAGCTTGTAGCCCCTTAGCAAACTCCCCAAGCATTGTCCTATTCTTTCTATTTTATAATGTTTATTTATTTATTTTTAGTTCTCAACATTCATTTCCACAAAATTTTGAGTTTCGAATTTTCTCCCCATATCTCCCCTCCCCACAACCCAAAAGGCCATGCATTCTGATTACCTCTGCCACCAATCTGCCCTCCTTTCTAACACCCCTCCCTTCCCTTATTCCTTGTCTTGTAGGGCAAGATAGATTTCCCTACCCCATTGCCTATACTTCTTATTTCTCAGTTGTATGCATAAACAATTCTCAACATTTGTTCCTAAACCTTTAAGATCCAGCTTCTGTCCCTCCCTCCCTCCCCACTGATAGCCACTGATGAGGCAATCAGTTCAATATAAACTATATATGCATAGTTTTGCAAAAGACTTCCATAATAGTCATGTTGTGTAAGATTAACTATGTTTCCTTCCATCCCATCCCAGCCCCAATTTATTCTATTTTCTCTTTTGACCTTGTCCATCCCCAAAAAGTGTTTACCTCTAATTACTCCCTCACCCCATTTTCCCTCCCTTCTATTATCCCCCACCCCACTTATCCCCTTCTCCTCTACTTTTCTGTTTTGTAAAATAGATTTTCATACCAAATTGAGTATGCATTTTATTCCCTACTTAAGCCAAATATGCTGGGAGTAAGCATCCCTTTTCCCCTCACCTTCCTCCTTTTTCTCTCCATTGAAAAAGTTTTTTTCCATAATTTTATTTTGTTATATATCATTCCTCCCTATAAAATCCACCCTGTGCTCTCTGTATATGTAGATGGAGGGATTATACACAGTGGGTGTATAATCCCTCCATCCACCCAAATATTGAGAAAAGTCTCAAGAATTACAAATATTATCTTTCTATGCAGCAATGTTAACAGTTCAACTTTAGAAAGTCCCTTATGATTTCTCTGCCTTGTTTATGTTTTTATGCTTCTCTTGATTCTTGTGTTTGAAAGTCAAATTTTCTGTTCATCTCTGGTCATTTCATCAAGAATGCTTGAACATCCTCTATTTCATTGAATGATAATTTTTTTTCCTGAAATACTATAATCAGTTTTGCTGGGTAGGTGATTCTTGGTTGTAATCCTAGTTCCTTTGACTTCTGGAATATCATATTCCAAGCCATTCGACTCCTTAATGTAGAAGCTACTAGAGCTTGTGTTATCCTGATTGTATTTCCACAATATTGGGATTGTTTCTTTCTAACTGCTTGAGATATTTTCTCCTTGACCTGGGAACTCTGGAATTTGGGTACAATATTCCTAAGAATTTTTTAATTCAGATCTCTTTCAAGAGGTGATATATGGATTCTTTCATTATTTATTTTGCCCTCTGATTCTTGTAGTTTTGGGTAGTTTTCCTTTATAATTTCATGAAAGATGATATCTAGACTCTTTTTTTTGATCATGGATTTCAAGTAGTTCCATATTTATTAAATTGTCTTGCCTAGATCTATTTTCCAGGTCGGTTGTTTATCCAATGAGATATTTCGCATTGTTTTCTATTTCTTCATTCTTTTGTTTTGCAATTTCTTGGTTTCTCATAAAGTCATTATCTTCCAACTGCTTCATTCAAATTTTGAAAGAACTGTTTTCTTCAGTGAGCTTTTGAATCTCCATTTCCATTTTGGCTAATTTTGCATTTTATAGCATTTTTCTCCTCATTGGCTTTTTGGGCCTCTTTTGCCATTTGAGTTAGTCTATTTTTAAAGGTGCTGTTTTCTTCAGCATTTTTTTGGGTCTCCTTCAGTGAGCTGTTGACTTGCTTTTCATGATTTCCTTGCATTGCTGTCATTTTGCTTCCCATTTTTCCCTCCATCTTTTACTTGAAATTCAAAATGCTTTTTGATCTCTTTCATGGTCTGAGTCCATTGTATATTTGTTTTGGAGGTTATGTGTACAAAAGCATTGACTTTGATGTCTTCCTCTGTTGGTAGCCTTTGTTCTTCCTCATCTAAAAGAATGGAAGAAAATATCTGTTCACCAAGAAAGTAACCTTCTATAGTCTTTTATTTCCCTTTTTAGGGCATTTTTCCAGCTAGTTTCTTGACTTTTGAGTCCTTTGTCAAGAGAAGGGCATACTGTGGGGACCTGTAACTTCTCAGTTTCTCCAAGGTGGCATAGGCAAGGGAGAGAAGTTTACTACTCTCCTGGTCTGACGTCTAGTCTGGAATCAACCACAAGCACTCCTTTCTTCCTAGTATCTGTGAGTAAAATTCCCTCTCCAGAGCCTCCACCAGCTCCAACAGGTGAGTCAGAACTCCTTCTTACTCCAGGGCCACCACTCAGGGTTGATATTCAAATCAGTCCCATGATTTCCCCAGGGGCTTTAAGCTGAGGACTCCTAAAATGAATGCTGTTCTACAGTAATTACTGCTACCCTGGGGCCCCTGGAGCCATACTGCCTTCCCTTCTCAAGCAGGTGAAAGAGCTTTCTCACTGACCTTTGAAACTGCCTTTGGCATTTGTAGGTTGAAGAATTTGGCAACCACACGTACTGTCAGGGATCCCACACACCCTGAGGCCTGTTCTGTTACTGCCCCTGCCACATGGCCAAGGCCAGGCTGTGATCTACTCTGCACCCAGTAAGATAGACCTTGTCTGTCAACCTTCCAGGCTGCCTTGTACTGGAAATCTCTTTCTTTCCATCGTTTCGTGGCTTCCACCACTCTAGAATTTGTTTAGACTAGGTTTTTACAGGTATTTTGTGGGCTATGGGGGGGAACTTCTACAGGACCCTTCTTCTACTTCACCATCTTGGTTCCACCCCCTCAAATAGTATTGTTTTCTAATGCCTTTATTATTCATTCATTTTAGCTGTCATAGTTGAACTCCTGTGATGATCGTATTACCTTCTAATTTTCTTATTTTATTTATTGTTAAGGTTATTATGTCCTTTTGCCTTCTTTGTTATCTTTAAAAGGTGTTGAGTCATTTTCCTTTGTATTATCAAGTTTCTCCAAATGACAGCTTAGTTTTGTATTGCTTTTAGAGTCCTTTCTTTTCCCAGCATTAATAGAGCATGTCCTAAATCGGAAAGGCATTAAATGTGGGTCAGAACCAGAGATTATGAAATACTAAACCAAGTAAACTAGAGTCTATATCTACTTCGTAATATATAATACAACCACCTTGGTTTTTAAGCATAATTCTAAATAATCTCCAAAGAATTCATTTACATCACAAGATCCTTCTTGAGATATCAACAGCACAAAAAGAATTGTTGGTCAAAAGAAAAGTCATTCAATAGTTATGGAAATAACTATTTTATGGTACAGTATTCCTTGATACTAAAATAAGGGGGGGCATATATAAGTACAAAGGGATCTTTTTTAATATCATAAAATCTTCTTATGTACACGAAAAGTAAACAACACATCACATGAGAGAAGTCTAAATGTTTATCCAAAAATGCAGGAATAAGACACAAATGCTCACTTTTCCAATGAATACTGGACACATTTTTAAAACTTCTTAGAAACAGCAGCAGCAGCAAGAAATTATAAAGATATTAACGGTATAAAGGTAAAGAGAAAACAACTATATTTTGCTTAGTAAATTCAATTGAATCAGCAAAAAAATAAATCAAGACAATAGTTGCAATAAAATTGAAGGCTATAAAATAAGTCTTGAAAAATGAACAAATTTTATATTAAAAAAACACAAAATAGAAATGGAAATCCCATTCAACATAACTGCAATATTGATGAAATATTTGGGTATCAGTTTACCAAAATACATTCAAAACTTCTATAGACTCAATTATTTATGGAGCAAAAGTGTTTCTTATGGAAATAATGAACAATATGAGATATACTCAGTGCTCATGACTGGCTACTCCAAAATATTTTTTTTAATTATAATTTTTTATAATTATAATGCTAACATAGTAAATATATATATTTAATATATAGATTTAAATATCATAGAGACACAGACATAAATAAAATTAAAAATTATTTGCTGGAAGATAGTATCTAGATGTAATGAGAAAAGTAGGAATGAAGAGAAAAATAATATCCTAGATATAAAACTATAAAATAAATTAATCAAAATAACATTACATTTGCTCAAAATAAGCATGGGGATCAAAGCAGCAGTCTATAGAGAGGACAATGAGATATAATGTTCATAAAATTATGTTCAATAAACATCAGATAAAAATGCTTAAAATTAGTCTTACATATTAAGATTTCCTGGGTTAATTGGAAAACATTTTAGCAAAAATTAGGGTTAGTACAATTTGTAAAAATATATAACACAATATTCCACAATAAATTTAAATTTGATAGCTTTGTCTAAAAAATGAAGGAGATTGTGAATAATTCATATCCATGCACAAGCAAGGACAAAAGTACAAAATTTTTTGAAAAGTCAATTTTGATTACAAAATTAAAGGTTTTTTATTCATATCTATGATAAATAGATATTCAATTGAATGGAAAAAAATTTGTATAAAATATATCTGATAGTGTTTTTGTGTCAAATATATGTATATATATATATATATATATACATATACATATATATGTATGTATGTATATACATACACTCATGGAAACACTTAACACCAAAGGCATTTTTTTAAAATTTTGTTTTCCCTTACAAGTTTTATTGAACAAAAGATAAAATATTGAAGTCTGAGTTCATAAAGCAGAATCTTTCTTGATAAAAGTACATCTTATTCTAAGTAACTTTATGAACAACAAATCTTTGGAGACTGTGGAATTCCTCCTTGGGTACAGAGTCTTGGCCAGCAAGACCTTATGTTGTTCTCAGGATGCAATGAATGAGGTGGGAGGCAGGATGTAAAGCAACTTCGTCTATTCAACTGTGGGTCAGAGTATTTAAGGGCTGTCACCACAATCACATGCAGGCTGAGCTCATCCCATTACTTCACCATCTCATGACTTACCCATGTCCTTGCACCCGAAGCAAGTGATGAAACTTATCTTGCTCCTGAAGCTAGTTCCTGAGTTTCCTGACCTAATTGAAACTTTTCTGCAAAGAACGTCAGTATCTGCAGCAACATCAGGTTCCAGGGTTATGGAGAGCTTTTGCCAGGGTTTGTGTAAGCACGAGTGCCATGGGAACAGGTTTTGCCTAGCTATGGCCTTGATCATGGGACTCACACTCCCCTTAGCCTTCTACAGGAGATCATGACCTATGTAAGTACTTCAATGACCAAAGAGAACAAGGCGAATTCACATGGACTGAAGAAACAAGAGGGCTGGGAAAAAAACTAGTTTATCAGTATGTAATAGGTCTTTGTCCCTGTGTCCCTAAATTCAGGAATAATTAATTCTATCAATTAACTTCTGGTGTAATTAAAAAAAATTGGAAAGAATTTTCAAAATTATAATTTGTTATAAATATCAATCTTTAGGATTTAAATTTATGTATTTATTTATAATTTTCAATGTTCATTTCCACAGGATTTTGAGTTCCAGATGTCTCCACATCTTTCCCTTCTTCCCCACCTTGAAAGGCATTCATTCTGATTACCACTTCCCTCAGTTTTCACTACATTTTGTCATCACCTCTCATTACCCCCTTCCCCTTTACATTCTTGAAGACCACTGTAGATTTCTATACCCCTTTGCCTGTATATCTTATTTCCCAGTAGAATGTAAAAACATTTTTAACATTGTTTTTAAACTTTGTGATTCAAATTCTCTCCCTCTTTCCTCCTCACTCACTTTCATTGAGAATGCAAGAAATTCATTATTAATTTTAGGTGTGTAGTTATGCAAAACACCTCCATCATATTGTGAAAGACTGTATTTTCCTATGTTCTATCCTACTCATTAATTTTTCTCTTTTTCTCCTTTGACCCCATCCCTTTTCTAAAATGTGTGCTTTTGACTACTCCCTGCCCCAGTCTGCCCTCCCTTCTACCATCCCCCCCACCTTTATCCTCTTGCCCCCATTTTAATGTAGGATAAGACACCTAATTGATTATGAATATGAATCTCTCCTTAAGTCAAATTGATACAAGAAGTCTCACTCATTCCTTCTCACCTCTCCCCTCTTCTCCTCCACTGTGAAAACTTTTTCTTGCCTCTTTTATGTGGGATGAATTACTCCATTCTATCTCTCCCATTGTCTTTATCCTAACATAGTCCCCTCTCATCGCTTAATATTTTTTAGACATCATCCCCACACCCTGTACCATCTATCTGTCTGTCTATCTATCTATCTATCTATCTATCTATCTATCTATCTATCTGTCTGTCTGTCTGTCTGTCTGTCTGTCTGTCGGTCTGTCTGTCAGTCTTTCTGTCTCTGTCTATCTCTATCTTTCTTTCTTTCTTTCTTTATATTTCTTTCTTCCTTCCTTTCTTCCTTCCTTTCTTCCTTCCTTTCTTCCTTCCTTCCTTCCTTCCTTCCTTCCTTCCTTCCTTCCTTCCTTCCTTCCTTCCTTCCTTCCTTCCTTCCTTCCTTCCTTTCTCTCTTTCTCTCTCTTTCTTTCTCTCTTTCTCTCTCTTTCTTTCTTTCTTTCTTCTTCCTTCCTTTCTTTCTCTCTTTCTCTCTCTTTCTTTCTCTCTTTCTTTCTTTTTCTTTCTTTCTTTTTCCTTCCTTCCTTCCTTCCTTCCTTCCTTCCTTCCTTTCCTTCTTTCCTTCCTTCCTTCCTTCCTTCCTTCCTTCCTTCCTTCCTTCCTTCCTTCCTTCCTTCCTTCCTTCCTTCCTTCCTTCCTTCTTTCTTCTTTCTTTCTTTCATCTCTCTATCAATGTATTCCATGAAGCTACCCTAATACCAAGAAACATCTGATGAGTTATAAATATCATCTTTCAACATAGGAATGTAAACAGTTCATTTTTAGTAGGTCTCTCATGATTTCTCTTTCCTGTTTAATTTGCAATACTTCTCTTGATTCTTATGGCTGAATGTCTCATTTGCTATTGAATTCTGGTCTTTTATCAAGAATACTTGAATGTCCTCTATCTCATTGAATATCCATTTTTTCCCCTGAAGGATTATACTAGTTTTTCTGGGTAGGATATTCTAGGTTTCAGTGCTAGCTCTTCTGACCTGCAGGATTTCATAGTCCAAGTTCTTCCATCCCTTAATATAGAAGCTACTAGATCTTTGGTTACCCTGACTGCATTCCACAATATGTGAAATGTTTCTTTCTGGATCCTTGCAATATTTTTTCCTTGACCTTGGGAAATCTGAAATTTGACTAAAATATTCATAGATGTTTTCCTTTTAGGATCTCTTTCTAGAGGCAATTGATGGATTCTTTTGAATTTTTTACCCTCTGGTTCTAGAATATCAGGACAGATTTCCTTGATAATTCTTTGAAAAATGATGTCTACGTTCTTTTTTATTTATCACAGCTTTCACATACTCCAATATTTTTTAAAGTTTCTCTCCTGGATATATTTTCCAGGTTAGTGTTTTTTTTTTTCCAATGAAATATTTCACATTGTCTTCTTTTTTAATTTTTTTTGGTTCTGTTTTTATAATTTTTGATTTCTCATAAAATCATTGCCTTATGTTTGTTTCATTCTAACTTTGAAGGAACTATTTTCTTCAGTGTGCTTTTGGATTGCCTTTTCCATTTGGCCAATTCTGTTTTGAGGACATTTTTTCCTCCTTGGCTTTTTGTACTTCTTTTTCCTAATAGGTTAGTCTATTTTTCAGATATTATTTTTTCAGTATTTTAAGGGGGTCTCCTTTATCAAGCTCTTGACTTGATTTTCTTGCATCATTCCCATTTATCTTCTGAATCGTTCCTCTACTTCTCTTACATGAGTTTCAAAATCCTTTCTGAGTTCCTCCATTGCCTGCAACAAGTTCATATTCCTCTCAGAGGCTTTGTATGTAGGAACTTTGACTCTGCTGTCCTCCTCTGGTTGTATGTCCTGATGTTCCTTGTCACCAAAGTAATATTCAATAGTCTGAGTTCTTTTATGATGTTTACTCATCTTCCCAGTCAAACACTTGAACTTCTGATCTTTGTCCATGAAGGACTCTACTTCCAGGGTGAGTGGTTGTGGGTATATGTGTGTACCTTGCATGTGACTGAATGAGGAGGTAAATAATGATAACAATAATGGCAGACTCTGCACAAAGACATAAGCTTCTTTCTTGGGGTTATCTCATATTTATCTCCATAAATATGCATCAGCCTCCAGTCCACAGTGCCTAAAAGGCCACATTAAAGCTTGCTCATCATGGCAACAGAACTCCATTCATTCTCCTTGTGGTTATAGCATTCCAATGCGGTCAGTTTGTTAGTAGCATTATGGCCACTGTTGGAATATAGATGGCCCTTGAGGTTGTTCAAGTGGGAAAAAAATGTTCATTTCATTGAAAGATAGAACATATCAGTTTATTGGAGGGAGGCTCAAAGTGGATAACTATGTCCACTATTATTTTGCTTTAAGTGTCATCATTACTTTGGCCACCTGCAACATAGAAAACGCTTTTAATAAGAGCAACTCCTAGCTTGTAGTGACAGGCATCCATGGAGGATTCTCATTCGGATTTCTTATTTTAAATCTTCATCTCTTTGCTAAACACTGACTACTGCCTCAGGACCCCTCTCAAGTTGACCAAGTGGGTGCATGTAGAATGTCATTTGGTAGCTGCTAGTCTTGAGCAGCAACTTCATCCAAATATTGCTTGTCCTCCTGAAGTCCACAGTCTGCACTCAGTAGATGAGGTCCTTGAGTGATATGAATGGGAAGTGGATGTTCTTCATGAATTTCATCACCAGCTCCATGTGAAGCTACTTATATTAGAGCTAAAGATACATGGCCTTCAAGAACTCCAGCTTACCACAATGCTTCAGGCTCTTGTTAGCCAACACAGTAGCAAATCACTAGAAGGGTCGCTTCTTGATCTGGGACAAAATATGATTTTAAGTTGGAATGTGACATTTATGCAAAAGGTTCATAGTCATAGGGATACCACATTAATCATTTTCCAACTTATTCCCATTTTCAATTTCTGTCTTCCTCAACCACAGTTAATGTATTCTTTCATAATCTGTTTGAACTGAACACATGTGGGGCTTTCTCCGTAAAATAAAACTTTGGTTGTGCACTAATCCCCAATCAACTTTTGGAATGTGCATTAATATTTCATGTGGGTATGATGCCTCTAATTTTTTGCATGAATTCAGACTGGAAATGTTAAATTGCACTAAGGCCGAAAATGACAAAGATGGAATTCTACTGACTTCTATAAAAATAAACAGATGTTTTCAAGAGAAATCATTTTCATGTATTTATAAAATTTAACATTGGTTTTTTTAGATGACTGAAATGCATTTAACTTTAAAATTAACTGAATAAATTGCACCTTATTTCCTATAATGAAATAAAAATAAAAGATCAGAAAGAAGTATAAAATGGGGTTTACACAATTTTAAGGTACTGTTGAAATTCTTTAGATGACTTCATTTAAGGATCTGGGATTTGCTTGCCATGAGTATTGATTCCATTTTACAGATCATAGTGATATATATGGTTGTGAAGATTATTTAATAAGATATAAAGGAATAATAATAACAACAAGAATACCTGGTACCCAGCCTAATGAATTGATTTTTCAAAGGATGTTGGATAATGAGACCTCTCGCATACTTTCACATTACACAGTCAATGAGTAGAAACATATTTCCAATGCTAATGCTTTAACATTTTATATATCTCTTCCTACTCACTTAGAAATTATTCTATGTCAGATTTATCAATTATTTCCTGTAATATTAGAGTAGCTTCCTAATTAGTGTCCATGTCTCAAGTATTTCCCCCTTCTAACTCATCGAATACAAATCACTCTATTCCAGATATGCTGAGTACACTTTGATTTAGTAAACCTTAGCCACCCCCATTACTTATAGTTACATAAGTTATATAACTATATATATATATATATATATATACACACACACGCGAACATATATATATTATAATGCATATATATAATGCATATAGATTTATAAATATACATATATAACGGTATATATAGATAGTTGTACATGTATACAGTTATATATAGTTATAGAAACAAGGATAGAATTTGGCCATAAAAAGCTACTATGGAAGAAAAACCAAAAAACAAAGTCAGAAGATGACATCAATGTGAATACTATTCAAAAAAGCCTCAAAGAAAAGGCCAATTTGACATAAACCACAAAAAATTCCTGGAAGAGTCAAAGAAATCCATAAGAGTGGAAGAGAACAAAAGTGGAGAAATAAAATGAGAAGGTTGCAAGAAAATTATAAAAAAGATAATAAATAATTTGATAAAAGAAGAAAAAAATCTGAAAACAAAATATTAAAAGCCAAAAATTGGCCATCTGGTAAAAAAAATAAAGAACAGTAATTCAGTGAAGAAAAGAACGTATTTGAAAATAGAATTGGCTAAATGGAGGAGGTAAAAATTCTCAAAGAGCAAAAGAAATCTTTAAAAAGTTTAATTGGGCAAGCAGAAGCTAATGATTTCACAAGATATTAAAAAACAATAAAATATATTCAAAAGAAGTAAAAAAAGAATAAAAGGTGAAATATCTCAGTGGAAAAACAACTGTCCTGGAAAGTAGATCTAAGACAACATTAAATACACACACACACATACATATATAGCACCTATATATTGCATCACATGTATGTCTGTGCATATGTGCATGTGTGTGTATGTGTGTGTGTGTGTGTGTGTGTGTGTATATGGGACTTCCTGAAAGCCTTGATTATAAAAAATGTCTAGACACTATCTTTCAAGAAATTATTGAGGAAAAGTGCTCTGATATTTGAGAACTAGAAGGTAAAATAGAAATTGAAAGAATTCACCAATTGCCTTCCTAAATCCTAAAATGAAAACTGCCAGGAACATTAAAGCTGTATTCCAGAGCTTCCAAGTCAAGGAGAAAATATTGCAAGCAGCCAAAAAGCAACAATCAAAATGTCATGGAGTGTGAACTTATCCACTGCATTCAAAACTTCTCTGTTTGCTGTAAACAGTGGTTCCTCATATAGGTGGTATGGTGCTGACTAATAAAGTACCTGTGTTTTCTTGATGTTAATTATTAGACTCAAATTAGCACAAACAGAAGATAACTGTGCAATAGTTTTTGGCATCTTAGCTTCAGAGAGTATATTGAGTGAAGAATCTTTTGCAAACAAAAAATAATGTACCAATATCCCCTCTACTGTGGTCTTGACTTCTAACCCTTTTAAGTTGCAGTATTTACCATCAGTGACATAACTGACCTTGATCCCTTGTTCTTCCTCATTGAAAATATTTGATGACCTGGCTGAAAACATCAAAGATAAAAGCAGGGAAGCAAGCACCCAAACTTATTTCATTCCATTGGTGATTGGGAAAGTGTGGTAGTATCATCCATTTACAATACTGCTAAACTTCTGGGCAACCAAATTTTGACATAATTTTCCGTAAGTCTTCAGAAGACTGATTGTATGAAATGCATTGGTCAGATGTAAAAACATTGTCTACAGACCTCTCTTCTCCTTACATTTCTCCTGGACTTGTCAGGCAGCAAACATCATATTGACTACCCCTTATCTCTTTCTTAAGCCAGACTGGTTCTCAAGCACATGAGCATCTTTGAGGTGAAAGATCAGTCTATTAAGGAGGACTCTAGGAAAAATCTTGTCAGCAATGACTAAGAGATAAAACCCCCTGTGACTGTCATAGTGCAATCTATTTGCTTTATCTTTATAGAGAAAGAAAATAGAAGTGAATGGAACTCCTGGGGTATGACCTCCATTTGCTATATAGCTTGAAAAATTTCAGTCACCTCTTGTATGAGCAGTGGATCCTCACCTTGTAAATCATATATAAAATCAACACAAAAAGAGCCTAAAGGGATTCTAAACCTTTTCTTCAGGGAGAGCAGGACTGACTTCATCCTAAGGTTGAAGGTACAGTGGTCTCAGCAATGATGGATTATAGTTTGTTCAGAACACTATGAAAGTGTTCAACCCTTCATTCTAGAATTCTGTACTTACCACTAATCAATGTGACTCCATCACTCGTGAGTAGTTGAGATGCACCACAGGTTTTTGGCACATAAATAACCTTCAGGACATCATAAAAGTCCTTTGGATTACTTCTATAAGTATAAAACGGAATTTCATCTACTTTCTTGCTGAGCCATGGATTCTGCATCTCTCTAAGCTTTTCTTGTACTTTACTTTTGATGAAATTAAATGCTGCCTTCTTAGAGATGAATGAACTATTCTGCTGGTAAACCTTGCAGAGTTTTGTTGTTTTATTTTTTTTTTCATTTAGTAGCTTCTGAATTTCCTCATCATTTTCATCAAAAATGTAGATGTTTGCAATTGTTCTGACTTAAGTGAGGAAAATGCTATGCACCAGATTTCTGAAAGCTGCCCATTCCTTTTCTGCTCCACTGTTGCCAACTATGGGTTGGATGAACTTTCATTCCAAGTTCGCAATAAATTCTACTAAGTCAGAGAAGAACTCTAATCTGTTCACAGTAAGTCTTCTGGTAGTAATTTTGCCAGGAGGCACTACTTTTTCTGACTATGAATATTTAGCTTGAAGGGAATGAGTCTATGATCAGTCCAGAACTTTTTGACCCAATGACATCACTACTGTAACATCCTGTCTGTCTCAACTCCTTGCAATCACATAGTATATTAAATGCCTATATTCACTGTGAGGGTGCATCCAGAAAGTTTTATTGTGTTTAGGTAAATGGAAAACAGCATCAGTGAGGTGATGCACAAGTCTTCATTAGTACATGACCGTTGCTATTGCTGTTTTCAACCTCATTTCTCCCGATTACTTCCTGTAATGTCTGGTAGCTAGATTCAGCTCTAGTATTAAAGTCACTGAGAATTATAAGCTTATCCTCTTGGCACATTGAGGATAAAGGTCTGCAGGTCTTCATAACATTTTTCTTTAACCACACCAGGGTTCATCAGCATGGGAATATAGATACTTATGGTGGTGGCATGGTGATTTCCTCCAAGTGGTATTTGCATCATCATGAGTCTGTCATTCACTACTTTTGGTAGGCATACAAGTGTATCGACCAAATTTATTTTGATTGCAAAACCTACACCAGTTTCATGGCATTCCCCTTCACTACAGAAACTCCAAAAAATGTCTATCCAGCACCAACTTGAGTAAGCTGGCCTTCATTTGTCAGTCTTATTTCACTGAGAGATGCTACGTAAATGTAATATCTACCCAGTTTGCAATAATAGCTTTTCATTTTTCACATGTACTGGATTTTGCATTTTCTATAAGTGTGTGTGTGTGTGTGTGTGCCTTTTGTGTACCAATGTTGAATGGAAATATCTTTGTAGAAGTTTTTGTGCATATTTTGTGTGTATTTAAACTGTATGGTGGGATACCTACCTTCTGTGGTAATCAGGCCAGGGTAGGGTAAGCAGACAATTTTTAGGGTACATTTTCTAACCCCTTCTTCACACGAGGTAAGCATTGAAATCCTTAAAAGGCTACTCAGACAGCTAGAGGGCTGCCAAATCACACTGATGTTTCCATTGAGAAGAGGACCCTATGGCCTCTGCTCCCTGTTTGTAGTGTTGTGACTATAACTCCCAGTGTATTCAAACCTGTTGTTTCATCACTTGCTGTTGCCACTGGACATTGTATGTAAAATGGCAAAATTGTATGGAAGATGTCATATGATTCTTGTGTGATTTGGGTTTAAGCGAATTAGAGTTGCACAAAATTGTTGGCTTTGCTCTTTTTCCAGAATCATCATAATCCAGGGGCAGGACAGAATAAAGATGACTGGTGGAGGCTCAAGATACATTGGATCAACTTAGTGTCTTCAATGTCTAACCAATTTTTAATTGTTCCAAAGGTACTACTTTGTACTTGAACTCCTGCGAACCAAGATGGTAAGGTAAACTGTAAGTGCTTTCATCCTCCTCTTGTTGACTAGCACAACCCACAGCATACTGCCCCAAGAAATATCCTGGAAGAGTGGGATCAGTCAAAGTGGCAAACAGTCTCTTAGCTTGGGAAGGTATGGAGATCATCAAGGAGAGTCCTTCCTGATGTAGCTGAAGGGGATCAGCATAGGACTGGAGCTCTCCCAGACAACCCCACTGCAGTAAACCAGAAAGGGATCCTGATGCCCAGGGGTTTGGAGCCTCTAAGCTGCAACAGTAGGACACCTGGCATGCCTTAGCATAGTCAGCAGAATTGGACAGACACCTGCTCAGACAGGGGTTCACCAGTCACAGAACCTGACTGTGCTCTAGCTCAAGGAAGGTGACCTCTTATGGCCAGATCGCCCCTCCCCCACATCTCACCCAGTAAGCTTCAGGTAAAGCTAGGGAAACTCAGACTCCACCTGGCCTCTGCCTTGGCACACACCAGTCAGTTCAACACCAGGTAAACTGAAGCATTCTAGCTTCTAACTGAAAGAACCAGAGGCCACAACACACAAAATCTCAAGTTCTGAGCACAGTCAACATGGGACAGAGCACCCTGAATCCCAGACATCCACTTTAAAAATGAGGGAAAAGGCAGTCATCATGAGCAAGAAGCAAACAAGAAAAGCAAAGACATTGAGTCTTACTATAGGGAGAAAGTCCAAAATATGAATTTAGAAATGCACAGCATTGTGACTGGACTCACATATGAAACCTCAAAAGAGAATATGAACTGGTCTCAAACTGGTCTCAAACCCAAAGGGCATTCTTGAAACATATCAAGAAAGATTTTAAAAGAAATATTTAAGAGGTATAAAAAACATTGACCAATGTTTTTAAAAATACAATTGACAAAATGAAAGAAGAATTCAAAAAGGAAAATTGGGTAAATGAATAAAAAAGCACAAAACCTAACTGGGAAAATTGGACAAACAGAAAATGAAGTACAAGACCTAAATAGAGAAGATAACTCCTTAAAACAAAAACAAAAAAAAAAAAAACTGGACAAATGGAAAGGGAGGTGAAAAACTAACTGAAGAAAACAATATATTAAAAAATTAGAATTGAGTATGCAACATAAAGAATCAGTTAGAAAAATTTAAAGAATGAAAAATTGCAAAATATAACATTGGAAAAACAACTGAAAATGGATCTGAGAGATGAATATAAGAATTATTGGACTATTGGAAAGCCATGATGAAAGAACAAAAGAGCTTTGGCAATATCTTCCAAGAAATCATCAAGGGCAGCTTGAGGTCCTAGATCCAGAGGACAAAATAGTCATTGGAAGAATCCACCAATCACCTCCTGAAAGATATCCCGAATTGAAAATGCCAAGGAATACTGTTTCTAACTTTCAGAACTATCAAGTTAAGGAGAAAATACTGCAAGCAGCCAGAAAGAAAGAATTCAAATTTTGAGGAACTAGAGTCAGGATCACACAGAATCTTGGAGCTTCTACATTAAAAGATCTGAGAAAGATGAAGGCAATGCTCTGTGAGGCAAAGGAGCTTGTACTATGACCAACGATCAATTACCCAGAAAAGATGAGCATAAACTTTCAGGCAAGGAGGTGGACATTCAAAAAATAAGGGATTCCCAGACCTTCCTGATGAAAAGGCCAGAGCTGAACAGAACATTTGATCTTCAAATACAAGCCACAAGAATGGCATGAAAAAGCAAACAGGAGGAAAATCTTATTATTCAATATAGGCAAACTATTTACATGCTTATTTGGGAGGATGATACTTTGTTAATCTTGAGAAATGTATATTTATTATGACATTTAAAGGGGATATACATATTTAGAGGGAATGGGTATGATATGATGATAAAAAATGTGATTAAATGGTACAAATTGTTTAAAATGGAAGGAAAGAAAAGGAGGAGGCAGTAAAAGTTAAATGAGATCACAGGAAGAGGCACAAAAACATATAATGGTAGGAGGGGACAGACGTGAGCATTGTTTGAGATTTACTCTCATCTGATTGGTTTCAAGAAGGCAACTACATTACTCAATTAAGTATAGAAATCTAACTTGCCTTATAAGTAATAAGAGGGGAAAGTGGAAAGAAAAGCAAAGGAGGTTAAAGGAAGGGAAGAAGTAGAAATGGAAAAGAGGAATAAAACAGGAGGGGCTAATGGAAGGGAGGGAAGACTGAGGGAGGTAATGGTAAAAAATGAAACTGTATTCATCCTTTGTTAATGAAGAAGACCATGCAGTTAGAGAAATAATGACATGACTTGCACTTGACTTAGTTTTGAGTGAGGGAGAGCTGTGCAGGTCACCAGCCTCACTTCTCCTCCAGATCCATCTGAATCTAGTGACCAGGTATTTATCAGGATGACTGAAGATGACCCAGGGTGTGGTAATTGAGATTAAGTGACTTGCCCAAGGTCACACAGCTAGTGAGTGTCAAGTGTCTGAGGTGAGATATGAACTCAGGTCTTCCTGACTACTCTACTGCTCTATACACTACATCACCTACCTGCCCAAAAATGAAACTATTGTGTAGAGGAAGGGAGAAATAGAAGCATAAATTAGAGAAAGTAGAATGGAGAGAAAGACACAGGTAGTAATCATAACTTTAAATGTGAAAGGGATAAACTCCCCCACAAAACATAGGTGAAAGGCAGAATGGATTAAATACCACAATCCTACACTATGTTTTTTAGAAGAAAAATGTTTGAAACAAGGGGATACACAAAGGGTAAAGGTAAAAGGTTGGAGTAGAGTATATTATGCTTCAGTTTATGTAAAAAAAGCAGGATTAGCAATCCTAATCTCAGACAAAGCAAAAGCAGAAATAGATACAATGAAAAAAGATAAAGGAAGAAACTATATACTGCTAAAGACATCATAGACAATGAAGTGATATTATTACTAAACATAAATGTACCAAGTTGTATAGTATCCAAATTCTCAGAGGAGAAGTTAAGGGAATTACAGGAAGAAAAAGACAGCAAAACTATCCTTGGGGGGACTTCAACCTCCCCCTCTTTGCACTTGATCAATCTAATCTCAAAATAAACAAGAAAGATGTTAAGGAGGTGAATTTAACTTTGGATGAGATGGATATGATAGATCTGTGGAGAAAAGTAAATGGGAATAGGAGGGAATATACCTTTATCTCAGTGATACATGGCACATACCCAAATATTGACCATGTACTAGGGCATATAAAAGCTTATAATCAAGGAATAAAGGGAGAGATAATCAATCCATCCTTTCCAGATCCTAATGTAATAAAAATTGTTCTTTAAAAAAACAGACCATGGAAAAATAGACCAGAATTATTAGGGAACCAAATAAACTAATCATAAAGAATGAATCATAGAAACAATCAAAAACTTCTTTCAAGAGAATGATAATAATGAGACAACTTGGCAAAACCTATAGGATACAGTTAAAGCAGTTCTTGGGGGAAGTTTTATATCATTGAATGCCAATATGAATAAAATAGAAAAAGAGGGGATCAATGAATTATGCATGGACCTCAAAAAAAAAAAACTAGAAAAAGAACAAATTGAGAATCCTCAAATAAATAACAAATTACATATAATGAAAATCAAAAGAGAGATTAACACAATTTTCAAAATTAAAATTTAATTTCATTAAAAAAAAAAAAAACTATGGAATGCTCCTGGGGGGGAGGAGCCAAGATGGTGGAGTAGAAAGATTCACATATGCCAGCTCCAACCCAAAGCCCATAAAATACCTGTAAAGAACTCCCAACAAATTCTGGAGCAGCATAAGCCACACAACAACAGAGTTGAGGAGATTTCTGTTCCAGAGAGCCCTGAAAAACCAACACCAAAGGTCTCTTGCACACCAGATCTGGAGCAGAACCCAGCCCTGCCTTGACTGAGATATCTGCAGGCTTCAAGGACGGATTCTCCAGTGGCCACGCAGGTACCTCTGCCCACAGATACCGAAGGTCAGTGAGAGAAACTTTTTGGCCGGCCAAGAGGGGAGCAGGGTGTCTCCATAACTCAGGTCCCCTCAGAAGGCAGCAGTAGGGGAAGCAGAGGACAGGGGCTCCCAAAGCAAAAAGGAGCTCAGATCCATTATTGATGGTCTCTACATAAACCCGCTGAGCCCTGTGAGGTGGCCCTACCCCCACCTGAGCACTTGCACTTAATCTCACACTGAATAGCAGTCCTACCCCACCTGAGCACCTGAATTTAAACTCACATTGAATAGCAGCCCCCACTGAAAGCCCTGAGCCTGGGGAGCAGCATTTGAATCTCATACCCCAAACACTAGCTGGGTAGATCTGGAGGCAAGGTGGGGGTGGAGAGGAATCTCAGAAGTCAAGTAAGTGGCTGGGAAAATGCCCAGAAAAAGGAAAAAAAACCAAGACCATAGAAAGTTACATTCTTGAACAGATATCTCCCTCCTTCCTTTCAGATGAAGAAGAACAATGCTTACCATCAGGGAAAGACTCAGGAAAGATACAGAAGTCCAAGGCTTCTGTATCCCAAACACCCAAAATAGATGTTCAATGGGCTCAGGCAATGGAAGAGCTAAAAAAGGATTTTGAAAATCAAGTTAGAGAAGTAGAGGAAAAAATGGGAAGAGAAATGAGAGAGATGTAAGAAAAGCATGAAAAGTAGGTCAACACTTTCCTAAGGAGAGCCAAAAAAATGCTGAAGAAAATAACACCTTGAAAAATAGGCTAACTCAATTGGCAAAAGAGGTTCAAAAAGCCAATGAAGAGAAGAATGCTTTCAAAAGCAGAGTAGTAAAATGGAAAAGGAGGTTCAAAAGCTCACTGAAGAAAACAGTTCTCTCAAAATTAGAATGGAACAGATGGAGGTTAATGACTTCATAAGAAACCAAGAAATCACAAAACAAAATCAAAAGAATTAAAAAATGGAAGAGAATGAGAAATACCTCATTGGAAAAACAACTGACGTGGAAAATAGATCCAGGAGAGAGAATTTAAAAATTATGGGACTACCTGAAAGTCATGATCAAAAAAAGAGCCTAGACATTATCTTCCATGACATTATCGAGGAAAACTGCCCTGAGATTCTACAACCAGAGGGCAAAATAAGTATTGAAAGAATCCATTGATCACAGCCTGAAAGAGATCCAAAAAGAGAAACTCCTAGGAACATTGTGGCCAAATTCCAGAATTCCCAGGTCAAGGAGAAAATATTGCAAGCATCTAGAAAGAAACAATTCCAGTATTGTGGAAATAAAATCAGGATAACACAAGATCTAACAGCTTCTAAATTAAGAGATCGAAGGGCATGGAATAGGATATTCCAGAAGTCAAAGGAAGTAGGACTAAAACCAAGAATCATCTACCCAGCAAAACTGAGTATAATATTTCAGGGAAAAAATGGTCTTTCAATGAAATAGAGGACTTTCAAGCATTTTTGATGAAAAGAACAGAGCTGAAAAGAAAATCTGACTTTCAAACACAAGAAGGAAAAGAAGCATGAAAAGGTAAATAGGAAAGAGAAGTCATAAGGGACTTACGTCGAACTGTACATTCCTACATGGAAAGACAATATTTGTAACTCTTTAAACTTTTCAGTATCTGGATAGTTGGTGGGATTACACGCACACACACATACACACATACATGCACACACAGAAACAGAGAGCACAGAGTGAACTGAATAATTTGGGATCATATCTTAAAAAAATGAAGTTAAGTTGTGAGAGAGAAATGTATTGGGAGGAGAGAGGGAGAAATGGAATGGGGCAAATTATCTCTCATAGAAGAGGCAGGTAGGAGACTTTTTAGTGGAGGGAAAAGGAAGAGAGCTGAGAGAAAAACATGAAGTTTACTCTCATCACATTCGACTAAAGGAAGGAGTAAAATGCACACTCATTTTGGTATGAAAACCTACTTTACAATACAGGAAAGTGGGGGAGAAGGGGATAAGGAGAGTATGGCGAATGATGGAAGGGAGGGCAATGGGAAGAGGGAGCAATTTGAAATCAACTCTCTTAGGGAGGGACAGGATACAAAGAGAGAATAGAAACAACGGGGGGCAGGATAGAATGGAGAGAAATATAGTTAATCTTACACAACATGACTATTCTCGAAGTAATTTGCAAAGCTACACAGATATGGCCTATATTGAACTGCCTGCCTTCCCAAAGGGAATGGGTGGGGAAGGAGGGATGAGGAGAAGTTGGAACTCAAAGCTTTAGGAACAACTGTCAAGTATTGTTCTTGCTACTAGGAAATAAGAAATCGAGGTAATGGGGAATAGAAAGTCATGTGGCCCTACAGGACAAAAGAGAAGATGGGGACAAGGGAAGGGAAGGATGATAGAAGAGAGGGCAGATTGGTGACAGGGGAATTAGAATGCTCAGTGAATTGGGGTGTGGGGAGGGGACAAATGGGGAGAAAATTTGGAACCCAAAGTTTTGTGAAACGAAGGTATAATGTTAAATAAATAAATTTAAAAAAATAACTATGGAATAAATAAAAGTAAAATTGATTTCATTAAAAAGTCAATAAAATTGGTAAATCTTTGGTCAATGTGATTAGGAAAATAAGAAAACCAAATTAACATTATCAAAAATGAAAAAGGTGATCTCACCTCCAACGAGGAGGAAATTAAAACAGTAATTAGAAATTTTTTTTTGCCCAAATGTAGTGCAGATCAAATAATCTGTGCTGACAATCTAAATGAAATGGATGAATATTTTAAAAATATGCATTGCTCAGATTAGTAGAAGAGGAAGTTAAATGCTTAAATAACTCCATCTTTCAGAAAAAGAAATTGAAGAAGACTTCAATGAACTCCCTAGGAAAAAATCTTCAAGTCCACATGGATTTACAAGTGAATTCTATCAAACATTTAAAGAACAGTTAATTCCAATTCTTTATAGACTATTAGAAAAATTTGGTGGTGAAGAGGTCATGCTAAATTATTTTTATGATACAAATATGACACTGATACCTAAACTGGAAAGAGATAAAACAGAGTAGGAAAATTATATACCAATTCCCCCAATGAATAAAAATGCAAACCTTTTAAGTATCACGTTAGCAAAAAGATTATAGCAACTTATCATGGGAATAGTACATTATGTTCAGGCAGGATTTATACCAGGAATGCAGGACTGCTTCAGTATTAGGAAAACTATCAGCATTATTGATCATATAAACAACAAAACTAGCAGAAACTAATCTTTAAAATTGCAGTCTTCTAATATACTATATCATGAAGTAAATGAAGTAAAATGAAGTAAATATAATTGGAGGATTTTTTTTTCAAAATTACAAAATACAGTTAACAACCACAAAAATAAAGAGGGATTTCTTTTAAACCTATTAGGAGAACAATGCTGTCATGATAGCAGATTGACATTGCCTTCAAGTGCCTCTGTAGGACTCTGTAAATCCCCATGTGGAAAAACCCTGTGGAAAAAATATCGACTCCCTAAATTTGAACACATTCTTCACTATTTGATTCATCTGGTGAACTGGGAGTGGGGAGCTGTTCATAGCCACTGTTTCAAACTTTCCTCTTTCAGATGAAGCTCAAGGTGATCATATCTACAGCCAGACTAACTGGCCTTGGCTTTCTCCTCTGTAATAACGAGAGAGGAATAATTTTCAACTAGATCCAGAGCCAATCATTTTATTGGACAATGCCTTGTATTCTTAGAGATTTGAAAACATTCTTCATATATTTGAAATGCAATTTTATATGAGAAATTGCCTAATCCCCCTTCCCCCCCAATTTTATGCTTTCCTGATCATCTTGGCTGCATTTGATTTATTTGTACAGAACTTGTTTTTTTTTTAATTTAATATAATCAAAATTTTCCATTTTACTTCTTATCTGCTCTCTGTCTCTTGTTTATTCATAATTTGTTCAACTGTATGTGTGTATGATAAATAACATTTTCTATGTTCTTCAATTTTTCTTATAATATCTCTTTATATCTAGGTCATGTATCCATTTTGACTTCATTCTGGGAAATGATGTAAGATAGTTGTCTACATCCAGTTTCTGCCATTCTGCTTCTGAGTTTTCCATTTTTCTTTTTTCCCAAATAATGAATTCTTTCTGTAATTCAGTAGTTATAGCCCCTTTTATATATAAATTCAATTTTCATTCAATAGATACAAAATAAATTGTATTTTAATTTGGAGCTCTTAGACTTAGAATTTTATCAGTTTGAATGACACCTTATTATGGCAATTGCTTTAATATATGTTGGTTGTTACCCAGAAAAAAAAATGAAATCACTATGTTGGAGTCAATATACAGCCTGATTGTGACTGACCAGACCAATTTGAGCTCAGGAGGTTATACAATGGTTTCGTCACAAAGAGTCCATATACGTACATGGACATTAAGAGTATAGACTGGGGCAGAGATGTTCAATGACTTGTACAGAATGACAAAGACAACCTATCTGTGTAAAAGCAAGCAAAGTAGGATTTTTGTTGTTTTCTTTTTGGAGTTGTCTCCCAGGCTTATTGAAAACATGTGAACACTCAATCTTTAAACCCTATGTAGCGCCAACATGATGAAAATCTTGTCAATTCTGAATCAAGAAATACAACAGACTTTCCACATGGAAAGACAATACCAAAACATTTATTCAGACACCAGAAAGCCAAATCCATCATAATCTACACTTAATAACAATACCATCCCCAAGCCTTTCCCCACTAGTCTCCCCACAAACCAGCTCCATTAAACAAATCACACGCAGGCACTCTTAAACAAAATCACAAAATGATCTCTCTTACTCATGCTAGCCAGAGGCCTTAGGTTCTGACTGCACTGACTAAATATCACCTCAGCTCTGCTCTATCTCTGCCTCTTTCTGTTCCACCCTCCTACCACAGGCTCCATGAGAATCAGACTTCCATGTGACCCAGGCTGATCATATAGGCCTATTAATGAATAGGAAAGATCTTCCCATTTAAATTATCATTAATCCCTGGCAGTTCACAGCTGTGCTGAGTCACATGGATAGTTGCCCTGGCTTTGATTCTGAGACTATTAGTTGAAAACTATATGTATTGGAAAGTTGGTCTTTTGCTTTGTAGTTTTCACTTATGAGAAGGACCTTTTGATTTCCTGGTTGGGACTCTGAATAACCACTTGTTAAGAGCCCTCTAACCAATCAGATTGTGTTGGTGCTTCCACATATGGTGGTGTATGCAGGTGGTTGTATTACTTTGTCAGGCAGTTGAAGCTTTGTCTGTGGATTTTTTTTTTCCTAATTTTCCTGATTGCATTTTCTTTCTGTGTGTTCTCCATGTTCAGAGTGCTGACCTTTCCCCTGAACTGGTGAATGTAGTTAAAGTAAGAACGTTGATACTTTTAAAAGTTGCTTTCCTTTAGAAAAGCAGATCAAATAATCTGTGCTAGCAAGCCATCCTGAGTGTGCTATGGGGCTTGCAACTATACTGTCAAATTTAGGACTTAAAAACTTTTATTCTAGACAGTAAGGTCAATGAATACGACATAAATGTCTCAGTGCCTGGCTTATGGTAGGCAATTAATAAAAAATTGTTTAACATTGAATGAGTGAATGAATGAAACTTTAAAGAGATAATTTTTTTTCATTCAGAAACCTATTATAAACTTTTGTTCATTAAAATGAAGCTAAACTCCTTAATTATGAAGCAGATTGTTGGGAAAACATTATATAATTAAAACAGGATTGCATATGGAATAAAAACAGTCTAGTATGACTATATCTATATATGTGCATATACTATACTTTGATGGCTAAATAGGTATGTTTAAACTATACTAAACATAGATGTTTAGTTTGTGTTTTAGCAATACAAAATAATGCTAATCATAGTGACAAATACCCATATAATGAAATTATTAATGAAGATTTCTATTTACCACAATTTTCACGTGGATCTGTGAACTCATTAATGTGAATACCCCCTCCAATGATGCTGATCATAATGCTTTCAAAAATTTTCACTTACATCTTTGTCCATATCCTAACATACATACATGTCAAAGGATCCGCCTAACATTATGAGAGACAGGAATAGTATTTTTTTTTAATTTTCTTAACAATGTGCAATATGTCACTTGAGCAAAGGGATTATTAGTTACTTATCATGTCTTGCCATATGAATGCCTAAACTTTTTTTTTTAATGTAGGGGTCATATATGTAACTGATGGTACCCACTGTGACATTTCTTTTGTATGGTTCCTAGTTTTTAAGGTATTGCAATCTGCTCACAGCAATATGAACCTCTCCATTAACCTTTAGCTGATCCTCACCTTAAACATTTCAGACCTTTGGAGATTGTAGTATTCTATAGCTCACTGAAAAACACACACACAATGTACATATATATGTAGATGCATACATACATGCATACATGTACATGCATACAACACAAATATATAATGTATATGCATATACACAAATGCATGTGCATGCATATAAATACACATATACACATATGTGTACATATTTACACATACATACATGATGGGTCCTAGATTCAAAGAAAATGTTTAGTCACTGAAATAATTTGTCATACATACACATATATGTGGATATTGTATGTATATGTGTGTATGCATGTATATATGCACATAAGTGTGTGTGTGTGTGTGTATAATCTGTCAGTAGGAAAACAGCAGGTATCATAGATTGAAATATTTTTGTGACTCATCAAAGCCTGAAATAAATTTTGTAGAAAATTGTAGCCATTTACAATTGCATCACATCTGTTGGCTGTTCCTTTGCTCTTTTCGATAAAACAGGAGGTTTTGTTTTTATTTTATGTTTTCTTTGTTTTATACAAGAATACTGTTCTCATATTTGGAAAATAAAAGAATGGGTCATCCTCTTGTTTAGAAAAAAGCACATATATTGTTGTTCAACTGCTACAGAATTTTTTTGTGTGTCAAGGGGCCACATGTTGAGAGAACACTAATTTATAAATTCCAAATGAAAAATAAAAAAAATATGTACAGATAATTTCAATTGCCACTTAAATGATAAACAATGTAGAATTTATTTTTATTGTTATTAGAAATAATTGTATTTACAAGAGTAATTTTCCCTTTTTTTACACTAGTTTTTTTCTTAATTAATTTTTAGTTTTTGACATTCATTTACACAAGATTTTGAGTTCCAAAATTTCTCCCCATCTCTCCCCTGCCCCATACCAAAACACCCTGCATTCTGGTTACTACTTCCCCCAATTGGCCCTCCCTTCCCTTCCCTTATCCCCATCTTCTCTCTTTTCTTATAGGGAAAGATAGATTTCTATACCCCATTACCTGTATTCCTTATTTCTAGTTGCATGCAAAAACAGTGCTCAACATTCATTCTTTAAACTAAACTTTGAGTTACAACCCTCCCTCACCCACCCATCCCCACTGAGAAGGGAAGAAATTCAATATAGGCTATATATGCATAGTTTTGCTGAAGATTTCCATAATAGTCATGTTGTGAAATACTAACTATATTTTCCTCTGTCCTATCATATCCCCTATTTGTTCTATTTTCTCTTTAGACCTTGTCTCTCCCCTAAAGTGTTTACTTCTAATTATGCCCTCCTCTTTTATGAGAGGTAATTTACCCCATTCCCTTTCTCCCCTTCTCCTCCTAACATATTACTCTCTTACTCATGAATTTTACTTTTTTAGATATCATCCCTTCCTATTCAACTCACCCTGTGAACTACATCTATATCTATATCTATAGATACACACATACATATATATGCATATATATGTATACACATACATATGCATATATGTATACACATACATATATATGCATATATATATATATATAAAATGTGTGTGTGTGTGTGTGTGTGTGTGTGTGTGTGTGTGTGTGTGTGTATAATCTCTCCAACTACTCAAATACTGAGAAAAGTTTCAAGAGTTACAGATATTGTCTTTCCATGTCGGGATATAAACAGCTAAAATTTAGTAACTCCCTTATGATTTCTCTTTCCTGTCTACTTTTTCATGCTTCTATTGATTCTTGTCTTTGTGCATCAAATTTCAATTCAGCTCTGATATTTTCATCAAGAAAACTTGAAAGTCCTCTATTTCATAGAATGACCACTTTCTCCCCTGAAGTAATATACTCAGTTTTGCTGGGTGAGTGAAAGTTGGTTTTAATCCTAGTTCCTTTGACTTCTGCAATATCATATTTCAAGTTCTTGATCCCTTAATGTAGAAGTTGCTATATCTTGTGTTGCCCTGATAGTGTTTTCATAATAATCAATTTGTTTCTTTCTGGATGCTTGCAATATCTTCTCCTTGATCTGGGAACTCTGGAAATTGGCTACAATATTCCTAAGAGCTTTTGTTTTTGTTTTTTCAATTCAGATCTCTTTCAGAAAGTGACTGGTGGATTCTTTCAATATTTATTTTACCCTCTGATTCTTCAATATCAGGGCAGTTTTCCTTGATAATTTCATGGAAGATGATGTCTATGCTCTTTTTTCGATTATGGCTTTCAGATATTCCCATAATTTTTAAATTGTCTCTCCTGTATCTATTTTCCAAGTCAGTTGCTTTTCCAATTAGATATTTCACATTGTCTTCTATTTTTTTCATTCTTTTGGTTTTGTTTTGTAATTTCTTGGTTTCTCATAAAGTTGTTAGCTTCCATCTTCTCCATTCTAAGTTTTAAAGAATATTTTCTTCAGTGAGCTTTTGAAACTCCTTTCCCAGTTGGCTAATTCTGCTCTTTAAAGCATTCTTGTCCTCATTGGCTTTTTGGGCCTCTTTTGCCATTTGAGTTAGTCTATTTTTAAAGGGGTTGTTTTCTTCAATTTTTTTTTGTTTTCCTTTAACAAGCTGTTGACTCACTTTTTCATAATTTTCTTGCATGTTTCTCTTCCCGATTTTTCCTTCACCTCTCTTACTTGATTTCCAAAATCATTTTTGAGCTCTTCCAAGGCCTGGGAACATTGAATGTTTGTTTTAGAAGTTTTGGATGCACAATCCTTGACTTTCATTTCTTCTGATGATGATATGCTTTGTTCTTCCTCATTCAAAAGGATGGAAGAAAATACCTGTTCACCAAAAAATTAACCTCCTATACTCTTATTTTTTCCTCTTTTTTGGGCATTTCTCCAGCCAGTTACTTGACTTTTGAGTCCTTTGTTAAGAGGAGGGTATACTCTGGGGACCTGTAATTTCTCAGGTCCTCTTCTGGCCTGTGCTCTGTTCTGGGAGCTACCAAAGCTTTTCTGCCCAGTATATGTGAGTAGAATTCCCTCTCCAGAGTCTCTGCCAGCTCCATCAGCCAGTGCTCCTCCGCACCCCAGGGCTGCCACTCAGGGCTAAGACTGAGAGCAGCTGCTTGTTTTCCCCAGGCTCTTTAGACTGAGGCCTCCAAAAATGAATAGTGGTCCTGCCACTGCCTGGGGCCAGGGCTTGCTTCCTTCTCACTCAGGTGAAAGAGATTTCTTCCTGACTTTGAAGTTGTCTCTGTGGTTTGTGGATTGAGGGATGTGGGAACCTGCACCTGAAGGAGATGGCACTCTGAAGCCTTCTCTTGTCCTGCCCCTACCATGCTGCAGTCAAGGCTGTGCTCCAAACCTACAATCGACCTTTCCAGTCAGCCTTCTAGATTGTCTTGGGCTGTAAATCTCTTTCATTCTGTTTTTGTGTAGCTACTGCTGCTCTAGAATTTGTTTAGAGTCATTTTTTACAGATATTTTATGGGCTGTTGGGGGAGAGCTCCTACAGGTCATCCTTCTACTTGCCACCTTGGCTCTGACCTCCAAGTTTGGTTTTTTTTTTTTCTTCTTCATAGAAATCAAGTTCTCTATGCCAGTAGCTCTGTAAGTTCAGTTGCTCTGCTGAAACTTTATTTAGCCTTTGATCAATGCTACAAAAAAAAAAAAAGAAACAAAAACAAAAAATAAAAATAAAATGCCATTTGGTCTCACATCTTTAATTTGGTCTTCTCTTACGTGATGGATCACTAATCAACCTTCACATTTCTACTTAAATGCCTCACATTAAAACCTGTTTCCTCCTCCTAATAATTATTGCCCACCTCTCTCTCCCACCCCCACTCTTGACACATCCACCTCAGTTCTCTAATGGCAATTTTTGATCCTAACTCACTAAATCATTAAACATATATGGTATAGTATTTAATAGTTTTCTATGGTAGTGTCTTATTCCCATATACCACTTTATTTCCATGAGAGTTTTGTCTTATTTAACAGATAAGCATGTTTTTTTATACTGTCTATAATTAATTTAAATAGAATTTCTCTTTCTGTCTCTTCATAATGAAATATGTTGGTTATATATATATATATATATATATATATATATATATATGTGCCAATGATTTGTGTGGATTTATGTTATATCCTTTAACTTTACTAAAAGTGTAACATGCTTTGATATTTTTTTTTTTTTTACTTTCTAGGGTTCTCTAAATAAACCACTAAATAATTTGAAAAATGTGATAATTTTATTTCTTTATTACTTATGTTTATTTCTTCAATATATTTTCCTTATCTCATTTCATATACAGTACTGAATACTATTGGTGATAATACATATACTTAATTCATTCTGATATTATTGTTTTACCTTCATTGTAACTTGTCTTCATTATACATTGTTTCCTCTGAGTTTTAAATAGATAATATTTATAATTTTAAGAAAGATGCCCTTTATTCTCATGCTTTCTAGAGAGTTTTCATACAATATATTTTTTTTGTTTTTTCAAAAGACTCTTTGTCTTGTTTTCTTTGGAACAATTGTATAATTTTGTTTTCATTCTCAATGTAATGAATTGTGTTCATCTGTTATTGAACTTAGTTGTCCTAGCATAACTCCAGCATTGTAGTAGTGTATGATTTTCATGATATGATGCTCTAGTCTCCTTGCTAATATTGAAATTATTTTTTCATTAATTTTCATTAGGGGGATTGGTTCACAGTTTTCTTTTATTTTTGTTTTGACTCTCCGTAGCTTAGGTTTTAAGACTATATTTGTGTCATAGAATGAATTTCATAAGATCTATCTTTTACACATATTTAAAATTAATTTATACAGTATTACAATTCATTTTATTTACTTGTTAGAATTTACTTACAAATCTAACTAGTTCTATCTTTTAGTGATATTTAAGACTTGCTTAATTTCTTTTTCTAAAATAGAATCAATTATTCTATTGCATGT
The DNA here is from genome assembly GCA_023548195.1 of Bettongia penicillata ogilbyi. Classification (NCBI taxonomy): domain Eukaryota; kingdom Metazoa; phylum Chordata; class Mammalia; order Diprotodontia; family Potoroidae; genus Bettongia; species Bettongia penicillata. The sequence continues at coordinate 7,704,974 of JAJHZJ010000470.1, read as the reverse complement.
TTCGGTTATCCGGGGAAAATATATTTTTGCAAATAATTATTTAGAATATTTTATTGATATATACTGGATCAAATAACATGAAAATTTTATTTGTTCATTGGTTTTGAATTTACTTTTTTAATTTTGACACTGGCAATCTGGATTTCTCTTTATAAAAACATTAACAGCAGTTAATGATTTCTCTATTTTTTGGGGGGAAAAACTGACAGTTTTACTTTTACTTAATTTTTTAAAACTTTCACTCGTATTAACATCTCCCTTAAATTTCTTGGTTTCTATTTTGGCATTTAATTGGAGTTTTTTTTAATTTGCAGTTTTTTGAATCTTTATATGTGCATTTCCAATGTCCAATGCTCAATTTCACCCCTCTTTGGTTGTTGTAAACATTTAGAAAGATACAATTTCCCCTCAGTATTGCTTTGATTGCATCACACAAATTTGATTTATCATCTATATTATCTTTAATAAAATTGTTGATTGTTTCTATGATTTATTCTTAACATTCATTGTTCAGATTTAATTTTATTTACCAAATAATTTTAATCAGTGTTTCGAAGCACCTGTATTAAAAGTAATTGTTTTGAGCTAAAAATTTATTAAACATTTATTGCATTTTTTACATTTATTTTGGTTTTTTATATGTAATTCAGTTATTTTTTTTATGAAGGTTCTATGCACAACTGATAATTAGTATATTCTTTTCTACCTTCATTCAATGTTTTTTCAGGATTTTATCCTATATCAACAAATCAACAAAGCTTTATTAAACACCTACCATATTCAGGTACTCTGGTAAGCTCTGGGAATACAAAGAGAGTCAGAAAACAATCAATTCCCTCAAGATGCTTGGTGTAGGGACAATATGTAAACAAATATATTCAAAGCAAGCAATATATGGATTAAATACAAAATTTTCAACAGAGGGAAAGCACTAGAAATAAAGTTGTTGGGGAAGCCTTCCTGTAGAAGGTGGGATTTTAGTTTGAAATTAAAGGAACAGATGGAGTTCAGTTATCAGAATGGGGGAGGGAGAGAATTCCGATTATTATAGTTAGCTAAGGCTAATGCCAGAATTGAAAAATAGAGTGTGTTCTTTTTGGAAAAGCTTGGAGGGCAGTGTTACTGGATCAAAGAGAACATGTCAGGCATTCAGGGATAAGAAGCCTAGAAAGATTGGAGAAAAATTATGAAGGACTTTGAATGCCAAACAAAAAAATTTGTGTTTGTTCCTAAAGTCTATACGGAACCACTGAAGTTTATTAAGTATAAGAAGGACAAGTCTAATTTCTTTTATATATTGACTCCTAATTCACCTATTTCACTTTTGATTCTGCTTATTCCAAAATCACTTTAGTGAGTGAGAGGATGATAGAATGGAGTGAGAAGAAACTTGAGTTAGGTAATTTTTACACCAAGCTATTGCAATAACCAAGGTATGTTGATAAGGGCCTACACTAGTGGTAGTACTACTGTTAGAAGAGAAAAAGTGGCATGCTCAAAATATATCAAATAGATGAAATTGAGACTTTAGCAAAAGTTTGTACATGGGGGTTGAGAGATAGTAAATGATGCCAAGATGACTCCTAGCTTGTGAGCCAGAGGTACTAGGATGATGATGGTGTTACCCTCTACAGTATTAAGTAAAATAGCAATGAAAGGAATATTAGGTAAAAGTATTCTGTTTTGGAAATATTTAGTTTAAAATATCTATTGGACCATCTGTTCAAAATGTATGGAGATATGAGGTTGGTAACATTATTATTCACATTCTGTAGATAAAGGAATTGAATATTGAGAAGACTGAGAGTCTTAAGCAATGACAAAAAGATAGCACTTGAGATTTGAGGTGGGATTTCAAATCAAGTCTCATCTTCAATTACCATGCTCTCTTCACAGATTCTGGCTTCATGAGTGGGTTTATTAAGCAATTAAGCCATAATATGTATTAAATGTGTTTTGGTGTTTATCAGTGTAATAAGTGCTAGAGGAGGTAGTAGACAATCTCTGTTTAAAATAGTCTGAAAGAACGTAGTAGGAAAATTAAAGAAGCAGTATATAAATGCAGTGGCGTAACTATGAATTTGAATACCAGTCCTATTAACCAATACAGGTAAAGAGAGTAAACTGGAAAATAAGAGGGATGAAAAACAGAATGCTAGTGAGGATTACAGGAAAGGAATGATGACTATTTGTTTTCATGAAGGTGGAATGTTGAAGGTAGTTATGGAGGAAAATGGGGTCATGATTAAGAGAGAGGAAAGGCAATATATTATTAATGAATTGAATTTTTATAGGTACCAAGAACTTTGGATTATCTCATATGAGAAAAGAGGTTGACTAAAATTTCATGTTTGAATGTCATGAGGGAATAAATAGTACATGGAAGGAGAAAAGTGGAGTGATTTTAAAAAATTCATAATTGATGAAAATATGTAATCTACCATCATTATAAGGAACTAAAATAGTTACTAGTATTGACAAAAGAATAATACAAAATTAAAGAAAAGTCAAGCAATTTTTGGATGACACTTTAAGCACCACAACTTTGACTTTTATATAGTTATAATGCTCTAACAAGCAATGATTTTCCATTTGGTATTCCTTACCTGGGTAGATTAAAACGTATTCCTGCTTTTTCAAGCTATGTGATTCTTTTCTGTGTCTTTTCATAAATTTCATTAACAAAATGAACAATTGATGTTCTCAAAATATTTGATAGCTTATTTTATTATTCCAGTCACTTTCTGGAACAGACTTTGCTCCTGATTTACCATTGGCGTTCCTGAGAAGTACAGATATCCTATTGATATGGAAAGCGTTTGCCAAGTTTATGGTTGGGGTTTTGTTTGCTTTAGCACTGATTTAAAATCTATTTATGTATACAGTCATCCCTGGTGCTCTATTTGCTATCTTACCTATACTGAATTCTTATTATGCAAAGTGACTAAAGCCATAAATGTGGGTTTGATTTAAATATATATGTGTGTATGTGTGTATATATATATATGTATATATGCATGTATACATATATACGTATTTATATAAATATCTATCTAGATAGATATAGTTAGATTTTTATGAATACATATAAATGTATTTCTATGGATATTTAAATTAAATTCCCATTTATCAAACTATATTGAAATATAGGGATAGATAGTAAGAGATACATACACATTTTTTTCACACTCCCTTATCTTTCCTTTGCATTTAAGCACGATTTCATCATACCTAAGATTCTAGATTAAAAGTCTCTTCTACTTCATGGCTTTCATTCTTGTTCACTTCACAGAAATTTTGAGCTCCTAGATATTGAACGACACTTCTGTAATTGTAGGAGGTCATTTTTGTCCCTTAATTTTCTCAGTGTTTTATCAAAATTGTCACTGTTCCCTGTAGATTCCTTTATCTATGTATTAAGATGAATATTCACCAATCCTCTATAACAGACCTACAAAATATTTTATCTATTGACTGCTTGTGGCCTGCCAAAGGATTATGGTCAGTCAGTGAAAAAAGTGTAAGGTTGCCACTGTACACGCCTCTGTTTGCCATGTGACCCATGGTAAACTACCATCATCAGTCTCTTTCAAGTCTGGTCTAAAATGTTAAATACTAGCCATCTACAGAATACTGATATCTAATGTTAGCATAATCAAAGCATAATATGCTAGCTGACCTTAGATTTTTTGTGGATTCTATGTGACTCAGACAGGACACATGGGCCTATTAATGAATGTTAAAGATCTTCCCATTTAAATTACCATTACATAGTTTATGTCTAAGTCATGTACCCTTTCTTGGTAGATAGTGTAAGATATAGGTGTATGATTAGATTCTGCTGAAACATTTTTTCAGTTTTTCCTGCAGGTTTTGAGAAAAAGTGAGTTCTTATTCCAGAAGCTAGAGACTTTTAGATTCATCAAACAGGAGATTACTATAATCATGGACCACTGACTTGTGTACCTAACTTATTCAACTGATTGACCACTCTATTTGTTAGCCAGTACCAAATAGTTTCATGGCTCCTGTGTAAGCTAAGATCTTTCCCAGGTCTTGTCTTGTCTAAGACAAAGTCCATTCAGCTGATTGAGGATAAGTAAGAAATGAGGCAATAAATTGCCTCTTTTACATAGTCAAACAAAGAAATTAATCTGGTAAGGAAAGACCCTCAGGGATTCTAGTCAAAACAGAAATAATAGCTATTTACACTCTCTCTGAACCACCAGAACTCAAATAATGATCAAATTAGTTTTTGACTGTGACCTACTGTTGTCTATTTCAAGTCAACCAAAGGGATTTGAGTCTAAGGCATAGTCCTTAAAAAATGATTCTATTCTCTAAATCACAAAATATCATGGGAAGTTTCAGTGGTCAAATTTATATTCCTTTGGGCAAAGTATCTGCAGGTATCCCTGTCTGGATAGAGAGAAGGAAAGGAGGGAAGGAGATGTTTTGCTCAGTTGCAACTGACTAGTTGGGTCCCCAGAGGGGGAACCACTGTATTTAAGTAGGTCCTAAAATCTTCTTTCCGGGGAGAAGAGACAAATCCCTAATATATTCCTAATGTAATAAATCTGAAAATATTATTCACATGGATATTGTTCTAGATTTAGGGATGATATGATTACTTCTTGTTCCAATAGTTTCTTTACTTTTCATGATCTCTCTATTAGGGAAACATATTGTCCATTCATATATTTGCTTTGCATTTTTAACTAACTTTTGGTTTATTCCTTAAAGTTGGTCACATTGATTTATCTGTCCTTGATTTTATGTTGCTAATAATTTCCTACCTTAGTTTCATGATTCCTAGCATGCCCAATTATCTCAATTATCTCAAACATTAAATGTAATTTTAAATCAAAATTAACTTTTTTCAGAGTTCTCTTTCCATTCAGCTTTTTTGTTATTGTTATTGTTTGCTGCAACATATTTACTTTTTTATTTTCTTGTACAGGAGTGGGGAAGGAGAATGGTGGAAGGGCATCCTCAAGAAGAACCATCTGATGCACTGATGAGGTCAGGGAACCATGATGAGGTTTGGGGTGCTTGACACCCCAAAATATCAACTTACCTGTTCCTGCAAAAGGAATTTGACCCAAGCCTTCCTCCAGCCAAAGTAAAACAAAGTTTATTAAAAGTTTGCCATGGGGGTTGACTCTTAAGAGGACTAAGCATTTGGAAGGCTTGTATTGACAAGCAGGTCAGATAGAACCTCAGCTCAACAGAATATGAGCTAGATTGAATCTTGGTCCAGTGGTTATGTTGGATACCAACTTTCCAAAGCATGGAGGACAGGATTTAGGAAAACTTCAGGTACCTTTCTGTATTTTTTTGTTTCTTTTTTGAGGTTTACTCCCAGATGAAAGTGATGAGGTTCAGACTCTGGGAGCCTCCTTGAGCTCCCCTTGAATCTCCCTAGCCTTTCTGGCCTTTCTTGCTCAAATCTAATCTTCCTATTTGTTCCAGCAGTCTCAGGAAGCCCTTGGGCCTTTCATTATCATTTCAGGTCTGTTGCACTCCCCACCCTTGATCCCATCAAAATCCCATTCCCATACTGCCCCTATCAAGTTCTATGGATTGCCCCACCTACTTCCCATCCAAACCCTTCATTGTCTGGTATCTCCTGATAACCTCCAGCTATTTCCAACCTTTGACCCTCCTTGGATTCCCTCATTGGACTTCTCCTCAAGACCCTTCCTAAACCCCTCCTCCCATCTCCCTGGACTACCAGACCACCCCCCTAGATCCCTCCTATACTCTTTTCTGTATTTAAGTTCCATCTTGCCTCCATGAAGGTGCTCAGATTCAATTCACCTTGGACTCTCTCTAGCTTAGATTCTATCTAGCCCGCTTGTGAATACAAGTGTTACAAAAGCTTAGGCTCCTTAAGAGGCAACCCGATTTGGCAAATCTTTAATAAACTTTGTTTTCTTCGGCTTTAAGAAGGTTTGCATCGAATTCATTTGAGCATGACTTGGACTGTTGGTATTTTGGGGTCCCCATCATCCCTAAACCTCATCAGAAGGAGGAAAAGACTTCTAACACCCATACCTATAATGGATAAATCCTTTTCAATTCCCAAAACTATACCTTTGAGTTGTATTTTCCAAAACTGGGGAAAAACAAATTAGTTTCTCTAAAGAACTTAAAAAGAGAAATGTGTTCTTTTGCAACACTGTTTAGCATCAGTATCACCTAGAGTGCCATGAATTATGGTCCATTTTGGGGCCTTTAAAAAATAAAACCCTCTAACAATTAGAATTATGCTGTCACAGAAAAGGAAAATAGATAGTTCCTACAGCATTTGTCTAGTGCTCTCAGAACCCTGTTCTCCAGAAAAATTGTAAGATGCTCATAGCTAGAGTCACTCCACAAAGGGGCAATAAAAATCGACTAGAAAGTTTGGATGACCCCATTTTTATGACTCCCAGGGTTTTGATGCCCCCTCCATTCTCACCACATCCCCAGTTCCTATTCACACCAACTACCAATCCCCACTACTGCCTGCCAAGGGTCTTGCTTTGGTATCTCCTTCTGTAGCCCTGCCCCCTGAGGCAACAGTCATTCAGACCTCAAGTTCCACCCCCATGACAATCTCTGTGATATCTCCCCCTCTGACCATTACTTTTCCTCAGATGCCAGTTGATCTTCCCCCTTGCCAGCTGGATCCCGCAGTCTTGCAGCCTAGTCCAGTTCTGCCAGCATTCTACAGCCCTGTCCTCACCAGAAGAGGGACTTCCTATTTCCCTGCCCACCTCCTGTCTCCACAGAGCCTTCAGGGCTTTTTCCCCTGAGGGAAATGCCTGCCTCATCTAGTGGGACCATTAGAGTTCATGTCCCATTCTCTATCTCAGACCTCATTCTGATTGAAGAGAAACTGGGGAGAAACTTGAAGACCCCGCTGAGTTCACTGAAGGCTTTAGGGACATATTCCTACAATTTGAGCTTTTTTGGGGTGATTTCTGTCCTCTTCTGCACCTATTGTGCCATTGAGGAGAAAAGGAGGATCTGGGAACAAGTCCCAAAATTTAGGGAATCTTTTGGCTAGTAGTGACCCCACAAAATACATCCCCCAAAACAGCAACTGTTCCCACTAGTGACCCAGGATAGGTTTATCAAAAGAGTGAGGATAGAGGAAAGATATATGATAATTTGCTTATTAGAACTGCATTTCAAAGCAAATAAATTTTCAAAAAGACAGGGAAATTACTCAGGGAGTAAAGGAAAACCCTGCCTTTTTCAAGACCCTCTAGAAGAAGCTATTAAAAAGTACAGGATTTTGGATCCTGACTCTGTAAAAGGGTTGGCAATCTTTAAAGTATATTTCATTACATTAATCAGTCGTTCCAGATATTAGGAGGAAACTGCAGAAATTAGCAATGGAACCCCAGACACCTGAGGCCCAATTACTGCAGAGGGTCTTTGGATTCTTTAACAACAGCAGAGGAAAGAGAACTAAGGGAAAAGGCTAGAGACAGAGAACATGCTCAATTCTTGGCAGCTGCCATGACCAGTAAAAGACCCAAGGAGTACCCCTCCAGGATGCCCTCTTGGAGGAAGTCCAGCTACTTGGGCAGTGGGAAACCTGCCTTCTAAGTCACAAGGAGGGTCACTGATCCAAGGAGTGCCTCTCCATAGTGTCCCTCCAGAGGGAACCCCAGGAATCAACACCTGTGGAACTTTGCCCCTGTGACCAAGAAGGACATTGGAGGAAGGATTGTCCCCCAGGTTGGCAAAGTGGTCGAATCACCCCCTGCCCAGTACCCTGTCCTCCAGTCTTCTCAAGACTTGGAATGACAAATGAGCCAGACACTTGGCAGCTGTCCCCCTTTCTCCACCTTTCTCACCATGCTCTGAGCAAAATCAAGGCAGGAGGTAAGGTTATGCACTTTCTCATAGCTAAGTTCTCTATTTTAACCAATTAACCTGGCCCTTCTTGCTCCTCAATCCACAGGGTCATGGGCATTGAAGGGGAGATTAAGGAACATCTCCAGACACATAAGCTTTCCACTACCCACTTATTATTTGAACACTCCTCCACTATGCTCTGCTCTTGCCCTGCTCACTTGTTGGGAAAGGATCAGATGGTGAAATTGGGGAGCTAATTTTCTCTAGTTAATCCTCCCACTTCCTTGTTTCCTCTGTCCATCAGACTTCCCCGTATTTCCTTGGAGGTGTAGGAGATAGATAAACCAATTGTTTGGGATCAGGAAGCTCCTGGACAAACTACTTAAGTCACCCCAACTGTTGTTCACCTATGAGATCCTAATGTGTTCTCTCATAATCAATATCCAGTTAAGACCAAAGACTGGGAAGGACTGCAACCATTAGTTGCTACTCAAGGCCCTGACTCATTTCCTTTAGAGTGGGGCCCCAACAAGGTCAAAGTTTTTGAGACTTTGAAAATTAAATTGACCATCACTCTAGCATTAGTAATACCTAATCTAGAAAAGCCTTTCACCCTGTACGTTGATGAGAGAAGAGTACAGGCTTTGGGAGTCCTAACCCATTCCCTAGGACCCGACCCTAGATCATTTGCCTATTTTTCAAAACAATTAGGTTCCATGACTGCTACAACCATTACAGCACCAAAAAGAACCTTAGAACTATGGGAAAATAAAAGAGTTAAAATTTCTACTGATTCAAAATATGTTTTCTATGTTCTACATGCCCATGAAGCAATTGAGAAAGGGAATCTCTGACATCAAAAAATCTCTGTTATAAAATACACTCTTTTATATTTTGGCCTTGCCATAGTCATCTTTAATTCCCTCCAGAGAAATTATCTTTTATGCCAGGGAAATTTCCTTTTCTCTATACACCTTTTGTGCCTGTTTGGTCCTTGTTTGCTTAACCTCCTTGCCAGGTTTGTCTTTTCCAGAGTGCCAGCCATCAACCTCCAGATGATTGCTCAGGTTATGTACCCCTTGAACATGACCCAGAGTGCAGGGGCAGCTCTACATGTCTTGCCAGAAGGAAGCAGATTCAGAAGCTGAGACCTTTGCCCCTTGACCCAAAGAATTTGGGTCTCATTTGTTTGAGGGGGGAATGATGAGGCGCACATTCTGGGAGACCCTTTGAACTCTCCATGAATCCTCTCACTTGATTTGACATTCCCCTGAGGGCATAAGCCTTTCATTACTGCTTTGTCCAATTGCCTTTGGATGTTTCCCAGGCTTGATTCTACAGCCTTCCATAGACTATTACCTCTAGATTGCCTCCAGGTGTTCCCAGCCTTAATCACATCAAAATCTCATCCCCTTGGTTCTGACTTCTAATCATGCCAGTGCAACCAAGATCCTCCTTAAACTCCTCCTCAACCATCCCTAAACCCCTCCATCACCCCAGATTACTAGATCACCCTCCAGATCCCTACCATAGCCTTCTTTATATAACTTTCATCTGACATCCCTGAAGGCACTCAGATTCAGACCAGGTCTAATTCTGTCTAGCTGAGATTGAATCTGGCTTCCTTATCAATACTAGGATCATAAAGGGGTCAGATTTCTTAAGAGGCAATCCAATATGGTGAATTTTTAATAAACTTCATTTTTCTTTGATTAAAAGAAGATTTGCATCAAATGCATTCAGATAGGATCTGGGATACCAGTATTTAGGGGTCCTAAGCAACCCAAACCTCAACAGCATGGTTCCTTGACCTCAATACACAAGCAATTATTTTGTAAAATGAGAGATGGCACAAAACCAATAAAACTAGAAGCATAGGGAGATTTTAGGTGACCAATTGACATCAGTCCTAGATCCAAGTTCAATAGACATTTCTTCCCTGTTAATAATAACATTTATTAGTTATGATGATTATGATGATGAAAACATTGTGATCACTGTAAAATATATTTTTCTTTTTTTCTTCAGGTTTTTATTTATTAAATTTATTTATTTAACTTTGTACATTCATTTTCATAAAATTTCGGGTTCCAGATTTTCTCCCCATTTGTCCCCTCTCCCCACCCCAATACACTGAGCATTCTAATTTTACCTATCACGAATCTGCCCTCTCTTCTATCATCCCTCCCTTCTCTTATCCCCATCTTCTCTTTTGTCCTGTAGGGCCAGATGACTTTCTATTCCCCATTGACTGTATCTCTTATTTCCTAGTAGCAAGAACAATACTAAACAGTTGTTCCTAAAACTTTGAGTTCCAAATTCTCCCCATCCCTCCCTCCCCACCCATTCACTTTGGGAAGGCAGGCAATTCAATATAAGCCATATCTGTGTAGTTTTGCAAATTACTTCGATAGTAGTCGTGTCATGTAAGACTAATTGTATTTCCCTCCATCCTATCCAGACCCTCATTGTTTCTATTCTCTCTTTTGATCCTGTCCCTCCCCAAGAGTGTTGACTTCAAATTGCTCCCTCCTCCCATTGCCCTCCCTTCCATCATCCCCCCCACCCTGCTAATCTCCTCCCCCACTTTTCTGTACTGTAAGATAGGTTTTCGTACCAAAATGAGTGTGCATTTTATTCCTTCCTTTAGTCGAATGTGATGAGGGTAAACTTCATGTTTTTTTCTCAGCTCTCCTCTTTTTCCCTCCACTAAAAATCTCCTCCTTGCTTCTTGAATGAGATATAATTTACCCCATTCCATTTCACCCTCTCTCCTCCCACTACATTTCTCTCTCACAATTTACCTTAATTTCTTTTACGATATGGTACCATCCTATTCAATTCACTCTGTGCTCTCTGTCTCTGCATGTGCATGCATGTGTGTATGTGTGTGGGCGTGCACACATGTACATGTGTGTGCATGTGTGTGTGTGTGTATGTGTGTGGTCCCACCAACTACCCAGATACTGAAAAGTTTTAAGAGTTACAAATATTGTCTTTCCATGTAGGAATGTAAACAGTTCACCTTTGGTAAGTCCCATATGACTTCCCTTTGCTACTTACTTTTTCATGCTTCTTCTCATTCTTATGTTTGAAAGTCGAATATTCTTTTCAGCTCTGGTCTTTTCATCAAGAATGCTCTAAAGTCCTCTGTTTCATTGAAAGACCATATTTTCCCCTGAAGTATTATACTCAGTTTTGCTGGGTAGGTTATTCTTGGTTTGAGTCCTAGTTCCTTTGACTTCTGGAATATCCTATTCCATGCCCTTTGATCCTTTAAGGTAGACGCTGCTAGATCTTGTGTTATCCTGATTGTATTTTCACAATGCTGGAGTTGGTTCTTTCTAGCTGCTTGAAATATTTTCTCCTTGACCTGGGAATTCTGGAATTTGGCCACAATGTTCTTATAATTTTGGATCTCTTTCAGGCGGTGATTGATGGATTCCTTTAACGCTTATTTTGCCCTCTGTTTCTAGAATATGAGGGCAGTTTTCCTTGATAATTTCATGAAAGATAAGGTCTAGGCTCTGATCATGGCTTTCAGGTAGTCCCATAATTTTTAAATTGTCTCTCCTGGATCTATTTTGCAGGTCAGTTGTTTTTACAATGAGATATTTCACATTCTCTTCCATTTTTTCATTCTTTTGGTTTTGTTTTGTGATTTCTTGGTTTCTCAGAAAGTCATTAGACTCCATCTGTTCCATTTTAATTTTGAGAGAACTCTTTTCTTCAGTGAGCTTTTGAACCTCTTTTTCCATTCGGCTCATTCTGTTTTTGAAAGCATTCTTCTCCTCATTGGCTTTTTTAACCTCTTTTGCCAATTGAGTGAGCCTATTTTTCAAGGTGTTATTTTCTTCAGCATTTTTTTGGGTCTCCTTTACCAAGGTATTGACCCGTTTTTCATGCTTTTCTTGCATCTCTCTCACTTCTCTTCCCACTTTTTCCTCCACCTGTCTAACTTGATTTTCAAAATCCTTTTTGAGCTCTTCCATGGCCTGAGCCCATCGGACATCCACCTTGGATGTCTGAGATAGAGTGACCCCGACCTCCACGTCTTTCTCTGATGGCAGGCATTGTACTTTGTTATTAGAAATGAAGGGGGGAAAGAATATCTCTTCCCAAATAAAGTAGCTCTCTATGGTCTTATTCTGCTTCCTTTTTCTGGGCATTTTCCCAGCCAGTTACTTGACTTCTGAGATTCCTCTCCACCCCTGCCTAGATCTGCCCAGCTAGTGCTTGGGGTCTGAGATTCAAATGCTGCTTCCCAGTCTCTGGGCTATCTGTGTTGGGAGCGGCTGCTATTTAACGTGAGCTTAAGTTCTGGTGCTGGGGTGGGGGCAGGGCAGCCTCCCAGACTCAGTTCCCTCAAGGGCTTTATGCAGGGACCTTCAGTAATGCGGAGGGTGGGGGAAGGGTCACCTTGCATGCTCAGCTCCCTCAGGGGGTTTATGCAGAGACCTGAACTTCTGCCTGCTGCTCTGGGAGTCCTGGGCCTCTGCTGCTGCCTCTGCCGCTGCCTCTGCCACTCCCTCTGCTGCTGCCTCCCGAGGGTGTCTGAGCCACAGAGACACCCTGCTCCCCTCTTGGCCAGCCCAGGCATCTCTCTCACTGACCTGTAGCGTCTGTGGGCGGAGGGACCTTCCCGGCCGCTGGAGGTTCCATCCCTGAAGCCTGCTCGCATCTGCTCCTCTGTGGCCGTGGCCAGGGCAGTGCTGGGGTGGACTCCACTTTCGTGACAGACCCTGGGAACGGCTCTCCAGGTCTCCCTGGAATGGAAATCTCTTCCACTGTGTTTCTGTGTGCCTTGCAGTGATCCAGAATTTGTGGGGAGTTCTTCTTACAGGAAATTTATGGGCTGTGGATTTGGAGCTAGCATACGTGAGTCTTTCTACTCCGCCATCTTGGCTCCTCCCCTACTTAAATAATTCTTTTGCCCTGATCACAGTAATTAAAAAAAAATACTTTGTCAATGATATAGCGAAAAATGAGTAATTCTACTTTCATTTTCAAGAGAACAGGGTGTTCTTCAGGTCAGTCTCTGTTTTACTTTTTCATTTGTATTCCAAGTACATGTGTAGAGTAGTGGATAAAAAGTTGGTCTTCAGAAACAGGAAAATATTGATTCAAATCCCATCTATGACAAAGGTAACTGTATGGGCCTGGACAAGTCCCTTAATGTCTGATTGCTCAAAGTAATTCTTGAAGACTCAAGATTACACAGAAGGTGCCCATTTGTGTTACTAATGGTAGATCGCTATTCCATGAATTTGCATACCAGTGGAGTGACAGTTCTTCTCTTAAACCCTTATTTCCAGATGATGTCACATGTCTAAAAACCAAGCATTAAATTTGTCAACTTTTTCTTCCATATACTGAGGAAAAATATTTGTATTAACTGCTTCACAAGATTGATTAAAGGAAAAAATTGGATAATGTGTATAAAGAACTTTGACTGATAAATAGATGTGACCCCACTGAAGGCAAGAAATGTTTGCTGTTTCTTTTTGTCCTCCTTCAGTTTTAGGAAAATACCATGCACAGAGTAACAGCTTAATAAATGATTGTTGGTGTATTCCCTGGACTTGATTTAAAAGAGAAGACAATGGGAGTGTCAACTAATTGATTTGGAGTTGAGTAAGAAGTAATTACTAAGTAGCATAGTTTTGATTCTATGCATGTGTGTTGAAAGTCATATTTAAAGGGAAAGACAAAAAAATCATAGTAATGATCATGCTCTTTAAATAGAGATAAGTGCAAAATAGAAGTGAAGTGTCATCAACAAAATTACATGTATTTTATCTATCTGTCTGTCTATCAGAAAATATAATATTTTCTACTTCCATTTGCTTATCCTTTCTCTATGATCCTATTTACTTTGTCACACATTTAAAATGGTCTTCCCCCCCCCCTCCCGCTTTTGGTTTGTTAATTTGTTTTTGTTTTTATCTTTCCTTTGTGGATGGTCTATTTCCATTAAGGAAAAAAATTATGAGGTGTAAGCATGGGTTAACCAGATAGGAAAGTGACATTTTATGTTTATTTTGGAATTATCTGTATTACTTTCAAGATTAAATATATATATATATATATATATATATATATATATATATATATATATATGTATATTTATTTATTTATTTATTTTTAGTTTTCAACATTCATTTCCACAAGATTTTGAGTTCCAAATTTTCTCCCCATCTGTCCCCACCCCCACCCCAAGACACTTTGTATTCTGATTATCCATTCCCCCAATCTTCCCCACCTTCTATTACACTGCTCCTTTCCCTTATCTTCATCTCCTCCATTTCCTTGCAGGGCAAAATAGGTTTTTATGCCCCACTACCTGTCTTTCTTATTTCCCAGTTGCATGTAAAAACAATTTTTAACATTTGTTTTTAAATCTTTGATTTCCAACTTCTGTTCCTTCCTCCCTCCCCACCCATCCTCACTGAGAAGGCAAGTAGTTCAATATAGGTTATACACGTGTAGTTATGCAAAAGACTTCCATAAAAGTCATGTTGTGGAAGACTAACTATATTTCCCTCCATATCATGCTGCCCCTTTTTTATTCTATTCTCCCTTTTTGCCTTGTCCCTCCCAAAAAATATTTGCTTCTAATTATCCCATCCCCCCATTTCTCACTTCTATCATCCCCCCACACTTTACTTGTCCTTTTCTCCTCTACTTTCCTGTAGTGTAAATAGATTTTCATATCAAATTGAGTGTGTATGTTATTTCCTCCTTAATCCAAATGTATGAGAGTAAGCTTTGCTTTTTCCCTCTGCTTTTCCCCTCCATTGAAAAAGATTTTTCCTTCCTCTTTTATGAGAGATAATTTGCCTCATTCTTCTTTTCCCTTTCTCCTCCCAATATATTCCTCTCTCCCACCTTAATTTTATTTTTTTAGATGTAGCCCTTCCTATTCAAGTTACCTTGTGCCCTCTGTCTATGTGTGTATAATCTCGGCAACTACACAAATACTGAGATATATTTCAAGAGTTACCAATATTATCTTTCCATATAGGAATGTAAACATTTCTACTTTAATAATCTCTTATGATTTTTCTTTCCTGTTTACCTTTTCATGCTTCTCTTGATTCTTTTGTTTGAAAATCAAGTTTTCTATTCAGCTCTGGTCTTTTCATCAAGATTACTTAAACTTCCTCTATTTTATTGAATGACATTTCCCTTGAAGTCTTCTGAGTAGGTGATTCGTGGTTTTAATCCTAGCTCCTTTGACTTCTGGAATATCATATTCCAAGCCCTTTTATCCCTTAATGTAGAAGCTGCTAGATCATGTGTTATCCTGATTGTATTTCCACAATACTCGAATCGTTTCTTTCTTGCTTCTTGAAATACTTTCTCCTTCACCTGGAAACTCTGAAATTTAGCTAACTTATTCCTAGGAGTTTTTCTATTCAGATTACTTTCAGGAAGTGATCAGTGGATTCTTTCAATATTTATTTTACCCTCTGGTTCTAGAAGAGCAGGGCAGTTTTCCTTGATAATTTCATGAAAGATGATGTCCAGACTCTTTTTAGCTTCCATCTTCTCCATTCTAATCTTTAAGGAATTATTTTCTTCAGTGAGCTTTTGTACCTGCTTTTCCATCTGGCGAATTGTGCTTTTTTACCCCATTCTTCTCTTTATTCGGTTTTTGGCCCTCTTTTGCCATTTGGGTTAGTCTGTTTCTTAAAGTATTATTTTTTTTAGCATTTATTTAGATCTCCTTTAGCAAGCACTTGATTCAGTTTTCATGATTTTCTTGCAACACTCTCATTTCTCTTCCTAAGTTTTACTATACTTCTCTTACTAGAGTTTCTAAATCTTTTTTGACCTCTTCCATGGCCTGAGACCGATTTATGTTTTTCTTGGATGTTTTTGGCTGGTGCTATGACTTTGTTTTGTTCTGTTTGCATATTTTGGTCTTCCTTGTCACCAAAGTAAGGTTCTTTAGTCTGATTCTTTTTCTGTTTTTTACTTATTTCCTCAGTCATTTACTTGACTTCTGAGTTTTTTGTCAAGGTATATCTCTGCTTCCATTGGGTGTGGGGGTGTAGTGTCACACACTTGATTCCCTCCTATCTGTAGACCTAGAGCTCCAGAAATGGTCACTGTGTCTGCCTCTGCTGCCGCTATGTCTGCTGCAGGTTATTCTGCCCCCTCTGTCACTGTTGGTTTGATGCCAGACCACTCCACTTTCCTGCACTAGTCCAACAGGCTTTTCCCATTGAATATCCCATTTGTCCTTGGTGTTTTCAGGTTCTGAAATATCAAAATTGCCACAGGTGTGAGAGAATAATTCTCCCCAAGACCTGCTCAGGCACTGTCTGTGCTGACCCATGCTGAACTGTGGCCTGCTCCCACCATGCCATGACAGACACTTCCCAGCAACCTTCGAGAGTAACTTGGCCTAGAGATTTACTTTTCTCCATCATTCTGTGTGTTCTGCAACTCCAGAATTTGTTTAGAGCCATTTTTTACAGATGTTTGCCTGGGCTTGGGGTTAGCACTCTAGAAAGTGAATTCTGTTATTCATCCATGTTAAAATTATCTGTATTTAAAGAGCAAGATCATCATCATGTGTGTGTGTGTGTGTGTGTGTGTGTGTGTGTGTGTTTGTGTGTTTGCTATTTGGGCTTTATCTTTGGAAGACAGGGTTATACATGATATTACCTTGCTAAAAATGATTATTTTCTTCTAATGACCTGTCTTTCTTATTCCTTCCTTATGATAATCTTTCTCATCTATTTATTCATATCATGAGGTCTATTCATACTCTTTCTGGGAAGCAAGTGCACAAAACATTTAGCAGCAAGAGTGTCACCTTGTAGCTGCTGAAAAATATAAATATCATTGCTTTGTTGGAGTTCAATTGCAAGAGACCAATCGGAGTAGAAGAGATTCAAACACTCTAGATACACTCTTCACTGGTAGAACTTTTCTTTGTAGGACAAGCAAACCATCAAGGGGATTTGCTTGTCTAAAACCAACAACAATGATAAAAAGATATTTCTAACATCTGGTAAATTTAGTCAATATTACTTCAAAAATAAAACCTCAAGATGAATACTTTAGGTTTTTCCCAGTAAAGTAATTTTAAGCAAAACAGATATTTCACTTTATTAAAATAAAATATTTTGTAACTTGTTAGAGAGATTCTTCTTATTGGCTGTTTAGAGGCCATAGTACACTATTTGCAGGGAAGGAGAGAGGAACCTAGTTCACAGAAGGACATTATATTCATCAAAGTTTTCTGGGAACATCATCTCAAATTCGAAAAGAAATAAAAATTAAGTATATAAAATAATTACACCTATGTGATTTTGAAAGAATAGTAGATCTAGAAAAAAGCAAGTTACTCCAGAAGAATGTATTACATTGCTCCTTTAATAAAAGATAATATTGTAGTTTGCTGGTAGCACTCATGGAAATATCTATTTTACTCTAAGTGTTGTAGAATAAATTAAAACAAAGCTATATATTTTATTATATTGAGGGTCAGACTAGCAGTATAGAATTCTAAGGATGCTGAACAAGTGTGCAATCAGGGGCAAGCCAATGAAACTCTGAATCTCACTTTCCTCATCTGAGTAACGGAGATGATAAAAATAACTGTAGTTCCTACCTCATATGACTGTTATGAAGAGTAAATGAAATAAAAGATGCAAAGCTCTTTAAAAACTTCCAAATGTGATATAAATATCATTGATTATAGTTAGTAGTGATAGAATAGTGATGATAATGTTGTCACACCACATAATTCATGCATAAAAGGGAATATCTTTGCATGCTCTTACAAGAAAAATGTTTTATATTCATATAAGAAAATTTTTATAACAGTTGTTGCAATTAATAAAAACTCAAGTTTTCCAGTATTATAGTACCAAATATTTTCAATATGAGTTTTACATTATTAACAGCATAAAATATATAAAATTACTTTTATAATATGGTATGTTTCATAGTTAACAGAGTGATTTGATAGACTTAGGGTTAGGGAGACCCAGGCTCAAAAAAATTGCTTGCCCCTGGAGAGTTCTTCTCATTTGATTTGCCTAATATGCCTAGTGTGCACCTATTTCAGGTCATAGGCCAGCAGTATACACCCTGCATAGCATAGTCAGATTATATAAAGCAACTCTAAAGTTCTTCTTGTCTTAGATGATTTTTTTTCTTCTACTTAACTGTGACCTGGCTGACTTCACATAGTTTCCTTTTATTAAAATGCTGTCAAATGCTTCTGACCTTTCCATTTGAGTCTTGCCTTTTATTTTATATCTGCTATCCTGCTTTCTCCAATTATTACCTATTCCAGAGGTCTATATCCTTATGCATAGGTAAGTTCTAGCACCACAGGCCAAACACAGTTATCTTAACTAGAATTGAATAATCGAATAATGGATAGGTAACTTGCCTTTAGGGTTTTATTCTTTTGGAAATGGTCCACTGTCCTCCCAATCCTCTAAGAAAACATAATGTTATTGTTAGAAGCATTGTAATTTTGTTTATTGAAAGGGAGTGAGTATGAATTACTTGATATTTTGAAGGCAGAGAATGAACCAAATTGCATAAATAACTCTATCTAATAAGATATTTGGAAGATTATTTTTGTCATTAAAAATATTTAGCACTTAGTTTCAGGAAAAAAATCCACAGATTATCTAAAAGCTCTTTCTTTACCTAATGTGATGAGTGTGTTCCTAAACTGTTTTCTTTAAACAATCCAGGTCATATTCTTTATGCTTATGCATTTCCTCTGATGAGCTCCAGAAGTCCTGCTTCATGGCCCATTCTTGCTCCCCTTTGTTCCAGTATTGATAGTCATTACTTCCCTTTTAAACAATCTGAAGTATTTAGGTTAGAGGGACTAGGACTTCATGACTAAGACCCTCTCCATTTTACATTTTGGTCATGCTTTACTACACAAGGGCAGTGCTTAAGTTAACTTCATAATAACCTACAGAAATGCTTCCAATCCAATTGGTCACAGGGCAGCTATCACCAAAACCAATTTCTTTATAATTAAAAGGTGCTTGTGGATACTATAAAAAAAGTTGAAAGTTGCCCCTGGATTTGGGGGAAGTGTGGAGATTTTTTTCTTCCTATAGACAGCAACAACATTGAAGCAATTTCTGAATCATCCTGATAAGCCTTGCTTTTGAATTTACATTAAAGACCTCAATAGTGGCTACTTGGGAGAACAGCTCATGCTTCTAAACGGACTGGTGTCCTGAGGAGATTATGGACAGAGGCCTCTAGGAGATTAGCACAATATCACTGGGTTTAAGTGACACCCAATCCATTTTATTGACAGAGAATCCAGTCTGCAAAACAGAAGTATAATGAAAATGTGGTATGTCTCTATGGGACAGTAAATAAGGGCATTTTACACATTATTGCTCATGGGTGTTAAGAGCCAACAGTACTCATTATTGGTGGTGAGCAGGCACAGCCATCAGCATGCTAATTCAGTGTAGGATGCCCAAGGAGTTTTGCATTACTTTTTAATTTTGCCCAAGTCTTGCCTTAGTCCAAGGACATTAAACATTATTCCCTGAGTGAGGCAGGCTATTATCTTGCACTGATACAATTGTTATTTCACCGTGGTATTCAATTGCCAGGTCAGGCAGTTGTTGATTTGATTTCTAATTGTTTTTAGCAACTGGAATTTGGATATGCTGTTGTTATACAAAGCTGAAAAAAATCAGTAGGGAAGCGAAGAGTTCTCCTGTATTGCTTTGAATGTTATTCTTATCTCAGAATGGAGTTGTCCAGATGCCCCAGTTACCATGATGAAGTCAACGAAGCCAAGATGCGAAGGGAAGTTGTTCAGTGACATTGGAGAGCTAATATTTTAGAAACATTCCTGCCAGCTACCTCAACTTCATCATTATGTGCAAATAAGGTTTTTCCCAATAACTTGGAAAACTACTGCCATTCTCTTTCTCTTGCTTTTGATTTTCATCATATAAACACTCTGTCATCTGAAGTTGATATAAATTTTATTATGCTGTAATCAAGTTAAAATCACAGAACAGAAAATCAATTATACAACAACAAAATAAAATTACAACTCTCCACTCAGTAGATACAAGAAAAAACAAACGAACTAAAAATAGGAAAATGCATTCCTTAAAACTGAACAATTCTATTTAGCCAGTCTTTTCATTTGAATCATAAATATAAACTTATTTAAAGTAAGATTTTGTAAATGAATTTAGATTAATGACTGTCAAGCAGTCTTTTTTTATTCCAAGGTGTATTTTTAAATTTGTTTACTACAAAACCTTTCTACTTTTCCCTCCCTTTTTAAATCAGCTATTTTTGTTTTAGAATGGAGGATTGCTGACCCATTTGGTGTCTGGATTTCCTAAGTTCTGAGCTGTAAGATATACTGCACACCCTACATTCAATTGAATGTTTACATTTAATTCTGCTTGTGCAATGGGAAATTGCTATTAGTATTTCTGACTAGAATCATAAGAGGATAAAATTCATAACTGAAATGGACAATGAAAATGAGATAATTTATCCCCTTCATTTGGCAATTGTTGAAAATGAGACATAGAGAGAAGTGACTTGACAAATATTATGTACAGAGGAAATAATAGGGGTTTAATATGAAGTTAGAAACTTTGACCTCATTTGGGCCTCTTCCAATCATCTCTTGCCCAGGGACATCTGGATTAATTTCTTTATCGGGTTTATAGCACCATACGCAAGATATGTAGTTATTAACACAATGTCCTTAAAATAGAGAGTCCCAATGTAGGTCAAGGGGAAGAATGAAAAATTCAATCTAAGGGGTTGGCAACAACTTAATCATATATGATGCATGAGATATAGTGTTAGGAGAAGCCTGGTCAGTCAAGGTTGACAAAATTAATTAAGTTGGATCAAAAAAAGTTCTAGAAGGAGATGTTCAAATCTAAAAGCCAGAAAAGAGAAGGCATGTATATATAATGGTTAGAGTTCACAGAGCCAAGGTGAATTGTCTTCTGACTTTATATCTTGTACCTTATCTTTTTGATATGTTGTGATGACATGGTTGCTTGATCCTCAAAATGTTTTTAACTGCTGGTATCTAGGTTGATATCAGTACTAATTTAGCTGGTTCCAGATGATTCTCCTAGAGTAAAGCTCTTATACCAATTCAATTTAATATAGTTCATTTAAATCAAATTGAATGCAATTCAATAAGCATTTATTAAGTATTGGTAATAAAAATCCACAGCTAATCAACTAAACAAATACATAAACCAAACAGTCAACAAAATGCTTCTTACCTCAAGAAGCACAAATTCTACTAGGAAAAAAATCTAGTATACTAAAATTTTAAGTTAATAAGAGACAGGTTATAAAATAAAGCTTTTAAAATAGAAACTTTAGGGGAAGGAGTGATGCAGTGATTATAAGGAACACTATTTACTCCTATCAGTCAAAATGTCTCATACTTGGTTCTCCAACTCCCAAATTTCCCACTTTATGAAACTCTGACATGATGTTGCTACTGCTCTTTGTTTTATCTCCCATTTATGTTTAAGAAAAAACATAATAAGTCAACCTCAAATCACCAAACACAGATATCAGGAGGTGAATTTCCCTCCATCTCCTCCTAAGCCAGTATGGTCCATTCTCTTAGTTTTGAGTATGCGGTATTGAAGGTTAAGAGTAGGGCGTGGAACTAAGAAGAAGAAAGTGGTGGAGGTGGGGCGTTCAAATGATTAGACTGCAATATGAAATCACTTTATATTTACTCCTTTAGAGTAGGTTGACTGAGAATTCTTACTATATCTATACATCTTTCAGCTAAGCCACTACTGATGCTCTTTGACCTACACTGACCACTTCAGATATAAAGCATGTAGAATGGTCTTATGATTTTTTTGTTTTATCATCATTATCATAAATTATATATTTGAATAGTATAAATGTAGTGGCCATGGCCAGAAATGTGTTCTTCTCTCTTATATTCCTTAACAATGAGTAGATTTTAAGCAGAATGGAATTTTTTCCCTGGTTCCATATTGCACCATCACCCCATGATATTTACTTAAAGATATAGCTTAATTTAATGAAAAAAATGTGTTCAGTTTTTAAAATGGAGTTGCAGTGGCAGATGTTTATGGCTAGTGATCTAGAAGAGAGCTTGAAGCTGGACCAAATTCTCTCTGGTGATAATGAAAATATGAAAATCCCATTCATGTGCCATCAGTCAGTCCCCACTTATGAATTTCACCTTGCTAAATAAGAATTGTTTGCCTTTGTTTTGGTATATATGAAATCTAATATTTATGAGTTATGAAATTTATACCTACAAGGTTTCTTTTACAAGTCTAAGAAGACAGTCAACTTAATGACGGTTGTGAAAAACAGTGACTTTTGAGTTTAATGTGTAGAGTGTGTGTCCCTCCCACCTTCAAGTCTACTGTGGAACTCACTTTCCAAGCTGCCCTCTGGCTCACTTTAACACACTCTTTCTCTTCCTTCAATATAATAAATAATGAATAATAATAAACAAAGCAAGCACCAGGTTAAAGTAAACTTAGAGTTAATAAATGATATGCCTTTCACAGTCAAAGCTGGTAGCTTCAGGCCAGGCCTCATTACTGAAGATAGTGACCTGACCATACTGACTAAATCAGGAGTTCTGAAAGGAGTTATTGCTTTTCAGAGGCATTCCAAAAGTGTCCTGATACTCAGGTTAAGGAAAAAATAAGGTTCCAAAGATTCAGGCAGCTAGAATATTTAGACACATTTTAAATAAGAGATAAAAATTATTTATTTTGCATCCAATTATGATTCATTTGATTATATGACATTATTTATTTTGATATGTACATTTCCCCTATAAAATGGAGGGCAATTGCTGATTACTCTTGAAAAAAAAAGCATAACCTGTGTTTAGTTTCTTGTTTTCTTTTTTTCTGATGGATGCACCATCTTCTTGACAAGACTATTCCATCCACGTACAGATAATAACCAATTTCTTCTTTTAGATTTAGCAGTGCTCTTGTCTTTGACCACCCATGAATCATACATAAAGAAACTACTGGATACAACAAAGATATCTCTTTAGGGTGTTTTTTGTTTTGTTTTTGCATTTTATGGGTGCAGCAGTGCAATTCATTGTGCAGCAGTCAATCTATTTTTGGGAGCTCCTGCTCTGGCTTAATTACGTTCTTTTCTCATTTTTTTTTTACTAGTTACTATTCTTACAACATGTGCTGCATGTAAATAATTTTACAGTAAGTTCTGCTCTCTTCTTGGTATTTATGGAAAAGATAAGTAGTTATCCTGAGCCAAATAAAGATTTAGGAAATTTTATTTACTTTCCTTAAGAAGTTTTATCCAAAATATTCCAATTAAATTGCATTAATACTAAGGAAATGTATGTAGAATTATCAAAGACATATGCAGTCTGAGACTCTCCAAAGAATACAACTGAGTAAATAAACTCTTTTCTTTTTTCTTTGCTTTTGTATTCACATTGTCAAGAATAGTTCCTGATACATATGCTTGATACATGTGTTTTGAATGATTGACCAACTTCTATACAAGTAGCTAAAGTGTACCTCACTAAACTTAAGCAATGTATGTCTGTCTTGAGAACTCTGTATTTTATTTGCAAAGTTACTCTGAGAAGTCCAAAATTAAGAATGTTTTTCCCTTCATTAACTGGAAACTGGTCTCAAATTGATCTTTACTAGAATGAAGATTAAAAATTATTGTGGTCATAAATCTATTTGAAATAATGAAAGAAGTCATTCTTGTTGCTATTTTCAGGCCCTTAAAATGGTAGAGCAAAGAATAGGTCACTTATTTTATAAATAAATAGGATAATAGAATTTCTCTTTTTACCTTTCTCACTTGGTGTTTCATTTTTTTCCCCAGTTACATGTAAAAACAATTTGTAACATAAAACTGAGTTCCAAGTTCTCTCTGTTCTTTTCTTTCCCCCTCCTCACCAAGTAAACAAGCAATTCCATATAGGTTGTACAGGTGTGGTCAGGCAAAACACATTCAAATAGTCAATCTGTGAAAAAAATAGATAAAAAATTAAGAAAAATAAAGGGAAAGAAAAAAGTATGCTTTGATATATAATCAGAAACTATCAGTTCTTTCCTTGGAAATGCATAGTATTTTTCATCATAAGTCCCACAGTGTTGTCTTGGATTATTCCATTACTGATAATAGCTAAGTTATTCACAGATGATCATTGTAAAATATTGATGCTGTTTTGCACACAGCCCATGCAAGTCTGTCCATGTTTTGGGGAGAGCATCTTGCTCTTCACTTCTTATAGTAAAATAATATTTTATCATAATATCATACCACAATTTGTTTAGCCAGTACCCAATTAATGGACTTCCACTCAACATCTAATTTTTACATGCACACACACACACACATACACAGAGCTGCTATAAATATTTTTTGTCCATATGGGTGCTTTCCTTTTTTTACATCTCTTTTGGGATATAGAGCTAGTAGTGGTATTGCCAGGTCAAAGCACATGCCTCATTTTATAGCCCTTTGGACATACCACTAAATTACTCCACAGAAAGGTTGAATCAGTTCTCAACTCCAGCAACAGGGCATTAAAGTCTAATTTTTTTCCTACATTCCCTCCAATATTTGCCATTTGCCTTTTATGTCCTCTTATCCAATCTAATAGGTATGAGGCAGTGCCTCAGAATTGTTTTAAATTTAATTTTTCTAACCAATAGTGAGTTATATTATTTTACCATGTCTACAGATAGCTTTAATTACTTCATCTTAAAATTGATCATATATTTTGATTGTTTAACAATTGGAGAATGTCTCTTATTTTCATAAATTTCATTCAATTCTCTATATGGTAAATGAGACCATTATTAGAGAAATTTCCTTCATTTTTTTTTTCACAGTTACTCTTGCTAATGGAATTTCTCTCCACCATGCCCCCACCCCTAATTTTTTAATTGATTCTGTCCTTTCATCCTTTCTCAAAAGGCTTTTGTTTCTGACTCTCCCCTCTATTGATTTGTACGGAAGTCAATCTTGCCCTACAAGAAAAGAGAGAAGATGAATATAAGGGAATGGAGGCGTGTGAAAGAAGGGAGGGCTTATTGAAGGAAAGGGTAATGGGAATGCAATGTGTTATGGAGTAAGGCTAAGGGAGAGGTGGGGAGAAAATTTGCATCTCAAAATTTTGTGGAAAATAAATAAATAAAGAGATAAATGAATGAATGGGACAAATAAAAAAATTATTCCTTCATATATAATTCACACCTGTGCCCTTTGTCATATATGTATGTATGTATGTATGTGTATATATATATATATATATATATATATATATATATATATATATATATATATGTATTCCTTCTAACTATCCTAATAAGGAAAAAGGTCTTATTACTTACAAATATCATTTCAACATGTAGAAATGTAAGCAGTCTAAAATCATTAAGTCCCTTATGGTTTCCCTTACCTGTTTGCTTTTTCATGCTTCTCTTGACACTTGTATTTGAAAGTCAAATTTTCTAATCAACTTTGGTGTTTTCATCAATAATGTTTGAAAGTCTTCCTTTCATTGAAATTCTATTTCCCCTTTGAAGGATTATACTCAGTTTTGCCTGGTTTGTGATTCTTGATTGTAATCCTTGCTCCTTTGCCTTCCAGAATATCATATGCTCTCATTATTGAGAATTCCCAAGCAGAAGCTTGAAAGATTATGTCCATGGCTCTCTTTTTTTGATCATGGCTTTGAGGAAGTCCAATACTTTTGAAATTATCTCTCCTGGGGGGCAGAGCCAAGATGGCAGAGTGAGAGCAATGACTCACCTAAGCTTTCGGACAAACTCCTTCAGGTACCTCTGAAAGGAGAATCTGACCAAATATGGAGGTGTGGAATCCAGTGGGAGAGAGACAGTGATGGATTCGGAGCTCAGGTTGGACTGGAAGGTCCACAGGAGGGATCTGTTCCACGGACGTGAGCTCACACAGCGCAGCACGGCCAGAGCAGTGGAGCAGAAGAGACCCAAGAAACCTGAGCAGAGGGCAGAACCAGAGGAGCGGCACCAAAGCAGGGAGACAAGCCGAACCGTCAGTGAGAGCTGCCAAGTGCCAGATATCAGTGCAGCAGCTCCTGAGACCTTCAGCCCTAAGAGCAAACTTCGGTAAGTCAACTACTTGAACTTCCAGGAGCCAGGATCAGTACATGCTCTTTCCTCCCCCTTGATGACTTCCCCAGAAAAAACCCAGATCAGCAGAAGGAGGCCAATAGTCTCATAACACCTGAGACAAGGAAAATAGCTAAGGGGGATTCCTCCTAGGGTGGCAGAGGCAAACCGGGAGGACAGAGGACCCAGGGCAGAGAAAACTCATACTAGGACCCAGGCAAGCCTCATTGGCAGGAAAGGAGCCCCAGGAGGGGTGGAAACATGCATTAGCATCTAGGCGTGCCTCAGCTATCCAGGGGGATCAGAAAGACAATAGGGCAACTGGGATCACTGGCCCCTGAGCCTGCCTTTGCCTCAGTTCAGCTGAGGAGATCTCCTGTGACCAGACCACCCCTTCTCCACACTTAACAAGCTAACCCCAGGGCTGATAATGAAACACAAAACAAAAAACCTGTTTTTAGCTTTTTCACACATCAGCTCAGCAAAAAGTTCTCTAGCTTCTGACTGAAAGAACCAGAAGCCACAACACTCAATCAACATCATGAACAAGAAAAAGTAGAGGACTGAAAGAACCATTGATACTGCTATGGGGATAAGGAGAAAACACAAGCCCCAAAGAGGTCACAGCTGAGACTGTACTTCCATCTGAAACTTCAGAAGGGACTATGAACTGCTCACAAACACAAGCAGCTCTCCTGGAGCAGCTGAAGAAGGAAATAGAAGATAAAGTGGCCAATGATCTTAAAATTATTAAGAAAGAATTCACTGATGAGAACACCTCCTTGAAAAGGAAAATTGAACAAATGGAAAAAGAAGTTCAAAAATTAACTGGAGAAAATAAATTCCTGAAAGGCCAAATGGAAAAGGAAGTACAAAATTAACTGGAGAAAACAGCTTCTTAAAAGGATACATTGGGCAGATGGAAAAGGAGATGCAAAAGTTAATGGAAGAAAACAATTTGATAAAGATTAGAATTGGGCAAGTAGAAACTAATGACTCAATGAGACAGCAAGAATCAAACAAAATCTAAAGAATGAAAAGATAGAAGAAAATGCAAAATATCTAACTGGAAAAACAACTGACCTGGAAAATAGATCCAGAAGAAGAAACTTAAGAATTATTGGCCTGCCAGAAACCCATAATGCAGAAAAGAGCCTGGACAATATCTTCCAGGAAATCATCAAGGAAAACTGCCCAGAAGTACGAGATTCAGAGGGCAAAATAGTCATAAAAATAATCCACCGTTCCCATCCTGAAAGGGATTCCAAACTCAAACCCCCAAGAAATACAGTTGCCAAATTCCAGAGCTATCAATTGAAGGAGAAAATATTACAAGCAGCCAGAAAGAAACAATTGAAATATCAAGGAGATACAGTCAGAAATACCCAGGACCTTGCAGCTTCTACATTAAAAGATCGAAAGAATTGGAACCCAATATTCCATAAGCAAAGGAGTTGGGACTACAACCAAGGATCAACTACGCAGCGAAGTTCAGCATAACATTTCAGACAAGGAGAAAGTCATTCAAGGAAGTAAGGGATTTCCAGAGCTTCCTGACCAAAACACCAGAACTTAATTGACAATTTGATCTTCAAATGCAGGTCTCAAGAGAATCATAAAAAGGTAAACAGTGGGGGGGGATAACTTGTTACTCAATTAGGGCAAATTGTTTCCCTCCCTATAAGGGAAGATGATACCTGTTAATCTTGAGAATTGTGCGACTATTAAGAAATATAAAAAGGGATATGCATAGGGAGAACGGGTATAAAGTAAATGATATCATGATAAAAAATATGATTTAAATATGAGAAGGGATTGTAATAGGAGGTGTGAAAAGGAGGAAGCAGAAAATGGCAAATTACATCACAAGAAGAAGTACTAAATCATAGTAGAGGGAAAGAGGGGAGGGAGATGAGCAGGGTGTGAGAGGTACTCTCATCGGATTTGTTTAAAGGACGGAACAATAAGCTTAAGTAGATAATCCTAACTAGCTCTATAAGCAGTGGGAGAGGAAGGGGGAAGAAGGGAGGGAGGCTAAAAGGGAGGGAAGAAGCAATAAGAGTAAAGGGGAGTAAAAGGGAGGGGGCTAAAAGAAGGAGGGGAAGGTGGCAGGAGGTGACGGTGAAAAGTGAATACTATTGAGGAGGGGAAGGGAGACAGGACAGCTAAAAGCACAAATGGTGGGAAAGAAGATGGAGGGAAATACACAGATTGTAATCATAACTGTGAATGTGAATGGAATGGATTCTCCCATAAAACGGAGACGGATAGCAGAATGGATTAAAAGCCATAATCCAACAATATGCTGCTTACAAGAAACACATTTGAAACGGGGGGATACACATAGAATAAAGGTCAAAGGATGGAGCAGAATATATTGTGCTTCAGCTGATGTAAGAAAGACAGGAGTAGCAATCCTAATCTCAGAAGCAAAAGCAGAAATAGATCTAATGAAAAGGGATAAGGATGGAAACTATATCCTGCTAAAAGGCACCATAGACAATGAAGCAATATCACTACTAAACTTGTATGCTCCAAGTGGTATAACATCCGGATTCTTAGAGGAGAGATTGGGTGAGTCGAAGGAAGAAACTGACAGCAAAACTACTAGTGGGGGACCTCAACCTCCCTCTTTCTGAATTTGATAAATCTAACCTCAAAGTAAGCAAGAAACAGGTTAAGGAGGTAAATAAAACTCTAGATAAGGTAGATATGATAGATCTTTGGAGAAAATTGAATGAGAATAGAAAGGAATATACCTTTTTCTCAGCAGTACATGGAACATTTACAAAAATTGACTATGTACTAGAACATAAAAATCTCATAATCCAGTGCAGAAAGGCAGAGATAATTAGTGCTTCCTTCTCAGATCATAATGCAATAAAAATTATATGTAATAAAAAGCCATGGAAAGATAAAGCAAAAATCAATTGGAAACTAAATAATCTAATCCTAAAGAAAGAATGGGTTAAAGAAAAAATCATAGAAACAATCAACAACCTCATTCAAGAGAATCACAATAATGAGACAACCTACCAAATCTTATGGGATACTGCAAAAGCAGTTCTTAGGGGAAGTTTTATATCTTTGAATGCCTACATAAATAAAACAGAAAAAGAGGATATCAGTGACTTGGGTATGCAGTTGAAAAAGCTAGAAAAAGAACAAATTGAAAATCCCCAAGAAAATACCAAATTAGAAATACTGAAAACGAAAGGAGAGATTAATAAAATCAAAATTAAGAAATTATCTCTCCTGGATCTATTTTTCCAGGACAGTTGTTTTTCCAATGAGATATTTCACCTTGTCTTCTACTTTTTTTTTTATTCTTCTGGTTCTGTTTTATAATTTCTTGATTTCTCATAAAGTCATTAGGTTCCATTTCCTCCATTCTAATTTTTAAGGAATTATTTTCTTCAGTGAGTTTGTGGATCTCCTTTTCAATTTGGCCAATTTTGCTTTTTTAGTTATTCTTATTATTATTAACATTTTGGACTTCTTTATCATTTGAACTATTTTTGTTTTTTTGATGTTATTTTCTTCAGTTTTTTTTCTTTTTCTGTCTCCTTTAGCAAACTATTGACTTGCTTTTCATGAATTTCTTGCATCACTCTCATTTCCCTTCCCATTTTTTTCCTCTACCTCTCTTGCTTGATTTTCAAAATGCTTTTGGAGCTCTTCGGTGGCCTGAGACCAATCCATATTTTTCCTTGAAGGCTTTGGATTTAGGAGTTTTGACTTTATTGTCATCTTCTTTGTGTGTATTTTGATATTCCTTGTCACCATAGTCATTTTCCAGCCTAGAAGTTGACGTTTAATTCTTTGTTTAAGTAGGGTTCTTCTTCCAGTGTGGAGTGCCCACTGTCTCAAGTGTTAGGGGCTTGGTGCAACTATTTTTAGAAGTACTTCTAGAAACTTGTAAGTTTTCAGTTCTCCCAAGGTGGCATGATTTAAAGAGTGGTGTTTACAACTCTCTTAGCCTGATCTGTGGTCTCTGAGTGACCACAAGCACTCTTTTCTGCTTTATATCAGTGAGGAAACCCTCTCCCTTCCATTGTGACACAGACTCTGCTATTCTAATGCCTCTCCTTCCCCTGGGACTGCCACCCAGGAATGTGACCCAAATTTGAGTATGGACAAAGCAACAGAGTCCTGCCTCAATGGTAGCAAAAAAGACCCTTGTAATCTTCTGATCACTTGTTTGAGCCTTTTAACAAATGTGGTCTGAGAATTCTGGAAGGAGTTTCTGCCACTGCCACTGCTGATTTAACCACTCTCAAGGCCTGCTCCTGGTTTGCTGTGGCCTAGGCTGTACTGGTGTGACCTGGGCTAAACTGTGCTATTCTCACTTAGGCGGGACAAACATTTCCTGTGGGCAACCTAAAATGTCTTTGGCATCTGTGGACTGAGATCTGGAAACTGCCACCACTTCTAGTGATTCACTCATACTGAGGCTGAGCAAGCTTTCACTGGACCAACCTCCTCTCTTACCCTGGTGCACCAGACCTTTCCTGCAGAATTTCCAAATTCTCTTGGCTTGGAAATTTCTTTAACTCCATATTTTTGTGGGATCTGTTGCTCTAGAATTTGTTTAGAGTCATTTTTAAAAGATATTTAGGGCAGGTTGTGGGACAGCTGAAGTAAGTCCCAGCCTTTACTCTGCCATCTTGGCTCTTCCTCTAGAGCAATTGTTTAATCACAAAATCACAGAATTTTAGAGTAGGAAGGGACCCTTGTAACTTGTAGTACAATCTGTATCCCCTTAAAGTATTTCCCATTATAACATACAAGTGGCTATTAGACTTTTTGAATACCTTTCATGGCTAGAAAACTACCACATTCTAAGATCTGACACAGCCCAGCTATTATTATTTTCTTTGCATTGATAGCAATCTCTTTCTTACATCCTTACAGTTATTTCAGTACTTGGGACAGGGAATGGGACATAGTTGGCACTTAATAAATGCTTATTGGTCTATTGATTGAAATAAAACTTAAATTTGTGTTTTTATTGCTTTCAGGTATTTCTCCAGATTTTGTCTTTTGGAGTCATGCATGAAAAAAAAGTAAAAATTCTCATGCATAAAAGCCCTGCATCTTGTTAAACAACTATCATGGACCAAGAAAGTTTTCTTTCTTTCAATGTTAAACCATTGCCAGTTCCTTCAATTTCTCCTCCCCATCCCCAAGCCCATCCAATGTTCTCTACATTAATCTACCTCAAATCCACTTACAGAGGAAGACACTGACATTCACAAAATTAAATGATTTTAGCAAGTAGTAGATCTGATATTCAAACCTAGATGTTCTCTGCTACTAAATTTACTGTTTTGGGACAATACCACAAAAATGTTGTTTCCTTTTGTGGACAACCACCATGTTCCTGTGACAATGATGTCCATACACTTTATCTTTGCCACTGCTTGAAGTAATATCAGTGCATTAATATTTATATCTTGTTTTTCCTTGCTCAGTAAAATAGATAAAAATTGTCAGAAAAGATAGGCAGCTCTCATAAATAGGGATTAACTAAGGCTATATGCAAACACCTCATACTTCAACCTGCTAGTCCATACAACCTAATCCACATTTACATGCAAAACAGGGTGGCACGGTCAATAGAACACTGCACCTGGAGTAAGGAAGAACTGTGTTCAAATCTGGGTTCAGACACTTACTAGCTCTGTGACCCTGGGAAAATGACTTAATCCTGTTTTCCTAAATTTCTTCATCCATAAAAATGAGATCAAGGAAATATTAAAGCACTCCCACATCTTGTCAAGTAAAATCCTACAAGGCTTCAAAAAGAGCTGGAAAAAATTGAAAAATGATCAAATGATAACAAATATTCCAGTTTTACACTGAACAAGAGAATAATATCTACCATTGTTTAGCCACTTGCAATTTGTTTAGTGTATCATGCAAGTGTTTAACTTGCTTTGTTTGAATCCTGGTTAAACTTGTTTATGTTATATATCTCCATTGCACTGAAATGCATATATGCATATATATGTATATACATAACATATACATAGAGAGATACCAACTGGGTTAATTGATGGTTAAAGTCTCTGAATCCAGACAATGATAATGCATAATTAATTAGCACCTTAAAAATTGAAAAGTACTTCTTTTAAGTACCTTATAACCTCATAAGAAACCTAGGTAGCCAGTGAAGAAACTAATGCTCAAACAATCACATGACATGTTGAGGATCATAGATATAGATCACAGGTTTTCCTCATTTTAAAGTCACCATGATTTTTCTACTTGTCCCTGTTCTTTCTTGAAGATATCTAAAATACCCTTTCCATTACCATTCCTTCCATCTACCATGTATTAGGCAAAGAATTAGGGAATGTTAAAAGTAGTTCTTTAGTAAACTTTATTTTAAGACTAGATTTCAGTACTTAATTTTGAGTTCCCTTTTCAACATCAAGTATTTTGCTATGACTGATCTGACATGAGTCTGGTTAGAGCTCATATGGAATATTAGAGAAGGTCTCCGAGTTTCATCAGAGAATTTGCATTGAAATTGCGTCTACTTTCTACCAAAGAGAATCTAGGTAAATCCTTTTATTCCTTTGATTTCAGTTTTATCTTTTGCAAAATAAGGAGGTTAGATTAAAAGACCTTTGGGATACTCTCCATTACTAGAGCTATGATTATTTCAGCATATTTACATGTATTTTTGTGTTTCTGTATTTTCATGGAACTGTACTTTTGGATGCCTAGAAATCCTTTTATTAATAGGAGCAAGAATAATATTTGAATTATGGACTGAAATGGAAAGATAAAATTACTTTTTTGTGTGTAATTTCAGTTTTTGCATATATTTTTATGTGTACATGTATATATATATGTATGTACATATATATGTATATATATATAATCTATATATGTGTGTAT
The DNA here is from genome assembly GCA_023548195.1 of Bettongia penicillata ogilbyi. NCBI lineage: Eukaryota > Metazoa > Chordata > Mammalia > Diprotodontia > Potoroidae > Bettongia > Bettongia penicillata. The sequence continues at coordinate 7,672,038 of JAJHZJ010000470.1, read as the reverse complement.
GTGTTTCTGTGTGTGTATGTATATACATATGTGTGAGCATGTTTATGTGTGAATTTATTACATCATGAGTTAAGAAGCCCAAGGTAAAAATCCTACTTCTAACAAGTATTAGTTATGGACAGTTCACTTAAGCTATAAATGATTCAGTTAATATAGACCTGTGAGTTGCTCATGCCTATTTATTCTAGGAAATTTCAAGGTTAAGTTTTTCTCATATTGGTTAAATTGAAGGACCAGAATCACTTCTACATTTAAAACATCTCTGTAGGAAAGAGAAATAACAGTTAGGAATTTTTGTTTGTTTTAATTTGGTTTGGGGGAGAGGACCAGAAATGCATGATAAAATGAGAACAGCAATGGAATGGAATCAAAAAACTGAATTTTGATCCAGTCTCTGAAATTCATTAACCATATTGTCTTAGGCAATTCATATATGCATCAATTTTATCTTTTGTAAAATAAAATGATTAGACAAGATAACTGTTGAAATTCTTTTCGGCTTTAGATTGATTATTCTTTTTTATGTAAATTTATACATTTATTTATTTTTAGTTTTCAACATTCATTTCCATAAGCTTTTGAGTTGTGAATTTTCTCCCCCTCTTTCCCTTCCTCCCACTCTGAGATAACACACTTTCTGACTGCCACTTCTCCCAATCTGCCTTCCTTTTTATCATCTCCTCTCTTATACCTCTCCCCTTCATTTTCTTGAAGGCCAAGATGGATTTCTATACCCCATTACTTTTCTTATTTCCCATTTGTATGTAAAAACAATTTTTAAACACTTGCTTTAAAACTAGTGCCCCAAATTCTTTCCTTTATTCCCTCCCCACCCGCCCCCATTAAGAAAGCAAATAATTCAACATAGGTTATGCACGTGTAGTTATGCAAAATACCTCCATAGCAGTCATGCTGTGAAGGAGTTACTATATTTTCCTCCATCCTCTCCTGCTTCCCCCCGCCCATTACTTTATTTTCTCTACTGACCCTGTCCCTTTTCTAAAGTGCTTGCTTCTGACTATTCCCTCCCCCAATCTTTCATCTCTTCTATCATCCTCCTTGTCTCCTTTACCCCTACCTTCCTGTAGAGTAAGACATTAAATTGATGGTGTGTATTATTCCCTACTTAAACCAAATTCAGTAAGAGTAAAGTTTATTCATTCTTTATCACCCACCTACTCTTCCTCTCTACTGTGAAACCTTTTTCTTGTCTCTTAGGTGACATAATCTACCCCATTTTTTCTCTCCCTTTCCTCTCACCCCCTTTTTATGTATTATTCCTTCATATTCAACTGACCCTGTGTCCTCTATTCCTCTACCTATCTACCTGTCTGTCTGTCTGTCTACCCATCTACTTCCTGCAACTACTCTAATGCTAAGAAAGATCTCATGATTTACTAATATCATCTTATCATGTAGGAATATAAACAGTTCAAATTTAGAAACCTCTTCCAGTTTTTCTTTTCTGTGTTTAACTTTTTATATTTCTCTTGATTCTTGTATTTTAAACTCTAATTGTTTATTCACCTCTTGTCTTTTCGTTAAGAATGCTTGAAAGTCCTCTACTTCTTATATGTTCATTTTTCAATTGAAGAATTGTACTCAGTTTTGCTAGGTAACTGATTCTTGGCTTAAATCCTAGCTTCTCTGACCACTAGAATAACAAATTCTAAGCCCTTTTACCTCTTGATGTAGAAACTGCTGGATCTTGTTATCCTGATTGTATTTCACAATACTTGAATTGTTGTTTTTTTTCCTATCTGCTTACAATATTTTCTCCTCAACCTGGAAATTTGGAATTTGACTACAGGATTCTTACGAGTTTTCCTTTGGGGAGCTCTTCTCCGAGGCAATTGGAACATTCTTTCACTTTTTATTTTACCCTCTGGTTCTGTAATATCACGGCAGTTTTCCTTGATAATTTCTTGGAAGATATTGTCTAAGCTCTCTTTTGATCATAAATTGCAGATAGTCCAAGAATTTTTAAATTATCTCTGCTGGATCTACTGGATCTATTTTCCAGGTCAGTGTTTTGTTTCTTTTTTTCCAGTGAAATAGTTTATAATACTTTTTTTTTCATTCTTTTGGTTCTATTTTATAACTTCTTGACTTCTCATAAAGTCATTAACTTCAATGTATTCCATTTTAATTTTTAAGGAATTATTTTCTTCAGTGAGCTTGTGGACTTCCTTTTACATTTGGCCAATTCTGCTTTTGAAGACATTCTTCTCCTTATTGACTTTTTGAACTTCTTTTGCTATTTGTTTTAGTCTATTTTTAAAGTATTATTTTCTTCAATATTTTTAGGAGGAGTCTCCTTTAGCAAGCTGTTGACATGATTTTCATGATTTTCTTGCCTCATTGTCATTTACCTTCCCAATTCTTCCTCTATTTCTCTTACTTGATTTTCAAATGATTTTCAAATTTTCAAAATTTTCCATAGCCTGAGACCAATTCACATTCTTCTTGGAAAGTTTTGAGGTGGGAGCTTTCATTCTGTTGTCCTTCTATGGTAGTAAACTCTTATCTTCCTTACACCAACGTAAGATTCTATAGTCTGAGTTCTTTTATGATGCTTGCTCATCCTACCAGGCAAACATTTGACCTTCTAATTTATGTCAAGGTAGAACACTGGATGTGGGGGTTTGGGTGGTTGTATTGTCTCACCTTCAGGGATTTTCTACAAGTCATTCCATCTCTCACCATCTGTGGGCCCAGAGCCCTGGAAATAGTCTCTGCTGCTACTGTCACTGCTGCTTCCAGAGTCTGCCCTGCCACCACTGCCCTCAAGTTGGGACTGGGGCTAAGATTAACCCCCTATAACATCCTTCACCATACATTATAAATGGATGTGTCTATAATATGTAAAATGGCAATATTTAAATAAACTAGAAAAGCTGATCCTATCCTTGTATTCTAAAGCATTCAACTAATAGCAATAATCTGAAAAAAATTCAGAAAAACAGATAATTTTTATTTCAAGAAACTGAAAAAGCTCTATGCAAACAAAATTAATCCATCTATGATAGGAAAGGAAAGCGTGAAATCTTCTTTCATTCAGGTCCCACAGAGTTTTCCCACTGACCTTCTTGGTGTTTGTGGTTTGAGAAGACTGGAATATGGTTCATTCCCCTGAGGTCTGCTCTTTCCTGTCTGTGCTGGTGTGGCCAACACCAGACTGGGCTCCTTCCATGCCTGGTGCAAAAAGACCCTTCCTGTAGTCTTTCCAGGTTATCTAGGGATTTGTTTCACTCTGTCATTTTGTAGGTTCTGTACCTCTATAATTTCTTGAGAGCCACTTTTTATAGGCATTTGGAGGGTTTTGAGGGAGAGCTCAGTGAAGTTCCTCTTTTTACTCTACCATCTTGACTATGTCCCTGATGATTCTTTTAACTAAGGAACTTCTTCTCTGCTCAATTTTTCCATCTGTAGAAAAAGTTATTAGTTTTGATGATTTCTAAAGTTTTCTCTATGTCTAAATCTCTTATGCTATGAACAAGATGAGGATTGGAACATTGCATCTAATACAACACAAAAAATGGACTTAATAATCCTGAAATTCAAAAGAAGTTGTTTCTCATCAATGCAAATTTACCAGGTGCTAGCTTCCTGTCTTTATGATTTCCAAGATCACACCATCAAGATTCACAATTACGGGAGAACTGGGTCATATTTCCATGTCTGAAACTGACTGTGTGGTCCCTGGGAAGTTATTTAAATTTTCAGAGCCTGGGATTTTTGAACAATAAAATAAATTGTACTACCTATATCACATGGTTATTTTGCAGAAAAAGGAAATAATAAGCCCTAAGATAAGTAAAAAAAAATAGTAATTTACATAATTAATAACTGAAATTATTGTCAAATCCCATCTTCAAATACACTCTCAATTTTAATGCCATTATTAATTGTTCTAAATTATGCAAAAACATATCTACTTAAAAGTAACAAGAAGAAGTAAACAAAAGGGAAATCCCATTCAAAATGACTAAAATATATTCAATATTTGGAAATCAATTTACCAAAAAATACCAAATATTTTTCTATATTCAATTACAAATTTTCTCTCACAAAGAAAGAAATTGACAGCCAAAGGAATATTCAGTGATAATGGCTTGGTCATCCCAATATAATGAAAATGGCAACTCTCTCAAAGTTAATCAATAACTTTATAACAATCCAATAATCAAAGAGTATTTTAGAGTACTTGGGAAAACTATAGAAAATACACTGAGACAAAGAAAGATCAAGAGCATAAATGAAATTGCTGAAAATAGGTAGGAACAGAGGAAAAAAATGTCCTTCTAGAGCACAATGGAACTCAATAATTCAGTGCTCAGTAAAGCAGAAAACAAAATACTTTGAAAGGAATTCCCTATTTGATAACCACTGCTGAGAAAACTGATAAGTAGTCTGACAAAAAATAGCCTAAGATCAACCCCCTACAACATCTTCCACAATACATTATAAATGGATGTGTCCTTAACATGTAAGATAGCAATATTTAAAGAGATTAGAAAAATTGATCCTATCTTTGTATTCTTAAACATTCAAATAATAGTAATAATCTGAAATAATCAGAAAAATAGATAATTTTTATTACAAGAAACTGAAAAAACTCTGTAAACAAAATTAATCCATCTACAATAAGAAAGGAAAGAGTGAAATAGGACATTTGTTTCAAATTTCTCTAATAAAATTAGGTATATTAAAGATGTATAAACAGTTAATATATAAGTGGGGGTAAGAAATGCAAAAAGAAAAACAATCAAAAGCAAATATTGCAAATTTACCAAAACAAACCCAACAACAGCAACAAAGAAACATGAAATGCCAGGGGCAGAGTCAGAATGGTGGAATAGGGGAAGCATTTAGCCAAGATCTCTCAACATTTCCCTACAAACAACTTTAAAATAATGCCTCAGACCAAAATCTGAAGTGGTAAAATAGAGAAAAGTTTGAGCAAGACATTATTCTGACCCATAGCAACTTAGGAGGTAAGGAAGGCAATGTGCAGATTTGTTTAGAGTACACATGAAAGGAATATCAGTTGTGGGACTAGGTTTTAGCAAGAGAAGAAGCAACACCTTTGGGAATACTCAAGCCAGAGACAAGGGACTTGATAACTGATCAGAAAGAGATGACAGTGGAAATCTGTATTCAGGGCTGAATGTTGTTTGGAAACTGTGGCCTATACCACTTGTGGGGCACACTTTAAGGATGGAGCAGAACACTTTCAGTTAAGAAGGAGCAAGGACTCTGAGGATTAGCAATGCTTTTGGTTACAAGAGATCAGGAGCACTAAGTGGATTCACATTGAATGTCAAAGGAATAGGGCCCCTGAGGAGCAATTTTGATTGTGATCTCAATGATCAAGGGTCTTCTCTCAGTAAGGAACAGAGTGATGAACACTAGAGCAATGATCATGGTTCTCCGTAGATCACATCATACCAGAAGCACTGAAACTTTTCAAAGTCCAAAACTAGCTCTGGAAACAATAGAGGCATGGTCCTAAAACTGAAGATGATAAGGAAAGGCAGTGGTTGGAAATTAAACAGAGAAGGATAGGATAAAAAGAGAGAGAAAAGTATAAACGAATCAAATAGGATAGGAGAAATTGGATAACGAATAATAAAACCTGAATGCGAATGCATTGAACTCACCCATAAAACACAAGCAGAGAGAAGAATGAATAATAAATTGAAATCCAACAATGTTTTGTTTACAAGAAACACTCTTGAAACAGACACATAGAGAGTTAAAATAAGGTTTTGGAGGTGAATCTTTTCACTCCTTAGTTGAAGTGAAAAAGCCATAGCAGTCATAATCAGACAAACTGAAACCAAAAATATAACTAATACAAAGAAACTAGTAGGCAAACTACATTTTGCTAAAGGGAATTGTAGATAATGAAGTAATACCAGTACTAAACATATATGCATCAAAGAGCATAACAACAAAATTCTTAAAGGAGAAATTAAATTAATTACAGAATAAAACAGTAAAGTATACTTATAGGAAACCTCAACTCTGCTCTCTTAGACCTAGTTGACCTAACAATAAAATAAATAAGACATAAGTCTAGGAGATAAATAGAATGTTATAAAAGTTAGATATGATGAAATACAGAGGAGTATACCTTTTTCCATAGTAATACCTGGTACCTTCACAGAAATGATAGCCCCTTCCCTTCTTTTCCCTGTTAGGTAAGATAGAGTTCTACTTCCAATGGAGTATATGTATGCTTGTATATATACATGTATATGAGTGTGTGTGTGTGTGTGTGTGTGTGTGTGTGTGTGTGTGTGTGTGTGTAGATAAGACTGAAGCAGGAGGACAATAAAAAATATACATGGAGAAAAAAATAGCAATCCATTCCATTATCTTCTCTCTCTCTCTCTCTCTCTCTCTCTCTCTCTCTCTCTCTCTCTCTATCTCCCTCTCTCTCCCTCTCTCCCTCTCTCTCTCTCTCTCTCTCTCTCTCTCTCTCTCTCTCTCTCTCTCTCTCTCTCTCTCTCTCTCCCTCTCTCTATCCCTCTTCAGTTTTCAACATTCACTCCAACAAAATTTTGGATTTCAAATTTTCTCCAAGTCCCTCGATCACAGTACAGTGGGCCTCTGAGCTATGGAATTTGAGTACATGATTCCTATGAATTTTCTGTTTGGCATCTCTTTCAGGAGGTGATCAGTGGATTATTTCCATTTCTATCTTATCCTTTGGTTTTAGAATATCAGTGCAGTTTTCCTTGATAATTTCTTGAAAGATGATGTTGAGGGTCTTTTTTTGGATCATGACTTTCTGGTAGTCAAATAATTTTTTTTTTTTGTAAATTATTTCTCCTAGATTCATTTTCCAGGTTAGTGCTTTTTTCCAATGAGATACTTCACATTGTCTTTTTCATTCTTTGGATTTTGGTTTATAATTCATATTTATTTTTTGTAAAGTCATTAGCTTTCACTTGCTCCATTATAATTTTAAAGGAATTATTTTCTTCAGTTAGCTTTTGTACCTCTTTTTCCTTTTGCCCCATTCTGCTTTTTAAGTCATTCTTCTCCTCATTGACTTTTTGGACCTCTTTTGCCATTTGGGTTAGTCTAGTTTTAAAGGTATGATTTTCTTCAGCATTTCTTTGGGTTTCCTTTAGCAAGTTGTTGACTGGTTTTTCACGATTTTGTCACATTACTCTAATTTCTCTTCCCAATTTTTCTTCTACTTTTCTTACCAAAATCTTTCACAATCCTTTTTGAGCTCTTCCATCACCTGAGACCAATTCACATTTTTATTGCAGCCTTTGGATGCAGGAACTTTGGCTTTATTGTCTTCTTCTTGTTGTATGTTTTGACCTTGCTTGTCACCAGTGATGTAAGAAAATACCATTTCAATGAAACAGAATCTATCATCTGTTTCTGCCCCGCCTCCATTTGCTCATTTTCCCAGCCCATTATTTGGCTTTTGAGCTCTATGTTAAGTTCAGTGGTCCAGAAGCAGCTTCAATTTCAGCAGTTACTGCCACCGTCCTGATACTGCCACAGGGCTGGGACTGTGGATAAAGTTCGGCTGGGGCTGGGGTTGGAACACTTGCCTATCTCAGCCAGAGGAGAGATACTTCCCACTGATCTTTTAAGCTGTCTTTGGTATTTGTAGTTTCAGAAGTCAGAGATTGATAGCAACTGCCAGCTTTTCAGTGCCTAAGGCCTGCTCAATCTCACTCCAGACGGGTTTAGCCCTTGCAGAACTTGACTCTGCTACCAATCTGGTGTGATAGACTTTTCCTAATGACCTTCCAGATTATCTTGGGCTGGAAATCTGCTTCGGTTGCTTCTGATGATTCAGAATTTGTTCAGAGTGATCTTTTTCCAGGTTTTTTGAGGGGTTTGGGGGGAGACCTCTAGCAGTTCCCTGCTTATACTCCACCATCTTGGCTCCAGCCCCCACTCCAGGATCTTTGCCAGGAAAAACAACAATGTGGTCACAAAGAGTCAAACACTACTGAAATCACTCAGCAACACAGTAGGAGAATAGATGTGCATGTAGCATAGGACAGTTATCACCTTCTTCAAGTATGAATCTAGATGTGCAATCAGGCTATCTGCGAACCATGAACTAAGGAGAAGGTCCAGCAACGTTTTGGACATTCTGGCAATTAAATTCTTATTCTGTGAAAGTCAAGTCAGAGAAGAAAAGAAAAATCCTAGGTATTGTAACCAAGGGAAGGTAAATAAAGTCTTCTGTGGGTAAGGTATTAATGGATTTTAAATAATGATTTATTACCAAAGCATTTATTACAGAAACTAGCATATATCTTTTAATTTTGCATGTTGGTGGCAGGGATCTACATCAATACAAAAAAGTTTAAAGAAAGGAAAAATACGTAGAAAAATATTCATAGGAACATTTCTGGCTTAACAAACAGCTAGAAACAAAAGTGCTTACCTTCAGTTATAAAACAGTTAAAAAAATATTGATATAATGAAATATTAGCTTTCTTAAAAAATTGTTGGAATAAATGTTTTCAGAAAAACGTGGGACAACTTGGATGAGATAAAAACAGAATCTGGCAAGCAATAAAAGAGAGTAAGTGCCCTAAATGTTGTAATAAATCTTAGAAGTTCAAAAGTAATAAACTTAAATTTAAAGTAGATTTTATTATTAAAATTGAACAAAAGCACCATTTTTTCCAATCTGTAACTATTAACTTTTCAACCATTATGAAAAAATAACAGCAGCCCAGTGACTAAAGGGAATATACTGGAAATTCAAGCCTTAATGTCATGAAAAGAATGAGTTTTTTGTGCTTACATGACAGATTTGTTGTGAACTCATGAAAAAAAAAAGATGTACTGAAGATAGATCAGATCACTAAGGTTGTTGTGTTCATCTTTCATTTTCAAAGAGGACCGTGGCATCAGAGATATGACAACATGACTTGCACTTGACTTTGTTTTGAGTGAGAGAGGGCTGTACTTTCTTCTTTCTTTCAAATGACTAAGGTGACCAAGCAAGATCTGTGGTAACAATCCACACCTGAGAGTCACTCAGAAAATTAAATATATTCAAAAGTATCCAAAATTCACAAAAGTAAAATAAATATGAATTCTTAACATTGTAAGGTTTTTTTTACATTTATACTTCTGAAATTATTTTGTGCAACACTATACACCAAACAACAGCCTTTTAAACAGTAGCAACAAATGATAAAGTGTGACAGATTGCCCATGAAGAATCATGCTACTTATTGTTTGACAGAGGACTTTTGGACTAGAAATGCAGAATGTGATACAGATTTTTGGACACAGAAATTTTAAGGATTTGTTTTGTTTTACAGTCTTTGTTTCTTTTCTTAGTTTCATAGTATTTACTTTTTCCCAATTATATGTCAAGAAAAATTTTGCATTCATTTTTACAAGATTTAGTCTCAAATTTTCTCTCTTTCTTTTTCCTTCCCTCTTCTGAAAATGGTAAGCAGTTTGATAGTTTATACTTGTGTTATCAAGAAAAATATCCATATTAGTCACAGTTGTGAAATAAGAAATAGATTTTTAGAAAATCAGGATAAAGAATAAAATGAAAAATATGATTCAATGTCCATTCAGAGTCCATTAGTTCTTTATCTGAATATGGATAGCATTTTCCTTTGTGAGTACTTTGTATTATCTTGGATAATCGTGCAAGTGAGAGGAGACGAGTCATTCATAGCTGATATTACAAAATGTTGCTGATGTACAATGTTTTCTGGTTCTGCTCATTTCACTTCGCATCAATTTGCACAGGTCTTTAGCATTTCATTATGTTCATAAATAGGTTTTTCAATTAAACTGATAGTTTTCCTAATATTGAAAAATCTCTGAATACTAGGGATAAATTCCACATGGTCATAATGCATGGTTCTTGTGACGTATTGCTGTAATCACCTTGCTGGTGTTTTCTTCAAAATTTTTGTCTTGATATTCATTAAGAAATGTGGTCTATAATTTTCTTTCTCTGTTTTAGCTCTACCTGGCTTTGATATCATCACTATATTTGACTCATAAAACTAGATTGGTGGGATTCCTTCTTTGCCTATTTTTCTAAATAGTTTATACAGTATTGGCATTAATTGTTCTTTTAATGTTTAGTAAAATTCACTTATGAAGCCAAATGATGCTGTTGCTATTTTCCTAGGGATTTCACTAGTGGCTTGTTCAATTTCTTTTTGTAAGATGGGGCTATTTATACATTATATTGCCTGATCTTCTAAACTAGGGAATTTATTCATTCATTCAGGTTGCCAGATTTATTGACATATATTTGGGAAAACATTTCCTAATGATTGCTTTAATTTCTTCTTTATTGGGGGCTGATTTCACCCTTTTTATTTTTAACACTGCACATTTGGTTTTCTCCTTTCTTTTTTAAATCAAATTAAAAAAATGAATTATCTATCTTAATTTTTTTCATAAAATCTTGTCCTAGATTCATTTATTAGCTCAATAGCTACTGTATTTTAAATTTTATTGATCTCATCTTTGATTGTCAAGATTTTCAACTCAGTGCTCAATTGGAGATTTTTAATTTGTTCTTTTTCCTGTTTGTTTTATTTTTTAGTTGCATTAGTTGATCTCTTCTTTTTCCATTTTACTGATGTGAAAATTTAGAGGAATGAATTTTCTCCTAAGTACTGCTTTGGAATAATCCTATAAATTTTGATGTATTGTCTCATTTTCATTCTCAGTTATGGAATAATTGTGTTTTGTTTTGTTTTTTATAATTTTTTCTATCACTCCCTTATTCTTTAGGATTAGATTATTTAGTTTCCTATTAATTTTTAATCTAAATTTCCACTGTCCTTTGTTCTATAAAGTTTTTATTGCATTATGATTTGTAAAGAATTCATTATCTATTTTGATCTTTTTTACTTGATTTTGAGGTTTTTATGTGCTTTTACATGGCCAATTTTTGTGTAGGAGCTAGGTGCTGTTGAGAAAAACCTGTTTCCATTCGTCTTTTCCCCCCCACAGTCTGCTATATTTAACTTTTCTAATTTTCTATTTACCTAGTTCCACAATCTCTGGTCCTTTAATATTCCAGCTTCCAATCCTGTGCAAGCCTGGCTGTTATTCCTTAATATTTGAATTATTTCTTTCTGGACACTTCGTGAATTTTTCCATTGACCTGATAATGTTATAATTTACCTATAAAATTCCTTGGAGTTTTATTTTGGAATCTCTTTACTGAGATGATCAATGGATTGTCTAAATGACTCTTTTGCCCTCTGGTTCAAGGATATTAGGACAGTTTTCCTTTATAATTTTTTGAAAGATTCTGTTCAAGTTCTCCTTTTGATTACAGGTTTCAAGTAGTTCCTCGAATCTGATATTGTTTCTCCTGGATATATTTTCAAGGTCAGTTGTTTTTACCAAGAGGTATTTTACATATTCTTCTTTATAATTCTATTGATTTTGTTGGATGGATTCTTATTGTTTTTGGAGTCATTAGCTTCCTCTTGCCTTATTCTAACTTTTAAGGTGGTGTTTTACTCAATTAGATTTTGAACTTTCTTTTCCTTTTCATTAATTAAAAATTTTAAGGAGTTATTTTTCTCCAGTGGATTTTTATATATCCTTTTCCATTCACCAAATTGTACTTTTTAAGCATTTTTCCCCAAATTGTTGACTCTTTTTTCATAATGCTCTTCTATGACATTTATTTCTTTGCCTGTTTGTCTTCTACCCCTCTTATATTATTTTTAAGCTCCTTTTTGAGTTCTTCTATAAGTTCTTTCTGGCCTTGAGACCACTTCCCATTTGCCTTTGGGATTTTACTCATAGATGTTTTGACATTCCTGTCCTTTTTTGAACTTGTGTCTTGATCTTTTCTGTCCCTATAATAACTTTCTGTAGTTAGATTTGTCTTATCACATTTTGCTCATCTTTTTGGGGAATATTTCTCCTTTCTTTTGAATTTATCTCTGATCCTAGTGTAGAAAGTTCTCTGTCTCAGGGTTCTTGTAAACATTGTAGTCCCTGGTTCTTTTCTTGGTGCTGTGATGACATTGCCCTGGGACCCAAAGGGGACCTCAGTGTATGGCACTGTGTTGAGGGGAGGCTGGGAGGATGGCTGGCCCTGTTAGAGGCGGGAGGAGTCCAACAGCTTGTCTAGTATTGAACTATGGTCTCAATGCTTGTGTTTGGCTTTTACTGAGGCTGAGTGGGGTTGTTATGTGTTTTCCTATGTCTACACTCAAGCCCAAGTAGATCTGACCATCTGAGTTTTCTCTCTGCTCTGCTGAAGTTTCAGCTGCTGGAGGATGCCTGTTTGTCTGGGATTACACCAAAGCATGTGGTTGCTGTCTCAGCTAAAGTTCACAGATTCCTCTAGCTATTCTGGGGTACATGGAGTGGGTGAGGTTATGGGGTTCTGGTGCTGGAGTTTGCCTGTTCTGCCACACTGGGGCTCAACATCTCCCGTTGGTTGGCTGAGGTGTGCTTGCTGGGATGTTTGCTGTCCTTAAATGTGCTCTCCTTTTTACCCAAGTGAGACATATCTTTCTTGATGACCCTTCAAGTTTCTGGGCTAAAAGACTGCTCCACTTTGGCTTTCCTCTGGCTCTGCTGTTCCAGAATTTGTTATGTGTCATTATTTTATGGTTATTTGGAGGTGAATAGGGGAGAGCTACAGTGGTTTACTGTTTACTCTGCTCGTAGAAGTTGACTATGCTCATTTCTTAAGAGGACTGTATATTTCTTTTTGTTGGGAGAAATAAAAATAGAGTAGACAAAAAAGAAGAAAATCATTAAGGCAGAACAACTAAGTTATTTTAAATACACAGAAGAGAACTAAAGGAAACAAATTATTAATAATTAATATAGGTAATCAAGAGAGCTTTGAAAGAAATACACTAAATTCATGACATAGTTTAAAGAAAGCAAAATGAAGAGAATTTAAGGGTTTTACAAATAATTCTCTTTTATGTTGTATTTTGTATAATGATGTATTCTTTGTGTGTTTTGTAATTCAAAATCTTAAAACAAAAACTAAAAATTTTTTAAAATAACTTGGAAGGTAGAGCATTTATAAGGATGCCTTACTAGAAAGATTTAAAGTGATATCTTAGAAATATATTAAAGTGATGCTAAATAATTGTTTGGAATTGCATATAAAAAGAGGCCATCAGTAGAGATCAATGTATTTGGATCTAGGGAACTGCACTTATTCTACAATACCATATGATAAACTATCATTATTTTCCTTTTTTATATTCTTGGTAGAGTATTATAACAGAGAGATTGCAAGGGCATAATATAATTTGGTATGTGAAAGAATTTGATAGTCTCTTTCAGTATAATCTTGTGAAGAAAAGACATGAGGTAGTGTTGAGGGTAGTTGAACAAACTCATCTGAAGATTACTAATTTATAGATTAATTTTAACCTAAAAAATAACTATAGGATATTCCAAAGTACTCTGAACTTGGCCGTATTCTAAGTACTTTTATTATCTAATACTCTGACTACATTAACAGCATTATTAACAAATGTGCAGAAAATATGTAAATTCTGGACATGTACTATAATTATTCAGTTGGTTGACAGAATCAGGTTTCAGATTTCTAAAGGGTGGATTAATTGATTGAAATTGAAATAAATATATAATTTGTTGAAAAAGATAATGTTGAATTTTGAAATGACTGACAAATAATGAACCAAAGAATAAATAAAAATAACTGAAGTTATTATTGCATATAAATGAATAAATGAACATAAACTAATTTAAGTTGCATTAAAGAAAAGATGCCAGTAAGGTCATGGACATTTATAATTCTACTTTATAACAAAACCAGACTTAAATAATTATCTTTCCTTTTGGATGCAATATCTAAAAGGAATATTCTTAAGTGAGGGAGAGGGGCATCTCCAGAAATGTAACAAGGGTAGTAAAATATTTGGAAGAGATATCATAGAAATAATAATGAATTTAATGGGTGGATATTTATCTTTTTATTTAATAAATTTATTTATTTAACTTTTTACATTCATTTTCACGAAATTTTGGGTTCCAAATTGTCTCCCCATTTGTCCCCTCCCCCCACCCCAATACACTGAGCATTCTAATTTCCCCTATCACCAATCTGCCCTCTCTTCTATAATCCCTCCTTTCCCTTTTCCCCATTTTCTCTTTTGTCCTGTAGGGCCAGATAACTTTCTATTCTCCATTACCTGTATTTCTTATTTCCTAGTAGCAGCAACAATACTAAACAGTTGTTCCTAAAACTTTGAGTTAAAACCTCTCCGCATTCCTCCCTCCACATGCATTCCCTTGGGAAGGCAGGCAAATCAATATAGTCCATATATGTGTAGTTTTGCAAATGACTTCGATACTAGTCATGTTGTGTAAGACTGACTATATTTTCCTCCATCCTATCCTGCCCCCCATTGCTTCTATTCTCTCTTTTGATCCAGTCTCTCCCCAAGAGTGTTGATTTCAAATTGCTCCCTCCTCTCATTGCCACCCCTTCCACCCTGCTTATCCCCTTCTCCTCCACTTTCCTGTATTGTAAGATAGGTTTTCATACCAAAATGAGTGTGCATTTTACTCCTTCCTTTAGTTGAATGTGATGAGAGTAAACTTCATGTTTTTCTCTCAGCTTCCTTCCTTTTCCCTCCACTAAAAAGTTTCCTGCCTGCCTCTTCTATAAGAGATCATTTTCCCCATTCCATTTCTCCCTCTCTACTCCCAATACATTTCTCTCTCACCATTTACCTTCATTTTTTTAAAGATATGATCCCATCCTATTCAATTCACTCTGTGCTCTCTGTCTCTCTCTGTGTGTGCATGTGTGTATGTGTGAGTGTGTGTGTGTGTGTGTATGTGTAATCCCACCAACTACCCAGATACTTAAAAGTTTCAAGAGTTACAGATATTGTCTTTCCATGCAGTAATGTAAACAGTTCAACTTTAGTAAGTCCCTTATGACTTCTCTTTGCTGTTTGCTTTTTCATGCTTCTTCTCATTCTTGTGTTTGAAAGTTATATTTTCTTTTCAGCTCTGGTCTTTTCATCAAGAATGCTTGAAAGTCCTCTATTTCATTGAAAGACCAGTTTTTCCCCTGAAGTATTATACTCAGTTTTGCTGGATAGGTGATTCTTGGTTTTAGACGTAGTTCCTTTGAATTCTGGAATATCATATTCCAGGCCTTTCTATCCCTTAATGTAGAAGCTGCTAGATCTTGGGTTATCCTGATTGTATTTCCACAATACTGTAATTGTTTCTTTGTAGCTTCTTGCAATATTTTCTCCTTGACCTGGGAATTCTGGAATTTGGGCACAATGTTCCTGGGAGTTTCTCTTTTTGGATTCCTTCAATACTTATTTTGCCCTCTGCTTCTAGAATATCAGGGCAGTTTTCCTTGATAATTTTGTGACAGATGGTGTCTAGGCTCTTTTTTTTGATCATGGCTTTCAGGTAGTCCCATAATTTTTAAATTGTCTCTCCTGGATCAATTTTCCAGGTCAGTTGTTTTTCCCATGAGATATTTCACATTCTCTTCCATTTTTTCATTCTTTTTGCTTTGTTTGGTGATTTCTTGGTTTCTCAGAAAGTCACTAGACTCCATCTGTTCCATTCTAATTTTGAAAGAACTATTTTCTTCAGTGAGCTTTTGAACCTCCTTTTCCATTTGGCTAATTCTGCTTTTGAAAGCATTCTTCTCCTCATTGGCTTTTTGAAGCTCTTTTGCCAATTGAGTGAGCCTATTTTTCAAGGTGTTATTTTCTTCAGCATTTTTTTGGGTCCCCTTAGCAAGGTGTTGACCTGCTTATCATACTTTTCTTTCATCTCTCACATTTCTCTTCCCAGTTTTTCCTCCACCTGTCTAACTTGATTTTCAAAATCCTTTCTGAGCTCTTCCATGGCCTGAGTCCATTGAATATCTATTTTGGATGTTTGGAATACAGAAGCCTTGACTTCTATTTCTTTCCCTGATGGTAATCATTGTTCTTCCTCATCAGAAAGGAAGGGAGTAAATGTCTGTTCACCAAGAAAGTAACCTCCTGTGGTCTATTATTCTTCCTTTTTCTGGGCATTTTCCCAGCCAGTTATTTGACTTCTGAGATTCCTCTCCACGCCTGTTTTGCCTCCAGATCTGCCAAGCTAGTTCTTGGGGTCTGAGATTCAAATGCTGCTTCCCAGCCTCAGGGCTTCCAGCAGGGGCGGGGCTGCTATTCAGTGTGAGATTAAATTCAGGTGCTTATGTGGGGGCAGGACCACCTCAGCAGGATCAGTTCCCTCAGGGGGTTTATGCAGAGACCTTCAACAATGGATCTGAGCTCCTTCTTGCTTTGGCAGCCCCTGTCCTCTGCTCCCCTCTTGGCCCGCTAAACAGTCTCTCTTACTGACCTGTGCACCTGTTGGTGGATGGACCGATGCGGCCCCTGGAGATTCTGTCCCTGAATCCTGCTTGGATGTGGTCCTCTCGGTGCCACATGGCCAAGGTAGGGCTGGGCTCTGCTCCGGTCCGGTGTGTGACAGACCTTTGGTGTCGGTTTTTCAGGTCTCTCTGGAACAGAAATCTCCTTCACTCTGTTGGTCTGTGGCTACCACTGCTACAGAATTTGTTAGGAATTCTTCTTTACAGATATTTTATAGGCTGTGGGTTTGGAGCTAGCGTATACGTGTGTTTCTACTCTGCCATCTTGGCTCCTCCTCTGATACTTATCTTGATAAAGACAATAATTGAGATCTTTGAGAATATTTACCTTTAAAAAGAAAAGGTTTAGGAGTGGATAATTTAAACTCCAAATATTTGAAATGATACTATGTGGAAGAGATCTCAGACTTTTTCTCTATGTTTCCAAAAGAAAAGTTACAAGTATAAAAATATTGCTGAATATAATAGAAAATAATAGAATATAATAGAAAATAATTCAGCCATAATAGTGATACAATAATGAAAAATGCATGTTTCACAAAGGTGTGTTCACCACTGGGATTCAAGCAGGGTTTGGCTGTTCTTCTGCCACAAATGTTTTAGAAGGGATTTGTTGCTCAAAGTGAGATGGGCCTAGGAGATTTCAAAGGTCTCTTCCAACAAAATGTTCTATAATTAATGAATTAAAAATTATCATTTAATTCCTTTAGACAAGAATTTTGTTGAAATAATCAAAAGGTGTCAGTAACAACAAAACATTTTTAATAATACCAATAAAATGGCAGGAGATTTATTATACTTTATGGAGGCCTGTCTTGGACCACACTGAAAGATAATTAGTTACTCTAGTACAACAACATTAGTATAAGTTTATCACATCTAAGGGGTTTGTCTCATTTCTTTAGGAAGAATTTTTTTCCATAGCTTTTCTCGCATTCATTTTCTTCTGTCTATTCTCATAATTTCTCATTAAGACCATTGAAAATAACCTCTTAGGTGATCTCTGTAACTCATTTCTCCTCTCCTCAGTCAGTCCTCTTTATAATGTCAAAGCAATATTACAACTCTGTCAGTAGTACCCTATTACCTCTAAGATCTCATGTGTTCCTCAACTGGAAATCAGAAGCACCTAAAATCCTCTGTCCAGTCTACCAATTCAGTTTACTATGCAGTATCTCTTTTCATTTCTTTTTACAATCCAGATAAATAGATTTTTGTTGTTGTTTCATAGACATGCCTTTGCATCTCCCAAGTGTCTGTCATTATTTTGATCTATCCCTCTTGTCTAAAATGTGAGGCTCATATCACTTATATTTCTAAGTATCCCAAAGTTCATTCAAAGCTTATTCCTAGAAAGTGAGTATTTTCTGATAAACCTAGCTTCTTTTGCATCCATGCCTTCAAAACTCCTTTGTGTTATTTTGTTTCATTGTCTCCTGGGATGCAAGATAAAGTCCTTCGGGGCAATTTGTGTTGACCAGTGACTAGAATATTTTCTGATAGATAGTAAATAATAATTGCTTGATACTTTATTTGGGTGAAAAATTTTAAATTTTCAAAGAAGTAGAATAATAACAGGTGATCCAAAAATATACATTATACACACGTGACATTTGTGTGTGTATATATGTATATATGCATATATACATATATAATATGTATGTATGTAAATATACACACACATTTATGCACACACATACACATACATACAAGGACTTAGTTTATCTATTCTTCAGAAAGAGGAACATTTTAAGAAATAAAGAAGTAAAAGGAGAATTTCACCAAATCTTATTGTGTGCATGTTCTCCAATATTAATATTATTCCAGGTTATCAAAATGAATTATTTTTATGATTATATACATTAAAAATTTGCTAAGGATAAGTTCAATTCATCTTGATTCAAATGTATGCATCATATACTCTTATAAAAAAGAGAAGATACTCTTTCAGAAGCAGAATAAATGTTCGAGAATGTAACTGTTTACATAATGATTATGCTCTTTTGATAATTTAATTGAAATTTAGCCTTACACAGTTTCCACAATGATAAATACATGTTTTCATGATTAAAGGGGGAAAAGTAAAGTAGAAGATTTGTTGATAGGATAATGTTATGTATCAAATGAAAAAATACAAGATTTCAAGTGTTATTTCCTTTCAGTCTCTCCTGACACTTAGATTTTCTACCTAATAAGATCACTTATTCAATTTACTTTACTTTTACTTTACTTAAAGATTAAAGCCATGATTTTCATTGAACTATATGCTGTATGGGCAGTTGACTGGCATACAAGGCATAGAAGTTAGGTATTTGAAGATTTTGATTTTCAAAGTGCAGTCAAATATAACTTGTTTTAAATGTAGGAGACATTTTCCTGAGAATTCTGGATATGGACACATTAAAGTTTCACAAACACTATCTTGACTGAGAAGGCAACTAAGTAAACAATACTGATTCAATTTTCTTATGGTCAGGACTTAAAAAAAGAGTTGGTGTACATGTCAAGTGATTACCCTGCTCCCCCATGTCCAATCCAAAACACATGTATAACATTATACACACATTTATTTTGTATATTGCCCATATAGATATATGTGTGATTGTAAGAAGAGACAGGCACAATGAGAGAGCAACAAAGACAATGTGTGATCATAAACTTATCCTTTCCAAGCTAAATATTTGCATTTATCAAAAGTGCTGACTCCAAGGCAAAATGACTACCAGAAATATTAATGTCAACAAACTAGAGCTCTTCTCTGAGCATGAACAGTTTGCTGCTGACTTGGAAGGAAAGTTGAGCCAACACACAGTTGGCAACAGTGCAGCAGAAAAGGAGTAGGCAGCTTTCAGAGATTTGTTGTACAGCACAACATTTGCTCATCTGGGGCAGAATTCTCGCTAACACCAAGACTGGTTTGATGAAAATGATGAGAAAATTCAGAAACTGATAAATGAAAAATGAGAACTCCACTGGATTTTCCAGTAGGATAGTTCATCCACCTCTAAGAAGGCAGTATTTAATTCTGTCAAAAATAAAGTACAAACAAAGCTTAGAGAGATGCAGGATTCCTGGCTCAGTAAAAAAAGGGATGAAATTCAGTTTCATGGTCACAGTAATTATCCAAACAACTTTTATGATTCCCTGAAAGCTATTTATGAACCAAAAACTGTGTTGCATCACAATTATTCAGTGCTGATGGAGTCACATTGATTGGTGATAAGGACATGATCCTAGACAGATGGACTGAACATTTCCATAGTGTTCTCAACAGACCATCATCAATCAATGCTGAGGCCATTGACCATCTACCTCAGGTTGAAGTCTATTCCTCCTTAGCTGAACTTCCAACTGAAGAAGAGGTTCTGAAGGCCATTAGGTTCCTTTCATGTGGCAAAATACCTGGTGCTGACTCTATTCCAGCTGAGGGAGTAGGTAGAGGGACTATTGTTCATACAAAAGGTGACTGAAATTTTCTGGGTTATATGGCAAGAGACTGTTATCTCCCAGGAGTTCAAGATGCCTCAGTTATCCATGTCTATAAAGATAAAGGTAACAGATGGGATGGTCCTATGACAATCATAGGGGTATTTCTCTCTTAGTCATTGCAGGCAAAATTCTGGCTAGAGTCCTCCTTAATAGACTGATCCTTCACCTGGAAGATGGTTATCTACCTGAGAGCAAGTGTGGCTTCAGAATGTGTCAAAGAACAGTCGATATGGTATTTGCTGCCTGACAACTCCAGGAGAAATGCCAGCAGCAGAAAAGAGATCTACACACAATATTTGTAGATCTGAACAAGGTCTTTGACACTGTTAGTAGTGAGGGCTTATGGTAAATTATGTCAAAATTCTGTTGCCAGGAGAAGTTCATCAATATTGAATGTCAATTTCATGATGGCATATTTGCCCAGGTTCTGGATAGTGGACAATGCTCTCGTGCCTTCACAGTCACCAGTGGAGTGAAACAGGGCTGTGTGTTTGCTCCCATGCTTTTTTAGCATGATTTTTTCAGCCATGTTGACATATGATTTCAATAAGGATAAACACAACATCAAGGTCAACCACCATACTGATGGTAAGCTCTTCAATTTGAAAAGGCTACAAGACAAGACCAAAGTGGAAGGAGTGTTGGTGCATGACCTTCTGTTTGCAGATGACTGTGTATTCAATGTAACCTCTGAAACTGAGATGCAACAAAGTGTGGATCAATTCTCTGCTGACTGTGCTAATTTTGGCCTAATAATCAACACCAAGAAAACACAGGTGCTCTATCAGCCACCACCACACTATCCATAAATGGAAACTTTGGTTACAACAAAAGGAGAAGCTTTGAATGCTGTGGATAAGTTCACTTACCTTTGTAGTGTACTTTCCAGGGATGTACACATAGAAAATGAGGTTGATGCATGCATTGCCACAGCTACCTCAGTGTTTGGGAGGCTTTGAAGAAAAGTTTGGGAGAGAAGAGGTATTATACTGACTACCAAACTCAAGGTCTACAGAGCTATTGTGTTGACCTCATTGTAATATGCTTGTGAAACATGGACAATCCATCAGCGCCATGCCAGGAAACTGAATCACTTCCATTTGAAATGTCTTGGGAAGATTCTGAGGAACACCTGGCGGGATACGTTACCAGACACTAAAGTCCCTGCTCGAGCAGAACTGCTAAGAATTCAAAGTATTTTTCAGAGAGCACAACTCCAATGGGCTGGCCACATTTGAATGCAAAGTGTACCCTTGCCAAAGAGGCTGTTTTATGGAGAACTCACATGGGGCAGGCAATCACATGGTGGCCTGAAGAAGCAACACAAGGACACTCTCAAGGTCTCTCTCAAGAACTTTGGATTTGATTGTGCAACATAGGAAACACTGGCACAGGACTGCTCAGTGTGACATGCCCACATAAGAAAAGATGCTGCACTCTTTGAGCAAAGCAGAATTGAGACAGCACAAAGTAAACACAAGATGCACAAATTTGAGATATTTACTTGAAATATTCAAACAGACTATCTGTGCCCAACCTGTGGTAGAGCATTCTGAGGTCCTATTGTTCTGATTAGCCATAGTCAGACACAGAGAAATTTCACTTTATCATGGGGAAGTCATATTGGTCCTGTTGAAAGACAAAAGACAACAACCATGTATATATGTGTGTGTGTGTGTATAAATATATATACACACATATACATATATGTGTGTGTGTGTGTGTGTATATATATATATATATATATATATATATATATATATATATATATATATATATATATATATATATATATATATATATATATATCTCCCCGGATTTTGGAGAAAAGGTGTGGTGAAAGCAGAAAAGGATTAGTTTGTTGAAAGGAAAAGATGAGAAGAAGTTTTGTTGGAAGGTTAGAAAACTTGGGTTTCAATAATGGCGTAGTCACTTTCATGTGTGACCAATACTCTTCACTGCTTTTTTCCTCAAGTTAAAATGGAAAATTGAAAGATCCACAAGGAAACAGCAGCAGGGGCAGTGACAGTGACTGTTTCTGGAGCTCTAGGTCCACAGATTGTGGGGGAATCAAGCAATTGACATTATGCCCCCCCAACACCCACTGAAATCAGAGAACTATCTTGAGGAAAGAGCTCAAAAGTCATATCATTGGCTGGGGAAATGAGCAAAAACAGGAAAAAAAAATGAGACCACAGAATCTTACTTTCGTGACAAGGAAGATCAAAACACACAATGAGAAGGAGACAAAAAAAATCAAAACTCCTACATCCAAAACCTCCAAGAAAAATAGAAATTGATCTCAGGCCATGGAAGAGCTCAAAAAGGATTTTGAAAATCAAGTAAGAGAAGTAAAGGAAAAATGAGGAAGAAAAATGAGAGTGATGCAAAAAAATCATAAAAAATAAAAAGTTGCTTGCTTGCCGAAGGTGACCCAAAAAAGGCTGAAGATCCAGGAAGACTTCTCCCGCTAATACTCTGTGAACCTGATTTAAATTACTAAACCTAATCCCATTTATATGCAAATGATTCCATCACTGTGAAGACTTTACAAACATAGTCGGTATATGAGTCATTAGTCTTTCAGTCAGTTAAGAAGTATTAAGAAAGCACCTATTATGCACCACCTACAGTGAAAAATGTGCAAAAACAAAGAAAAGTAAAGGACAGTCCCCATTGTCAAGAAGCTAACAATTAAGTAGGACTGGAGGAGTAGATGTCTGAGGTAAAAAGAAGTTAAATGATATTCCCAGTTCCTCCAAGTAGTAGATATCAAAGACTGAGTTTGATCCCATGTCTTTTGAATCCCAAATGCAATCCTCTCTATTTTAACATTAACTTATTTCCTGTACTGAGTCTTGGGAAAACAAAAGAAAAAAAAAACAATCAAAAACGAACATACTTTTTTTCCCTGCAGACCACCAAGCAACATTCACCAACTTGTCAAGATTCTTGTCTTTTGAAATGAACATCTTCAGATGCATATCTGCAAGTTCTTGCTTTCCTCTTGATGAAGCTTCAGTTGAAAATGAAATCAGTAATGGAGAGAGAAAGGTCAGCCTCTCACTGAGCTGACATGTTCCTGAAGCAATTGGACCTGTTAACTCTGGCGAATTATTTTTGGCTACTTCTTCATCCAGACTACTCTGTTGTAAAGACTCCTCAGAGAGCTATCTAAGGAAGAACTACCCCCAAGTTCAGGGCCATAGGGCCAAAAATGCTGGTGGATGATTCCTGTATCATGAGCAGATTGCTTATCTGGACATGACCAAAATACAGTGCTGGCACTTCCCTTTTATTTTGGCTTATTTTGGAGATGAAAAAATTCACTTAGCCTTCCTGGAAAATTTGACACTTAGATGCAGCATCATTATTTTCAACAGTTTTTCATCTTTAATTTTTTTGGCACCACTTAGATGAAAAAATAGCATAAAGAAAAAAAAAGCTGTTTGTTTTATTTTTCTTTTTTTCATTGGAAATGTGCTAACGAAACAAGTCAATTTCACATAACTAGCAATACTCATGAACAAATTTAACAGGAGTGGAATTAAATAGCAGATTTTCTAGAGTGATTCAACTGAGAAATTAGGGGAAAAAAGACTGTGCTCATTGTAAATGGAACACAGATTTTGTATCTTAGCAAGGTATTTTGACACAAATGTTCAAGCAAGTAGAGTTTGTTAGTTTTACTATTAGCATTGTCATTATTATTACTTCTGCTTCTACTGCTTCTAAGAATTATAGTCCTGATAGGTCTAAGTGTAAAACATGATATCTCACCACTAAAAATAAAATATAAGAGGACACACAACTTAGGAAAAAAGATTTAAGCAACCTATGGCACTTTTTCCATTTACCTTGTATAAACCACAATGTTTTGGGATTATCATGTCTCAGAAGACTATTGTATATCATGTTTTTTATGAAAACATCTTGTCTTCATACCACGTACTTTCTCCCATTTTATCTACCACCTCCTGCACATACACAGACATCCACATGGAGTTGAGTCTAGCTTTGTAACAAAGGGAAAGCAAAACAACGAAAATCAGTCCACCCTGTCCAACAGTGTGCCAAATTCTACATTTCTATCAAGAGAAAGGTTTGTTTGATTATCAGTGTTCTGAGATTTAGAATTAGAGGTCAGCTATTTTCTTCATGTCATTATTTTCAATTGTATATCAGTTATGTCAGATTTCTTGTGATCCAGTTGGAGTGTTTACAATTTTCTCCTCCAAATCATTTTACCGATGAGAAACCTGAAGCAAAAATGATTAAGTGACTTACCCAAATAATTACTTAGTATCTAAGCCCAGATTTAAAGTCATAAAGAAATATCTTCCTGACTCCAGTTCCAGAACTCTATCCACTGTACCACCTATCTGTCCTTATTATCATTACATGTAACTTCTTGATTAGAGGAGAAGGGAACATGGAGTAGGGTAACCTACCCACAGTAGTAGAAGGTAATTGGGATTTGAAGTGATTCCCTTTTATATATTTGTTTCAGAGATGATGTATTTTAGTTATTCACTAGTACATTTTAAACTCCTTCAGATCATGCCCTGTCCTGCACATTGAAGAACTGAAGTAGTGGTTTTAGAATTGAATTCGTGCAATGGTTCCAAAATTTATATAAAAAGTGAAATAATCCATGTAATATATTGCTAAGCAAAGAACTTCAGCATACATTTAGGGTTAAAAGTAAAAACAACAAAGTCTGCTTGTTAGAACATTTGTATCAAAATACCTTGCTGCTAAATCTGTGTTCCTCTTACAGTGAGCACAAGTCTTTGCTCCCCTAATTTCTCAGTGGAATCACTAGAAAATTGCGATTTTCTACTAATAAGGAACAACAATAATGCTAATAGTAGTGTTTTAAAATGTAATTTCTGGTCATTCTCAGGACTTTTAAACAATTCTTTAGAAACAAATTGAAATATGTGGTTTTAAATAAATGTCTGTAAAATACTTGAAATATTTATGAGGAGGAATTGCCAAGCTAGTTCCTGAAACTGAAAACTATTTCTCTCACATCATTAGCTAACAATAATATGTAAAATCAAATATTTGTGGAAGTTCTTTTTTTGGGGGATGAGGGAAGGAACACATGAATACAATCACAACTACACACACACACAGAATTTCTATCAAATGGAAAATAAAAATTTTAGCACATTAAGGCCATTCAATACTCTCTCTCTTTCTGCTTTCCTCTTATTTAAGAAGCATTTTACATATTGATAAAAATGACATAGTGACATATTAAGAGTCCTGATACATATTCTAATTAGTCCTAGGAAATAATTTATATGTTTCTAGACTTTTATGGTACATAAAAAAATCAATGTGCAGCTAGCAAGTCACATGTAATCATAAGTAATAAGAAACCTTAACTAAGTATGAAATTTGTCCATTTTAGTGATTACTTCTTTATACTGATATCAGTCAAGTGAATTTAGTTAACACCACAGAGACAAAAGCAGCTCTCACTGGTCATATATAATTATTAATATATTTACTAACTCTAGTGTTAGAGTTTTTTTCTAACATATCTATCTCTAATCTCACTCTGCTCACAGCTTATTTCAGCCTCAGTAAAGTAGGAAGGTACCGTTTATAAACTAAACATTGGAATTAAGATCTAAATTGTGGATTAAAGATACAGGAAAAAGGATTGAAACACTAGTTATGGACAAATTAAAAGGATTGCAAAAAGAGTATTTCTGAGGGAATCTCAAGTAGCAGTGAGGATCAGTCAACATATTTTGTTCTGTTTCAATTTGAATAAATGAATACAATATAACTATAGATCAAACTGTTCAAATATATCTGTGCAGTATGTTCCACTCACACTGCCATCTCACTATGACCCAGGTGAAAAAATACCTTTTCTTTTTATGAATATTGTTATAAATGAATGGATAAATTAATGAGTATCACTCCAGTGCAAGAATCTTCAACAATTTTGGCTTATTCATATTATTTTTCAGATACCTGTACATACTGCCAGTAATCTTCTTTTTCTAAATTTATTTTCCATTTTTTTACATAAAATTTATTTTACATTTTTTTTACATTTTGTTCCAACATGATTTGACCCCCATTATTCCTCAAAATACGTCAAATATAACAAGTATAAGCTTCATCTTTTCCCCCTGGATTATACAAATACTGTTCATCCTTCAAGTCATCCTGCTTCCATTAACTCAGCTTCCCTCTAGCATCTCAAATTTAGCATTGAAAATTTGAATATGTTCTCTTAAAGCAAACAGACAAAAAAAAGAAAAAAACTGTCCCACCTCGAAAACTTCCATTAGGAGAAGGGGAGAAGAGAATTAGCACATAAAGCATACTGTTACACATTTTATCTCATTTGATCCTCACAATAATCCTGTGAGGTAGGTGCTCTCATTATTTCTGTTTCAGTATTGAGAAATCAGAGAAAATAAAGGTAAGTGACTCACTCGGGTAACACAGCTAATAAGGTTCTAATGGTAGATTTCAACTCATCATCTTGAATCCAATTCTTCTATGTATATATATTTCTTTTTTATGTACTTTCCATTTGCAAATATATGGCAAGTTCTATCAGTTATATATCTATGATATCTAATCAACCTATCCCCTCTTATCTGTGCATATTGTCATCCCGCTTTGTGAGAGACTAATCCACTGTCATTTGATATATTTTCATAACCTGACCTCTCAGTTTTCTATCTTGTCTCTTACTGATCTAGCTTCCATAGAGCTGATAAAATATTCCTTTTTTAAAAACGAGTTCAACATTATTTTAAATTAATGAAACTTAAGTACACAATAAAAAAGAAAAATATATTGCAAATTTAATATTGAAATTTAAATACATAATAAATAAAAGAAAAAAAAGCATGTCATATCCACAGTGTAATATAGGAGAGGATTCAAAATATATAGCAACATATTTCCATTTCAGTAAAGCCTATATAATAACTACTATATGTTGTGTTGAGAGCTGTCCATCTTTTCCTTGCTTCCTCATTAGTTTTTTTTTATTCTCAGGTATGTACTTTTTACCTCTCTCTTCTCCCCCTTTCTGTCCTTGCCCCACACCCACCAAGCAGGCTACAATTAAGCATAGATATATTTATCTAGATGTAGATGTATAAATACACATATCCATACACACATACATTTATACACATATGCGTACATACACATATACATGAACATATACTTTCCCTAACAAATTTTATTTCTGATTTTTGTTGTTTCTGTATACTTCTTATTTCCTTACCCTCCCAACTCCTCTACTTTGTTTCTACACTCTGCTTTGCTCTCTTTTGCTTAAACTAGCCCCCTCCAAGGATCTCTCCTTTGTTTTCCCATTCCTGTAAATCTAAACAACCTTTTATACTCCTCCTTTGACCTATTTCCTGACCCTCCCCAGGATCCCTCCTTTATCCACCCAAGGATCTCTTCCTTGTCCTCTCATTTCTGTTCATCTAAAGACCCTTCTATAACCCTGTTTAACCTATTGCCTTACCCTCCCCTCTAGAGGTGACTCCCTTATCCTCTCCCCGCTACCTATCTGTTCAGCATTTTCTTTCTTTTTGAATTTAGAAGACTTTTCTATCTATCTATCTATCTATCTATCTATCTATCTATCTATCTATCTATCTATCTATCTATCCATCTATCCACCCACTCATTACCTGTCTATTTATCTATCTACACACACATACATACACTTGTGTGTGTATGTGTGTATGTATGTATGTATGTATGTATGGTTCCTTTTTGACCCATTCCAGTGAAAGTAGATTTCCAGAACTAACAAGCCTCTTCCCCCAACTAATTCCTCTATGTCAGTTTCTTAGCACATCTCATTTGTATACAGTGATTACTTTTTTTTAGCTGTTGCAAAGTGGTTTTACTTTTTAAAGTCATATCACTTTCAGATCTACCCCAAGTTTCTTATGAAATACTTAATCACTAATAACAATCTTAGACATACGTTTTACATACATAAGAGATAAAGACGCTAATCTTATTGAGTGTCTTATAATTAGTACTTGGAACGTACCTTATATTTCTCTTGCCTCTTGTATGTCAAATTTTCTCTTAAGTTTAGTTTTCTTTTGCTGTTTGTTTTGAGTAAATCTTGAATGTCTGACGGTTCATTAAATGTCCTCTTTGCTTTCCATTTGGGATTATTCTTTGCTGCGCATGATATCCTCGACTGGAACTCCAGTTCTTTGCTCTTTGATATACAGTGTTCCAACCCCTGCAGTCTTATAGTGTCCCTGCTGCTAGGTCTTGTATGGTTGCACTTGTGACACTACCATATTTCATTTTTGTTTCCTTGTTGCTCATAATGTATTATCACTGAGCTTGGGGTTTTAGAATTTGATTATAATATTCGTAAGGGTTTTCCTCATAGGATCTCTTTCGGGTGGATTGTTTTTCTATTTCTACTTTCCCCTCATGTTATAATGCATCAGGACATTTTTCTGTAGCTATTTCTTGTGTTCGCGTATTGAGATCCTTTTTTTTTATCATAGCTTTCAGGTAGTCTGATTATTTTTTTATTTTTCTCTTCTTGATCTGATTTCCAGATCAGTTGTTTTTCTATTGAGATGTTTCACATTCTCTTCTATTTTTTTTATTCTTTATATTTTGATTTATTATTTGTTGCTCTATTATAATTTTGTGGGCCTTCCCTTTCCCAATTCTGATTTTCAAGGAGTCATTGTCACTTTTCTCCTTGAAATTCTGGATCTCCTTTACAAGTTGGTTGACTTTCTTTTCATTGTCTTCTTGTTTTTATTGAATTGTTCTTTTTTTTTTTTTTAGTTTTCCTTCAATCTTTCTCATGTGACTTTTGAAGCCTTTTTTTTTTTCAGATAGTCTATGAATTCTTTTTGAGCAAGTGAACATTTGAAGTTAATCTTTGAGGTAGAAGATGGTTTCTTTGCTTCCGTATCCTCCTCTGAAAACAGACACCAGTCTTCTCAATGTAACTCTCTGGTTGAATTTTTTCTGCTTTTCCTATGCATTTTTAAAAAATTTGTGGTAGCTGAGTTTTTATTATCGCCTTTAGTCCTGTGGTATTGGGAGAGATGCCTTAGGCTCAGGTATTCCTTCAGTTCTCCACTGACTTGGAACTGGAATCAAGACCTCAAATCTCCTGTAAGTGCCCAGAGTCAGCAGTTTCCCTGCCCCACTCCTTCTGCACTTATCTGGAGCATGCTGGTTCCTTCTCACCCCTGGCCACATCTGTCTTTCTGCAACACAGCTGGGTTTGGTTTTCCTTGTCAGCAGTAGTTCCCTCAGTCTTACCTGGCTTAAATGCACAATACCTCTCATTGTCACAGGATATAATTCTTGTGGCTGGGGTAGCCTCCAACTCAGTTAACCCCAGGACATGTCCCTTATTTAAAATGACCTAGGAGCTTGCCTAGAGATGTTTATTCTTCACAGGGACCAAACATAGGTGCTGGGATTTTCTCTAATTATCCTAGGAGGTTCCCTGTTCTGCCTCTACCCTTATCTATTTTTACTGTCTAATGTTTGCCCTGAGGTGTCATTTCATCTCATTTGTGAGCAAAAGTCTTGAGAACTTTGGATTTCCTGACCTACTCTGCATTTTCCCAGAATTCTCTTCAAAATACTTTTCCTGAAAAAAAAAATTAACATTTTTTCTTATATGCAATTTTTTTTGTTTTCTTTTATCGATGTGTTTTATTTTTCCATCAAACATTTACTGATTGCTTTTATTTCATGAGAGATCTCTTGGAAATAAGTAAAATAATTGATTACTACAGTATAAAAGCAAATGGATACTTTATCTCAAATTATATGTAACATTTCTCATCTTTAGTGCCCTTCCACTTTTGCAGTTTTTTAGAAAAAAATAACAAGTCATTTTTTCTTCCTTCAAACAAACTATTTAATAGAATAGATTTAAAAAAAGCAGATTTCTTATAATTTATACAAATTTCTTCTTTAATCAAAGTCCACCAATGACTGATTCTCCCATATATATATATATACATATATATATATATATATATACATATATATATGTGTGTGTGTATGCATATATACATATATATATACACACACACACAAATATATATATATGGAGAAATATATACATATATATACACATATGCATATATAAACACATAGATACACACATAATTCACTGCAATAAGTTAATCAAAATTCTGTTTTGCAGTTATTTTTCTTTTTTTAATTAGGTCTTGATCTTTAGTATTCTTTGCTCTGTTTTTATTCTCCTTGGTTTGTTTCAAGACCAGATTTGTCTCATAGAAGAAATCTGGTTGGATAGCATTTTTAGAAATTTATTTTATAACTGCTGTCAAAAGACTTTCCTGATTCCCCCCAATTTTTCAGTGTTTCTTTTCTAATGATATCATTCACTTTTTTTTCATTCTTTTCTGTGGTTATGTTGTATATCCTTGTGAGAATGTAGTGATACATAATAGGATAAAGAATATTAACTTTATTTTTCCTTTTCATTGAAAATTGCTCATTTACTTTTAAAACTTTCATTGTATTACTTTTGTATTTTATATTATATTACTTTTATAAGCATTTTGATTTTTTTTGAAAAGTATTTTCACCATTCCTCCCACCAATTCCCCTTCACACCTATGACTGGCACTCAAGACAAGACTACCAGATAATAAGGTTAGAACAAGCAACAAAAATACATAAAAATTAATTATTAAAAGGAAATTCAGTTCAATAAGTTGAGGAATATTAAATCAGATCTTGGGAAATAAATGTTCTGTAGAACAAGTCACTTTTTTATACTACCTCTATGGTCAGAGGCCCTTTTGTTGTAGCTGTTCATTTTGATTCATGTCCAACTCATTGTGAAACCTTTTTGAGTTCTCTTGGCAGCAAAGATATTGGAGTGGTTTGTCCTTTCCTTCTCCAGTTCATTTTATAGTTCAGCAAGTTGAAATAGACAGGATCCAATGTCTTGCCCAGATTTACACAGCTAATAAGTGTTTGAGACCAGATTTGAACTCAGGAAGAGTAGTCTTCCTGGTTCCAAACTCAATACTATAGTCAATTACCCACTTCACCACCTATAGATCACATCAAGAATGTTTTAGGTTAGGAATAGAACTGGAAGAGTTTGTGGAAAAGTCACTGTTACATTACTAATAAATCTTGCTGAATAAATTCTGAAGTCAGTTATTTTTATGTTTCTGTTTGCCAGAGGAGAAAAAGAGCTCCTAGCACCCTCCAATGTCCTTTCTTAGTGCCCTCTTAATGTCCTGGTGGAAAGGGGGCTTCACCACTACCTATTTATGATATGTGCATTTATTTGCATTCTTCACTAAGTTCTGTGTTAAGAGTATAACTAAAGAGCTGTCTTCATAAAATATTTTTGACTGAGGAATTGTTACGGTGAAATGGGAAGTTTTAGTCATCCTTCCCTAAATTTTCCTGAACGGAATTTCAACAGAAATCTATCTTCATGATTGAGTTGTCGATTACACGTGGAGAGAAGAGTTGTTTTTTTTTCCCCCAGTGGAGAATCCTAGCTGCAAATGTCCTAAAAATGTTTAAATCCTGCTCCTTATATCACTCAGTCAAAAACAGAAATGTGTATAAATAGATTGCCCCATGCAGATTACAAAGCGAAAGTCAAGTTTAAAGAACGCTTTCATTAACTCTACAAATGGAAACCAGGAACATTCCACAGTTTTATCTGGGTTTCAATAATAGTGACATACGAGTTCAAAAGCAAATTGATCATA
Source organism: Bettongia penicillata ogilbyi (assembly GCA_023548195.1). Taxonomy (NCBI): domain Eukaryota; kingdom Metazoa; phylum Chordata; class Mammalia; order Diprotodontia; family Potoroidae; genus Bettongia; species Bettongia penicillata. The sequence continues at coordinate 7,640,361 of JAJHZJ010000470.1, read as the reverse complement.
CATTCCTATATATCAAATCTTGAAGAAAGTCTTACAACAATTTTGTCTTCAGCTTAGCGTGCCAGGTGCTAAATCACATCTCTATGTCAAACAAAGCACAGTCTGTCTTCATTTATTTAGTTATTCCACTAATCAGGGAATATTTGTCACACAGAGACACAGAAATAAACACACACAATAATGGTACCAAAAAAGCTACAAAAGTTAAAATCTGTTTCTCAATTCTTTTGAAGTCTTTAAACTTCACTTCTGTGAGGTGTACAGGACTGTACTCCAATTCTGACTTTATTCCATTGCCTCCCTGCTGACACTATAAAACACACCGAATTTATGTGAGATATAGTTGCCATCTCGGAGACACAAATATCTGGTTTTCAGAAAGTTTTGATCTCAACATTTTGCTTGGTAGTCTGGATGACAGGTTGTCATTACTCTTTAGTTTAATGTGAACAGTCTATGCTATATCCACACAAAGCGAAGAGGGTTTATAAGATTAAGATAAATAACATGTTAAAAAATAATCTGTATTAAATGTAACCACTGCTGGAATACTTTTATTCACATAGGATCCCAGAATTATAAATCTATCAGAATCTCCAATAATTTCATTTTTCACAGAGACAAAACACATGTATGTATTTATGTATGTATGTATGGTATGTATGTATGTATGCATGTATTCCAATGTGTGGAAGTGATTTGTTAAGTGTCATATAATTACATGGGAAATTTATGTCTTCTAAATCTAAAACATCTTTCTGACTGTCACGTCATAGTTTCTTAGGTCTTTATACTTTGCAAGTTACAGAAAAGAATTGTATAGTGGACGAAGATCTCAGTGTCTGTAAATCAATGTCTGAAGTTCACCTTAGGCCCATGAAAGCTGTGCAGCCCTGGAAAGTATTTCACTTGTCAGTATTCCAGATATTTCTCTAAGTCTATAAATTTATATAGTTGTTTCCACTTAAATTCTTGACACTAGGAGTTCTCAAAATCAATGAAATCAAATAATTATAAAGGATGTATGTATCGGTTTTTGTTTGTATGTATACAGTAGTTTTTATTGAATTTCGATTTAAAATGTGTTTTTTCATTAAAAACATTTTGTCACTATACTGGCATTTCAAGGGGAAATGTATATGTTTAAGGATAATAGGTAAAAGGACTATAGCTTACTCTTTCATAATCTTATCTCGTGTATCCTCATTTCTACCACTGTTTCTAATCTTCCTTTAAAAGTATTTCTCATGACTCTTATGTTTCTCATTATCCTTCATTAAGGACCAGGATTTAAAAATAAGAACCAAATGTCAGATTTTGAAAAGTAGCAGTTTTTTGAGTGTGTTGTTGGTTTTTTTAATGTTATTTTAAATGTTCCAATATGTGCTAAGGCTAGACATCAGAGAAAAAGGAAATGTGCAAAATTAAACATCTGTTCAGAGTTCATATGTCCATCTTTCTTTTATACATATTTCATTAAGTTGCACTTAACTTTATGCCTAGAGTGGGGAATAAAAGTTATGTTTTGTTTTTTTTTTTTTAAATAGGGTTTTGTTTCAATAGTAGCTATGTGCTACGTTCTCTTCAAAATAATCCACAAGGTTTCAATGACAGTATACAGATGGCATTGCCTTGAGTGGAAATGTCCAAAATGGGGGAAAAAGTCTTTCTGTATGTTACTTTCATAAGATCACATCTTGACTATTGTTTTCAGTTCAGGGAGCCACAGTTTTCAAGGATATGGATAAACATTGAGATGGAAGGAAGCAATTGGGAATGGGCTATTGGCCAAGTTGAAAAAAAACATACTGAAGTATATGAAAACTGGGTGAAGAAACTGGGGTTGTTTGGCCTAATAAACAAAAGACTTTAAGTAGAAATGAAGCTGCCTTCAAGAAAGAGGGATTCAGCTTGCCTTAAAAGGAAGGTTTAATGAGAAATTTGAAAGACAAATTTCATTCTTCCAAAAATGCATAATTAGAGATCACTAAAAGTGGAATGAATAGTTCCAAGAGTTGATGTGTACCATTCTCTTCAACCTTTCCAAGCGAAGATTGGATTGCTCATTTCTTAGGTAAATTATTTAGGTCTAAGTTGAATTAGATGGCGTGATTGTGTGTGTGTGTGTGTGTGTGTGTGTATTTCTCCAAGTCACATAATGCTTAGCTTGAAACCTATTAAACACAATTTTATTGGATCTCATACATAGAAAATGCCTTAGTCTACATCTAGGATCTCTCTCTCTCTCTCTCTCTCTCTCTCTCTCTCTCTCTCTCTCTCTCTCTGTCTCTCTCTCTCTTTCTCTCTCTCTCACACACACACACACACACACACAAACACATACACACACACACAAATTCCTTTCGCATCATTCTCAGGAATTAACATACTGACTTTTTCTGAAGATCTCAAATTATGGGCAACCCAAAACTTCTTGATGTAAGAATTTCCATGTGTAAGTAATTTTAATTGTTAGAAAATATTTCCTTACATCATGACTAAGTTTCCTTCTTTTTAACTTCCATGCCTTTGTCCCAGCTTTGTCCTTTGAAATCCAATGACAACAAGTTTATTTATTCTTTATCACGATAGTCCTTAAGATAATTTACTTGCAAATGGCATAATTTTAGAGCAATTCCTTTAGTAAATTTGAAACACTATACTCCAATATTGTTGCTCATTTAGTCAGAGATTGCCAGATTCAATGAGGTGAAAATGTATGTATTCTATACTAACCTTCCTGGAGTTTGAACAATATTCATATTGGCACCCAGATCTATAAGAATTCTAGGTATGGTGTATTATATTCTTGAAGAAAAAAAAAGGACACAATTTAATATGGGTGCTGAGGACAGGCAAATAACAATGGTCATGAAAGGATTAAAGAATTGCTTCAATCTATAAAAAGAAGCTGTCCACAAAAATCTACAGCAATATAGTACTGAAGTATCACTGAATTGTGATACTTTTAAACATTTCCTAGTGTGTCATTAACAGTATTTGCATGAATGTAAGTAATAAAAAATTTCATATTTCATAAAATGTAAAGTAACTGAAAACGTTTGGCACTAATATGGTGTAAGCAACTTCATACCCAACTAATAAGTCAATATAACAGTGGTACTTTAGTGATATGATAGTATTTTATTTTCCATTACATCAAGTTGCTCTCTCAAAAAGAAATGTTGACAATGCTATAAGTCTGTAGATGGTGGAATACCACAACTTCAAGGAATCAAAAGCGGGTTTGAATATTATAACCCATTATAAATAAATTATTAATTTATTCATAGCAGTATTAAATACATGATTAAGAGTTATATGACATATAAATGAGCTGGGGTGGCCATTTGGTGAAAGTAAGGACAAACTATGATAAGTCTATGTGTTCCATCATATCAATGCAATGTCAAGGTTTCTAGAGAAAGGCCCTTAGCATGTTAAATGTACCCATTCTTTATCATTAATTGCTGATAAGAGCCTCAGAGGATAAGAGGTCATAGATTGGGTACAATCTGTATAGGGTTAGCAAATACACACATATTTTATGCACAGAAACACACATATCTTAATGACATAGCATATATTCTAAGATATAAATTAATTTGTGATCAAATAGTTATCTGATCAATTTGATCAGTTTCCTAATAAAACTGATGAAATTATAATGTGAGATTTTTTTTTGCATGTCCTATGGGCAGCTCCTGATGGACAATGTGGGCATGCCCATTATCATCTGGTGAAGAGAAGAAGGGATGACTTTCAACTGATTTTCATGATCTCATACTGCTTCTAAGAACATTATATGAGTTGGTAAGTTTGATAAATTAGTATTGAAATAACTTTACATTTCTTCTGGCCAATAAAGTCTAGCTAAAAGAACTGCTTTTCCTTTTGCCCTTTCCACATTTTTATTACCTTTTCCTGCATTCAGATAACATTTAAGAGGACCTGTGTTATGGGATTGGAAGAAAGTCTTTTTGGTTCTCCTCAGAGATTGAAAGAGGATATTCTTATAGTAGACATTCTCAGCCCTAGAAATGATAGTATTTGGCACAATATCAAGTGTAACTGGAGAAGCACATGGCAGAAGTATATGACATGAAAGGGAGATAGATGAACAATGTTTTCTATTAACTCAAAATTCATATATGAAGGAAGACAGTGGTCTTGTTATTTCAGGCAGTACAATCTCAGAATTTAACTTTTCACTTTAAATCATTTGAAGGTGTAGCCACCTCAATGAGTATATAGACTCATGCAAATAACACAGTACTGAAAAGATTATTAAATTATATATGAAGGAAATATGACATTACTGAAAGTAGAGAGTGATGCCTTAGGCTTAAGAGAAGTGATGCTTATATTCTGCCTTAGATTTGTGCTAGACTAGCAACAATAGACAAGTCACCAACATGTTCTGAGGCATCTATTTTAGACTATAAATTGCAGAGTTGTTGTCAATTTCTTTACTAAAACAAAATTTCCATAATAAGAGTTCCACAAAGGAATAAAATTAAAGAAATTCCCCTACACCACATTAAAAAAATATCCTTTCCACTTTCATCAACTGAAAATGTACAAATGAAAGTCTACAAATACCAAAAAACTCCAATTTTTTGAAAAGAAAATACTTGCCTATTTTTCACAATCATAACCTCTAGCCTCTGAATCACTCCTCCCCCAATCCCATGTTTTTCAAACCCTCATCATTGTCTGTCTTATTTATTTTCATAGTCAAACTTTAATTATCACTATTAGTGTATGTGCTGCTTCTCTCTTCTAAAAGCAGGATTGTGTGTTATTTTTCATCTTTTTTATCCCAGTTCCTAAGATAATACTTTCTCTATGGTAAGAACATAACAAATCTTTGTTAAACTGAATTAAAAGTAAAATTAAATACATTGCTAATCATTGTGAAAAAGTCCTTAAATATTATTTTTCTCTAAGAGAAGTTTACTAGTCTATAAAATACTATTTTATGATTTAAGTAATGAGCACAAAGCAAAAAGGTGAAGATTTAAAGAAATGATTCATTATTACATTAGGTATTAACTGGGACAGGTTCATAAAGAATGAGATATGTCATGATAAACTAATAACTTCTGTGCCAGTGACAGACTTGGTTGTACAAAGGGGAAACAATTGGTGTAATCTATCTTGAATTCAGTAAGGCTTTGGCTTCTGTCCTGTCTGACATTCAATCAATAACCTGTGAAAACAAGGTCCAGACCACCTAAACATTCAATAGGTGTGCATCTGACTGGAGGATTATACTCAGAATAGTTATCAATGGATCATCGTCAACATGAAGGTACCTAACAAGTGAATTTCTGAAGGGATTTGCCCTGGGACCAGCTGTAATAAATATTTATCATCCAAAATCTGACCTGGATGATGAACTAGAAAGCCCAGAGAAATAGTGAAGCATTTATCTTATTATATCCAGGACTTGTTGGAGTAGAAGACTGTCACCTTCTCTGAATTTCATGACAAAGGAATATGAGTCATTTGAAAAGCCTCTGATAAAAAACAACCCCAAAGATCATAAACTTTTGAAACATGACAAAGGAGAGAGGGGAAAAGTATTAATACTCTGCACTATGCCTCTGTTTCATTATCTGTAAAATGTGGAGGTTAGATTGTAGAAACTTTAAAGTCTCTTCCAAATCTAATTCTGTGATCCTGTGAACTTATTCAGTCAGAAGAACAAAAAGTTGAAAAATAAGTTAGGTGCCAGTATTTCAATATTATTCAGAGAATGATGAAACTGGTTTTACTATTAGACCCACTATGAGTAAAGCAGAAAAGGAAATGGACTCAAAACTTGGAAAATAGAGATTTAAATCCAACCTCATTTGGGGTGGGAAGAATTTACCCTTGCACTTTTGAAATACAAAACAATTTATCCTGTGGTTATATGGAAACATGTTTTGTTCAAGAATTTTTCCTGATAGCTCCCCCTGAAAGAAATTCCTAGTATTGAAGAAAGTATACATTAGCCTGAATTATATATAATAGATATCTATATTGATCTAACTCACATTATAATTATACCACTTGCCACTGTGAAAACTTTATCCCAGGAATTAATTAACACATTCAGAGAAATCATTTGACTAAAATACTGAGGCTAACACATCTATATATATATATTTTTTTCTTTTTGAAAAATACTAAAGGCTCTGAAATGAATTTTTTTTTAAAAAAAATCTTCATTTTATCATTCCCTAATTCTTGTTTTCCTGACAAAACATTTGAAAAAAAAGAAGTCAGTGTCATGGAATGAAGAAACCACTTTCTAGGAGTGCAATATATCTCTACCTTTATAGTTGTAGAATTGTTGGAGTCATTGAGAATACAGGTGATTTTCAGAATGTCAAAATGTCACTATTTGGCAGAAGATTACCTTGAAATCATGATTCAAAGGCAAAGTCTTGCTCTCTACTATGTTACCATAGTATCAAATGTATATATGGAAGTATGCATGCATGTGTGTGTGTATGTATATGCATATGCATGTAGGCATATATGTGTCTACAAGTATATGTATTTATGTCTATGTTTAAATATCTATATATTGATACATGCATTCACATATACATAGGTGATATATAAAAGTTTAATAGGATATTTTCATGTATGTATATGTACCTGTTGGCGTATTTAAATACACATGATTATACTACATTTATACACATATAAATAATCATATACATGTATGTTCATATATATGAATATTATATATTTATACATGTATGCAAGTCAGTATATACTATGTTAGAAAGATGCCAAGTTTTAGGGCATCTTATTTTTACTCAAAGTACAAGGCAGAAAAATGTTTGTCTTTTGCTTAAAAAAATTGTAGTGATTCTCTAAAGAAACCTGAGCATAGAAGTGGCATGAGCAGATTCATTCATGAGAAAAATTATTCTGACAATAAGATTACAGAGAGATGAAAGTGGTAGCATGAAGATAACTACTGAAACTTGTAGATTCCCCTACAAATAACATTAAAATAATACCTTAAATCAGATTTTGGAATTGTAGAGTCAATAAAAGATCAGGTTAAGACATTTTTTTTTTTTCAGTGTAAAACAACTTATGAGGTTGGGGTGAGAAGTCTTTGACACTGGAGTAGGAGTCAATGAGGAATGTTTATGGCAGCAACGATAATGGTGGACCTTGGAAACAAACAGGAGAACAGATGCAGTAGTTTGGGGAGCTGTCAGCTAAAAGACTGTAAGGGGGTACAAAAACTGGTAAGAAAGAGACTCCCAGGGAAAATTTGTTGGCAGTGGGTATAGCTGGTGCTGATTGTCAACTTTATTGCCCTTTCACATTTCTGAGTCAGTCCAAGAGTGGAGAGGTGAGCTTTTGGTTAGTCACAAAGGAGCAGGGGCAGTGGTCACAGATCCAAGGGAGAGAGGAGAAATAGAGATTGCAGTTGCAGTAGAACAGAGCACCTAGTAACGGTTTCAAGGCCAAGATGAGGGCTAGCACCTGTAGCTATTTGGGTCATAGGCAGTTCCTGGGGTAAAAGACATGGTGCAGACAAACTCAGTCATTATCATATCTCACCTAAAATCCCATTATTTAGAAGCGTTGAAAACTTGCAAACCCCTAGAACTAGGTCTCAAAACATAAGCACAAAAAGCCTGAAGTTTGGGAAAGCAGATCTATACACCAAGATGAACATAGCCTACTTTTAATATAAGGATTAAATTTAAGAAATAGGATTAAATAATAAGAAATCATCACAAGAAGAATTTGATTATAAACAAGTAGTAGGGCAGCAGAGAAGACCAAGACATAAGTTCATCATATCACAACGAAGTGAAAACAGTTACAAGAAAAGCCTCGCAGAAAATATTTATTGTATTAAAGCCCAATAAGAATTCCTAAAATACTTAAAGAAATAAATGTCTGACGGGGGGGGACAATGGAAAATGAAATGAAAGCAATGCAAGAAATTAAGAAAAGATAATTAATACCTTGATAAAAGACACAATAAACAAAGAAAGTAGAAACACACACACACACACACACACACACACACATAGTCTGATGGCAAAATAAATGCAGAAGTTAACTAAAGAAAGAAACTTTTTTAAAAAGAAGATTAATACAAATGTAAAATCAGATACAAAATTGCATTAAAATAATTAAATAGCAGAATTGGACAAATGGTGTGAAAGAAGGTAAAAGAAGTATGTTCAGAGAAAATATTTTAATTAGTTAATTTATTTATAGTTTTCAACATTCATTTACACTGGATTTTGAGTTCAAAATTTTCTCCCCATCTCTCTCATCCCCCCAGCCTGATATGGCATGCATTGTCATTTCTCCTTCTCCTAGTCTGTCCTCCTTTTGATCTTACCCCACTTATCCCCTTCACTTTATTTTCTTGTAGGGCAAGATAGATTTCTATACCCCGTTGCCTGTATATCTCATTTTCCAGTTGCCTGTAAAAACAAAATTTAACATTTTTTTTTAAACTTGAATTCCAACTTCTTTTCTTTCTTCCTTCCCCACTCAGATTCATTGAGAAGGCAAACAATTCAAAATAGGTTATACATGTGTAGTTATGCAAAACACTTCTATAAGTAAGTGTCAAGTTATGATAGATCAAATATATCTCCTTCCATCCTACCTCACCTTCCATCAATTCTATTTTCAACATTGACCTGTCCCTTTTCAAAAGTGTTTGCTTGTGACTACCACTTTCCCCAATCTGCCTTCCCTTCTATCATAACCCCTTCTCATCCCCTTTCTCTTACTTCCCTATAGAGTAAGACACCCAATTGAGTGTGTATGTAATTCCCTTATTAAGCCAAATCCAGTAAGAATAAGGTTCACTCATTCCCTCTCAACTCCCCCCTCCTCACCTCCATTGTGAAATCTGTTTCTTGCCTCTTTTATGTAAAATAATTTACTCCACTGTATTTCTCCCCTTCTCCTCTCAATATATTCCTCTATTACTCCATAATTTTATTCATATTCAACTCTCCTTGTGCTATCTATCTATCTATTTACCTATCTATTTTTCCTACAATTACCTTGACACCGAGAAACATCTCATGAGTCACAAATATTATGTTTCCAAGTAGGAATGTAAACAGTTCAATTTTAGTAAGTCCCTTATGATTTTTCTTTCCTGTTTACCTTTGTGTGCTTCTCTAGATTCTTGTGTCTGAAAGTTGATTTTTCTATTCAGCTCTTGTCTTCTCATCAACAATACTTGACACTTCTCTATTTCACTGAAATTCCACTTTTCCAAAGAAAAATCTTATTTGGTTTTCCTGGGCAGGTAATTCTGGGTTTTAATCCTAGCTCTTCTGATGCCCAGGATATGATATTTCAAATCATTCAGTCTCTTAATGTAGAATTGGCTAGATTGTGTGCTACCCTGTTTATATCTACAATAATTGTTCTATTCTAGTCAGCTGCTTGCAATATTTTCTCCTTGAGCTGGAAACTCTGGGATTTGGTTCCAATATTTCTAGGATTTTTTTTTTGATATCTTTTTCAGGAGGTGATCATCTGATCCATTCAATTTATATTTTACCCTCTGGTTCCAGAACATCAGTACAGTTTTCCTTGATAATTTCTTGAAAGGTGACCTCTAAGATCTTTTTCTTTTTTTTATCATGGCTTTCTGGTAGTCCAATATTTTTTACATCATTTCTTCTAGATCTATCTTAGAGGTTAGTTTTTTTCCAATGAAATATTTGACATTACCTCCTTTTTTTCATTCTTTTGGTTCAGTTTTATAATTTCTTGATTTCTCATAAAGTCATTAGTTTCAATTTGTTCTGTTCTAATTTTGAAGGAATTATTTTCTTCAGTGAACTTTTGGAACTCCTATTCCATTTGGCCAATCCTGCTTTTTAAGGCATTCTTTTCCCTATAAGCTTTTTGGACCTCATTTGCCATTTAGGTTAGTCTAATTTTCAAATTGTTATTTTCTTCAACATTTTTTATATTTTCTTTAGCAAAATGTTGTCTTTTTTTTTTAACATTTTTACCTCAGTCATGTTGCATAGAAGAATTAAAATGAATGGAAGAAACCATGACAAAAAACAAAACAAAACATAACAGAAGCAAAAAATGATCTGCTTCACTCTGTCATCCAATTCCATAGTTCTTTCTCTGGATGTCAAAGACATTTTACCTCAAGAGTTCATTGGGAAAATTTTAGGGCTTTGCATTGCTGTGAAGAGCTAAATCCACCAGAAAAATTCTTCTTGAACTGTGCTTGTTACTGTGTACAAAGTTCTCCTGGTCCTGCTCCTTTCACTCAGCAACATTTATATAAGTCTTTCCAGGCCTCTCTGAAGTTTTCTTTTTCATAATTTCTTATAATACAATTGCATTCCATTACATTCACATACAACAACTTGCTTGGCCACTCCCCACATGAGGAGCATCCCGTTGATTTCCAGGTCTTGGTCACCACAAAGAGAGCTGCTGTAAGTATTTTTGTACATGTGTGATCCTATTCCATTTATAATCTTTTTGGGATACAGTCCTTGAAAGGATATTGCTGGATCAAAGAGTATCCACATTTTTTCTACCCTTTGGTCATTGTTCCAAATTGCTCTCCATTAATGTTCCAACTCTCCTACATCTTCTCCAACATTTATAGTACTCCTGTTCAGTCATGTTAGGCAATCTAATAGGTATGATGTAGTATCTCAGAGTTGTTTTGACTGGAAACTAAATAATCTAATCATAAAAAATGAGAGGCTTAAACAACAAATCATAGAAACCATCAACAACTTCATTCAAGAGAATCCCAATAATGAGACAATCTACCAAATTTTATGGGATTCTGCAAAAACAGTTCCTAGGGGAAGTCTTGTGTCCTTGAACATCTACATGGATAAAACAGAGAAAGAAGAGACAAATGAATAGGTATGTACCTGATAAAGCCAGAAAAAGAACAAATTAAAAATTCCCAAGTAAGTACCAAATCAGAAACATTGAAAACCAAAGGAGCAATTAACAAAATTGAAATTAAGAAAGATATTGAATTAATAAGTAAAACTAAGAGTTGGTTTTATTAAAAAAACAATAAAATTGATAAACCTTTAGTCAACTTGATAAAAAAAGAAAATAAAACTACCAATATCAAAAATTAAAAAGGTGAACTCACCTCCAACAAGGAGGAAATTAAAATGTTAATTACTTTGCTCAATTGTATGACCATAAATTTGACAATCTAAATGAGATGGATGAATATTTAAAAATATAAAAAATGTAAAGATTAACAGAAGCAGAAATTGAATATTTAAATTTTCCCATCTCAGGAAACGAAATTGAACAAGCCATCAATGAACTTCCTATGTAAACATTTCAGGGGCCAGAGGGATTTACAAGGGAATTCTATCAAACATTCAAAGAACAGTTAATGCCAATATTATATAAACTATTTGGGAAAATTGGTGGAATCCTACCAAATTCTTTTTATGATAAAAATATGGTTCTGATACCTAAGAAGAGCCAAAACAGAAAGAAAATTATAGATCAATTTCTCTAATGATCATAGATGCAAAAAATTTAAATAAGATATTAGCAATAAGAATGCAGCAACTTATCATGAGAATAATACAATTATAATAATAATAATGATAATAGTAATAATAACACAGGTAGGATTTATACCAGGAATGCAGGACAGGTTCAATATTAGGAAAACTATCAGGATTATTGATCATATCAACCCCAAAATTAAGAGAAACCATATGATTATCTCAATAGATGCAGAAAAGGCTTCTGACACAATACAACACCCTATTGAAAACACTGGAGATAATAGAAATAAATGGAGCCTTCCATAAAATAATAAGCAGTATCCACCTAGAGTCATTGGCAAGCATTATGTGTAATGAGAGTAAGCTAGATGTATTTCCAATAAGATCAGGGATGAAACAAAAATGTCCTCTTCCCAATATTTCCTCTAGTTCTGTTACTTGATTTTCAAAATGAGCTGGATATATCTATGTCCTGAGGCCAATTCATGGGGTTTTTGGAGGCTTTGGATACAGGAGCTTTGACTTTGTTGTCTTCTGGTTGTATGTTTTGATCTTCTTTGTTACCAAAGTAAGATCCTGTAGTCTATTTTTTCCCCTCTGTTTGCATATTTTCCCAGCCAAAGACTTACTTTCTAACGTTTATAAAGATAGGACTGTGCTTCCAGGGGGGTTGGATGTGGGTGTATTATTCAGGCTCCTATGTTTTTGTATCAGCTGCTCAAACCTCACTGTCAGTGTGTCTGGAGTGCCAGAAGTTCCTGCTGCTACTGGCATTGCCAGCACCACTTGTGTTTCCATCCTGTGACTGATGCTAGACCCCAGCATGACCATACATACCCCTCCCCCACTCAGGTCTCACAGAGTTTTCCCACTGACCTTGTATGCTTTCCCCATACTGCTCATGTAATAGTACTTTCATTGGGAAGAATCCTTCCCATTTATTAATAGGCCCACATGACTGTAGCAGTAAACACCCTGTCATAAACAGTAGGGCTCACTGCACAGATTCTTATACCTGTTTTTCAAAAAGGAAAGTAACTTTTGAGGGGTCAATAATCACTTTAATCAAACACATATACCAACAGAGAAAATGCAATCAGGACAAAGAGACAGGACTTCTACCTGTCTGGCCATAGGTAATCCATACATTATTTGCAGAGAGAAAAACACCAACATCTGGGTTTTTGAAGTCAGTGTCTTCTTAAAAGCACTGGCCAGAGTTTCATCTGGCACATGAACTTTTATCCCAAAATTAAGCCCCACAGCCAAACCTTACCTCAGAATATATATGTACATATATACATATATATATAATATATATACATATATACATACATATACATATATATATATATATATATATATATATATATATATAAGCAATCAGCAAAGAGTGTAGACTTTCATAGGAAACAATCCTTCCCTAATCAATCCTCCCTCAATAGCCCCACAGGTTACCATATTATGTGTGAAAGTAGAGACAAGTTCCTGAAGGAAAAAAATCAGATGGAAAAAGAATTAGTTTACATGAAGATTGTCAGGACTTGAGTTGTCCTTTAAAAGAGCAAGCTAACTGTTCTCAGGTGGAAGAAAAGTCTGTTCATTTAGTTTAGAAGAAGCTGACAGCTAGCAAAAGAAGTGTGCTTACAGCCTTTGAACATACTCAGCCTAGTTGCCGTGAGAGCAATGGCCAGGAGAATGAATAGGCAGAAAATTTAACTAAGAATTGGAAAATGAAACAATGTCACAAGGGAAGACTTCCCAGGCTGAAACTCACCCTACACTAAGGTGAAAATAGTTGAACCTATCAGGGAACAGAGTGTTTAGAGAGGAAATTGAGGATTTTACTCAGAAGGAACTCACTGATATTTTGTGTCAGTTCACACACAGAATTATTAATATCTTGGTTGGTGAGAATCAGTGTTGAAAGGGCCAGAAGAATATCTATAGATGTCATGGATTGTTTCAAATATATAGGCATCAGTCAAAATTCTTTTGTGCAGCAATCTGTTAAAGGTTACAAAATGCAAGGAGGTAACCACATGACTAATTTGTTAGCTTTGACTGCAGAAGGGTGAGGTAAGCAGTATCCTACTGACTCTATGTGACCTAGTGGAGATAGACCCCGGTATTCACTCAGGGACTGTCCAAAAATTTAAAGGAGGAAGTAATGAAGACTGAAATAATGACCAGAAATACAGATGCATATTATGATATTCATTTAGCAGTTTTCCATAGTAATGTGATACTGAAGATAGCTCTTCCTGCTTAGAAGAACTTAGTTTTGATTCTAATAATTGGGGATCAATTTCCTCTACAGAGAAGAGTAAATAGCCAGTGAATTCAAGGTCAGAATAGATTTGCAAGGAAAGACTTTATTTACTACTCTATTAAGAGCAGGGGTACATTTTGAAAGCATAGATAGTATTCCAACTATTGAACTATACAGAATGCACCAGAAAAAAGAGGACTGATATTTAGATGGACTAGGGAAGTAAGAACTACTCCTACAGATATTCCTGAAACCTTGTATGCAAGTTTGTCACACCTTTAGTGAGAATAGGAAATTGACCAAGCTCTGGCCCCATAGTTCAAGTGATTATTATTCCTTGTGAAACAATATCCCTTGTGGAAACTGACCCTCCTTCCTAAATAACTAGCGGAGGAAATGAAGGATTGGGTTCTAAAGTTAGAACAAAATTGAGATCTAAACTATGGGTAAAACAGAAGCCATATGATGTTCCAAAGGATGCAAAAATTGTAGCATATGAGAACGATACCATAACTGTTGTTTATTCAGGAGGTCATTAACAAATTGTACCTTTAACTCATGTATTCTAACATGAATGAGGCTATGATAGTGGGTTCATGGACTCCATAAGCATGCTTTACCTTATATCCACACTACTTCTGGTTATTGTCTCCTTGTTTCTTTTTGGATTTTTGCTAAATTTGTTTGCCAGATTAGTTTTCTTCAGGCTTAGTACCCTCCACCTGCAGATGTCAGATTGCTTAAGCTGAATGTTACCCTTGTCCATGACCCTTGAACCTGGTGACAACCAAGCTTAGAATGCCAGCTGAAGTACTGACCCATTGAATGTGACCTCTTAGGGCAGGAACAGCTCTACCTCCAGTCTCAGCAGGAAGTAATTATGGAAGAACAGACCTTCACCTTTTACTCGAAAATTTTAGACTCCATTCATTCGAGGGAGGAATGATGGGGTGCTTGTGCTCAAGCCCCCACACTAAGATCCTGTTTTATGTGCATATTTTGTTTGATCCCTGTTATACTGTTGTAAAGGTCTGTTGGCACCAGTTGCCTAAGATATTTTTATATGCTTATTTTCTGTTACAATTCTGTTGATATTGGTTGCCTCACCAACCTATGGAATGAATAGTAAATATCTTGGGGATGAATGTAATGGTAATTTAAATGGGAAGATCTTTCCCACTCATTAATAAGTCCGTGTGACCTGGTTAAATCACATGGAAGCCTAAGTCACATGTGGTGGGTGGAGCTTGCTGAACACATGATACAGGAAGGATAAAGCAGACCTGAGAGGAAGTTGGTCAGGTCAGTCAGAGGTGGGAAAAATACAGGCAAGTAAGAACAGCTAGTATCATTTATGTGTGGGAATGTCCCAGTGGGGAGAGAAGCGGGGAAGGATTGGAAATGCCTTTGTACCCAGCAGTGCTAATGTGTATTGACTTCTTGCTTACTATGACAGATTTGACTTTCTGGTGCTGGGATTTGGCTTTTGGTATCTGAATAAATGTTCTATCTTCTGCCTTCTGATGAAGATTTTGTTTCATATTGTTGATTGAGAACTACACTGGGATATTCACAGTCACCCTTGGTGTTGTGAATATTGTCTGGGTGATACAGCTGTGCTCCCAGCCCAGTGTGACCAATGCTTCCTGTCGACTTTCCAGGCTATCCTGGGCTGGCGATATGCCACTATGCCACACTTCATCACATTGTGGTTTCTGAAGCTCTAGAATTTGTTTAGAGTTATCTTGTAAAGTTATTTGCAGAAGTTTGAGGGATGAGTTCAAACAGTTCTCAGCTTGTAGTCTACCATTTTGCCTCTATCCCTCTCACAGTCTTAAGAAAGTAATTCCTTTTTTTTCCCCCTAAAATTGTGCCCAAGTAATTTTATAAAATTGCGTGGGGAAGGGCTACATTTTATAAGAAAAATAGCAAGGATTATATAAAAATATTGGAACTAGCTAAGAGAAACTTTCCATTGAACTAGAAACATGCTGACATTTTAAAATCATTGGAATCCATTTGGAAATTGACATGACATGGAATTGTTCAACTTTTATTTTGTAAAGTAGGAGAGGTGTCTGTAGAGAGACTCATGTATGTATTTTAGGCACAAGTTACAAAGCATAACTCAGACAGTTTTCCAGGTTTCAGGAACGTGCTGCCTTTCCAACTAATAACAAACAGGCATTTTCACATAATCATTTCCTCCTTGCAAGGCTGAGTATTGTATAATGACCAGAGCAACTTTCTTTTGACTTGAACATTGACCAGCTGCAGCCTGTCCTCCCGTCCTCCTTTTTCTATTTAGTTGTTGTTTTTTTTAATATAAATTTATTTATTTAACTTTTTATATTCATTTTCACAAAATTTTGGGTTCCAAATTTTCTCCCCTTTTATCCCCTCCCCCCACGCCAATACACCGAGCATTCTAATTTTCCCTATCACCAATCTGCCCTCTCTTCTATCATGCCCCCCACTTCTCTTGTCCCCATCTTCTCTTTTGTCCTGTAGGGCCAGATGACTTTCTTTTCCCCATTAACTGTATTTCTTACTTCCTAGTAGCAAAAACAATACTAAGCAGTTGTTCCTAAAACTTTGAGTTCCAAATTCTCCCCATCCCTCCCTCCTCACCCATTCCCTTTGGGAAGGCAGGCAATTCAATATAGGCCCTATCTGTGTAGTTTTGCAAATGACTTCGAAAATAGTCGTGTTGTGTAAGACTAACTGTATTTCCCTCCATCCTATCCTGCCCCCCATTGTTTCTATTCTGTCTTTTGATCCTGTCCCTCTCTGAATGATGACTTCAAATTGCTCCCTCCTCCCATTGCCCTCCCTTCCATCATCCCCCAAACCTTGCTTATCTCCTTCTCCCCCACTTTCCTGTATTGTAAGATAGATTTTCACACCAAGATGAGTGTGCATTTTATTTCTTCCTTTAGTCGAATGTGATGAGGGTAAACTTCTTGTTTTTTCTCAGCTCTCCTCTTTTTCCCTCCACTAAAAAATCTCCAGCTTGCCTCTTGAATGAGATATAACTTACCCCATTCCATTTCACCCTCTTTCCTCCCACTACATTTCTCTCTCATCATTTACCTTAATTTCTTTAAGATATGGTCCCATCCTATTCAATTCACTCTGTGCTCTCTGTCTCTGTATGTGCATGCATGTGTGTATGTGTGTGTGCATGCACGTGTCTACATGTGTGTATGTCTATGTGTGTTTGTGGTCCCACTAATTACCCAAATACTGAAAAGTTTTAAGAGTTACAAATATTGTCTTTCCTTGTAGGAATGTAAACAGTTCACCTTTGGTAAGTCATTATGACTTCTCTTTGCTGTTTACTTTTTCATGCTTCTTCTCATTCTTGTGTTTGAAAGTCAAATTTTTTTTTCAGCTCTGGTATTTTCATCAGGAATGCTAGAAAGTCCTCTGTTTCATTGAAAGACCATATTTTCCCCTGACGTACTATACTCAGTTTTGCTGGGTTGGTGATTCTTGGTTTGAGTTCTAGTTCCTTTGACTTTTGGAATATCTTATTCCATGCCATTCGATCTCTTAATGTAGAAGCTGCTAGATCTTGAGGTATCCTGATTTTATTTCCACAATACTAGAATTGTTTCTTTCTAGCTGCTTGCAATATTTTCTCCTAGACCTGGAAATTCTGGAATTTGCCCACAATGTTCCTAGGCGTTTCTCTTTTTGGATCTCTTTCAGGCTGTGATCAGTGGATTCCTTCAATACTTATTTTGCCCTCTCGTTCTAGAATCTCAGGGCAGTTTCCTTGATAATTTCATGGAAGATTATGTCTAGGCTCTTTTTTTGATCATGGCTTTCAGGTAGTCCCATAATTTTTATATTGTCTCTCCTGGATCTATTTTCCAGGTCATTTGTTTTTCCAATGAGGTATTTCACATTATCTTCCATTTTTTCATTCTTTTGGTTTTGTTTTATGATTTCTTCGTTTCTCAGAAAGTCATTAGTCTCCATCTGTTCCATTCTTATTTTGAGAGAACTATTTTCTTCAGTGAGTTTTTGAACCTCTTTTTCCATTTTGCTAATTCTGCTTTTGAAAGCATTCTTCTCCTCATTGGCTTTTTGAACCTCTTTTACCAATTGAGTGAGCCTCTTTTTCAAGGTGTTATTTTCTTCAGCATTTTTTGGGGTATCCTTTAGCAAGTTATTTACCCGTTTTTCGTGTTTTTCTTGCATCACTCTCGTTTCTCTTCCCAGTTTTCCCTCCACTTGTCTAACTTGATTTTCAAAATCCTTTTTGAGCTCTTCCATGGCCTGAGCCCACTGGACATCCACCTGGGATGTCTGGGATACAGAGGCCCCAACCTCCACGTCTTTCCCTGATAGTAAGAATTGTTCCTCGTCATCAGAATTGAAAGGCAGGAACATCTGTACCCCATTCAAGTAGCTTTCTACAGTCTTATTTTTCTTCCCTTTTCTGGGCATTTTCCCAGCCAGTTACTTGACTTCTGAGATTCCTGTCTACCCCTGCCTAGATCCGCTCAGCTAGTGCTTGGGGTCTGAGATTCAAATGGGCTTTCCGTGGCAGGAGTGGTTGCTATTCAATGTGAGCTTAAGTTCTGGTGCTTGGGTTGGGGCAGGGCCACCTCCCAGGCTCAGTTCCCTCAGGGGGCTTATGCAGAGGCCTTCAGTAATAGCCCTGAACTTCTACCTGCTGCTCGGGGAGTCCCAGTCTGCCACCGCTGCCTCTGCCACTGCCTCTGCCACTGCCTCTACCACTGCCTTCCAAGGGGGCCTGAGTCACGGAGACACCCCGCTCCCCTCTCGGCCTGCACAGACGTCTCTCTCACTGACCTGTAGTGTCTGTGGGTGGAGGGACCTTTCTGGACGCCAGAGGTTCTGTCCCTGAAGCTTGCTTGGATCTGGTCCTCTGGGGCCGCATGGCCAGGGCATCACAGGGGTGGACTCCACTGTCCGGAGCACGACGGACCCCTGGGGACAGCTCTCCAGGGCTCTCTGGAATGGAAATCTTTTCCACTGTGTTTCTGTGCGCCTTGCAGTGCTCCAGAATTTGTGGGGAGTTCTTTTTGCAGGAAATATATGGGCTGTGGGTTTGGAGCTAGCATACGTGAGTCTTCTACTCCACCATCTTGGCTCCTTCCCCGAAGAAAATAATTTCTTAAAAAATAGAATTAGGAAAGTTGAAAGTAATAACTCCAAGAGAAATCACGAAACAATTAAACAAAATTGAAAGAAGGAAAAATGGATTAATAGGTAAAATATTTCATTGGAATAAACAACTAACTTGAAAAATAGCTTGGAGAAAATTAAATAATTATTGGAAAACCTTAAAACCATGACAAAAAGGAGGCAAAGACATTATATCCCACGAATTTATAAATGACAACTGCCCTTATATCTTGGATTCAGAAGCTTAAATAGAGATTGAAAAAATCCAGGAAGGAGACTTCCAGGAGGCAAAATGGTGGAGTAAGCAAGAAATTGTTTACTTCTCCCATATTCACCTCCAACCATCCTAAAATAGCATCCCCAAACAATTCTTAGAACAGCAGAACCAGAAAAAAATGGGGTCAACAAATCTTTTAGCCCAAGAAATTTAGAAGGTTTGCAAGAAAGTTCTGTCACACTTGGGTAAAAAAGAGTGAAGTGCAGGACAAGAAAAGAGCTCCCAGAAAGCCAGAAACAAGTCCTACTTCAATAAACCAGTGGGAGATCCTGAACCCCAGTGTGGTGCTGTTGGCAAATATCAACAGCAGGAACCCTCACGTGGCTCAGCAGAGCCAGAGGAACACGCAGATTTCAGCTCCAAAAACCATGAGATGTTCCAGAGTAACCATGGACAAACAGGCAACCTGTAGTGGCCACACCAACACATGCTTCAGTGTATACCCAAGAAATATTGAAACACCCCATTAGCCTCAACACATGACAAACACTAGCCTTACAATGACCATTTACCATGAGATAATATTCCAGATATCTACAAGCATACAACAGGTTCAGTTACCACCCGTTTCACTCCTTCAGTACAGGACCAGATACTAGGGCCCCCTGTAGGCCTCAGAACAACATCAGGTAAACAACTATGCCCTGTAGGCCCTGTCAGAAGAAACCTCAAAGAGTCCCATGTCAACCTTTGGCAGCAGAACTCAAATTTAAAGAAAAAAAGGCTAAAAAAATAAGCAGTACAATAAAAGAAAAGAAAAGGAAAAAAATGTGACCACAGAAAGTTATAGTGGTGACAAGGAAGATCAAGAACAAAGTCAGAAGAAAGTAGCAAAGATGAAATATTTATGCCCAACTACCCTGCCCCAAGAAAAAATAGGAAGTAATCTCAAGTCCAGAAAGAACTCATGGAAGAGCTCTAAATGAGGCTTAAAGGTCATATGAAAGAGGTAGAAGAAATAAATGGGAAAAGAAGTTAGAGTAATGTAAGAGAATTATGAATAAAAAAGTCAAAGCTAAGAAAAAGAAAACAACTCCTTAAAAATTAGAATTGGGCAAGTGAAAGCTTATGACTTTCTGAGACTACCAGAATCTATCAAACAAATTCAAAAGAATGAAGAGAAAAACAAAGAAATTGTACATACTTCACTGGAAAAGCAACTGACCCAGAAAATAAATCCAGGAGAGACAAAGTCAGAATTACTCCTTGAAAACTGTAAACAAAAAGAGAACTTGGATAGCATCTTTCAAGAAATTATCAAGAAAATCTGCCATAATAGCCTGGAAACAGAGGGAAAAATAGGCATTTAAAAAATCCACTGGTCAACTGAGGAAAGAGATCCCAAAATAAAAAACAAAAAATCATGGAACATTATAGTGAAATTACAGAATTATCATTTCAGTGAAAAATTATGGCAATTTACCAAAAACAATTAAGTCAAATATCAGAGAGGCACAATGAGAATTAGGTAGGATTTACAAGCAGCAAACATTAAAGTATTGTAGGTCATGCATAATGTTATTGTGGAAGCCAAAAGAGGTAAGACTACAATCAAGAATTACTTACCCAGTGAAATTAAGCATAATACATGAAAGGAAACATGGCAATTCAATGAAATACAAGAATTTTCAGCATTTATATGGAGAAGACCAGAATAAAATAAAAATTCTGATCTGTAATATCAAGACCCAAGAGAAGGCTAAAAATTAAAAAAATAAAATAAAACGTAAGGAATTCAGTGGATTTAAGCTATTTGCTTACCTACAGGGGAAAATGATATTTGCAATTGATAAAACTATACTTCTTACATAACTAGTAGTATTATGCACAGATAGGTGGTACACTTATAAAGTGAATTTGAGGGAATAATATTAAAATGATTAAGAGATGAGAAAGAGGAGTACATTGGGTACACAAGTAAAGGAGAGGTAGAATGGGATAAATTATTTCACTGGAAAAGGTCCAAAAAAGCTATTCCAGTGGAGGGTAAGATGGGAAAGTGTTAAAGGGGAAATGTCTGAACGTTTTAGACAATCAATATGGGCTAAAAGAGTGAAAAGAGAAAGAAAACAAACAGGGAGAAAAATAAGATGGAGGCTTAAAGCTGTGATTTTTTAATGAGATGAACTCTCCCACAAAATGGAAATGGATCAAAACTAGAATCATGCCATATGTTGTGAGTAAGTAGCACAATTAAAGTAGAGAAACACATAGAGTAAAGGTTGGAGACTGCACCGTAATCTATTATGCTTCCTTTGAAGTTACAAAAATGAAAAAAAGGCGTAGCAATTATTGTCTCGGACAATAATTGTAAAATATTGTCTCAGACAATAAAAGCAAAAGCAAAATTAGACCAAATTAAAGAGATAAAGAAGCAAATTCCATCTTGCTAGAAGAATGTATCACCAAGGCCATATTCACAGCACTGGTGGTGACTATGAGTATTCCAGCAAAGTTCTCAATCAAAAAATATAAAAGAATCTCCATACAGAAGGCAGAAAAAAAATGTTTAAACATCAGAAAGTCTAATCCCAGAACCAGAAAGCAAAATCTGCCATGGTGACCAAGAAGTTAATAAAAATGACCACAACAGAGGGAAAAACCATTCTCTAAACTCCCATCCCCCAGCCGGGGCCTTCACACTATCAACTATCTTAATATGTCAGTCTCAAACCTCCTCTGCCTCAGAGCCTTCTCACTCTCAATTGTCATGTTTCAGGCTCAAACCTCCCCTCCCTCAGCCAGAGTCTTCCCATTATCAATTAGCACAATGTGACAGTTGGGCCTGTGTCAGTTGGCCTGCATTCTTTTCCCTCTGACCTTACCCCACTCACTTACTTCCTCCAGGTTCCACTCCGCCCTTCTTCTTCCACCTCTTCAATAAGTTCTTCCCACCGCATGTGATCCAGCCTTCTAGACCATTTTTGCCTATTAAATAATGAGAAAGATATTTCCATTTAAATTACTATTACAGATTTGCCATTGGTAATGAAGTAATACAAATATTGCATACATAACACACATATATACATACGTACACACATGCATATAAATATAAATATGCATACATATACATGTACATATATGCGTATTTACATATATACATATATGTGGGTATATACCAAGTGATATAGCAATCAAATTCTTTTTTAATTAATTAATTTTAATTATTTTTCAGTGTTCTACAATCACTACCATATAACTTTGATTATTATTTTTCCTTCCCTCCCCCCTACAGCACTCCTCCCTCCCCGAGATGGCTTGTAATTTTATACAGGTTCTACTCAAACATTCTTACTAAATACATTTTCACCATAGTCATGCTGTGTAGAAGAATTAAATTGAATGGGAGAAATCATATAACAAACCAAAACATAATACACACACACAAAAACACACACAAATGATCTGCAACATTCTGCAATTGAACGCCATAGTTCTTTCTCTGGATGTGGAAGGCATTTTACCTTAGAAGACTACTGGAAATTTTTTTTTAAGTCCTTGCTTTGCTACAAAGTTCCAAGTATATCAGAAAAATCTCTCACACATTGTGGTTGTTACTGTGCACAAAGTTCTCTTGGTTTTGCTCCTTTCCCTCAGCATCAGGACATATAAGTACTTCCAGGACTCACTGAAAGGGGAGTTCATCATTTCTGTTCATCATTTCTTATGGTGCAATAGAATGTCATTACAGTCATATATCATAATTTATTCAGCCTTTCCACAATTGATGGACATCCCCTTGACTTCCAGTTTTTGGCCACAACAAAGAGTGCTGCTATAAATATTTTTGTATATGTGAGACCCTTACACATTTGTACGATCTCTTGGGGATACAGTCATGGAAGAAATATTGCTGAGTCAAAGGGTATGCATATTTTTGTAGCCCTTTGATCATAGTTTCAAATTGCTCTCCAGAATGGCTGGATCAGCCCAAAGCTCCATCAACAATGTATTAGTGTTCCAACTCTCCCACATACTCTCCAACATTTATCATCTTCCTGTTCTGTCATGTTTGCCAATCTGATAGGTGTTATGTGGTAACTCAAAGTTGTTTTGATTTGTATCTCTCTAATCAAAAGTGATTTAGAGCATTTTTTTTTGTATAACTATAGAAATCTTTAATTTCTTCCTTTGAAAATTGCCTGTTCATATCCTTTGACCATTTATTAATCGGTGAATGAATTGTATTTTTGTACATTTGACACAGTTCTCTATATGTCATATAGAAATTTTATCACTGATATTAGCTGTAAAAATTCATTCGCAGTTTTTTTACATCACTCCACATTTTGGTTGCATTTGGTTTGGATGTGCAAAACTTTTCAATTTAATGAAATTAAAATTATCCATCTTGCACTTCATAATGCTTTCTATCCCTTCTTTAGTCAAAATTTTTTCCCTTCTCCATAAATCTGATAAACACACTATTCCTTATTCCACCAATTTGTCCATAGGATCAGTTTTTATACCAAGATCGTATAGCCATACGGATTTTATTCTTTTATGTGGTGTCAGGCATTGGTCTATGCCTATTTTGCACCACACTTTTATCCAGTTTTCCCAGAACTTTTTGTCGAACCGTGTATTCTTATCCCAGAACCTGGGGTCCTTGAGTTTAACAAACAGTAGATTGCTATATTCATTGTCTACTGTTTCTTGAGTACCTAGCATACTTAACTTGTCTACCCTTCTGTTTCTTAGCCAGTAGCAAGTGTTTTTGATAATTGTTGCTTTATAATACAATTTGAGATCTGGTAGCACTAGGCCACCTTCCCTAGCATTTCTTTTCATTAGTCCCCTTGATATTCTGGATCTTTTGTTCTTCCAGATGAATTTTGACACTATTTTTTCCAGGTGTAGAAAGTTTGATAGTTTAACTGGTATGGCACTAAATAAGTAAATTAATCTAGGTGTAATTGTCATTTTTATTATATTGATTTGGCCTACCCACGAGCAACCAATGCTTTTCCATTTACTTAGATTTAACTTTATTTCTGGGAAAAGTGTCTTGTAGTTATGTCCATATAATCACTGGGTTTGCTTTGGCAGGTAAATTCCCAAATATTTTTTAGTGTCTGCCCCAACATCAAAATGAAATTTCTCTTTCTATCTCTTGCTGGGCTTTGTTACTAATATATAGAAATGGAGAAGATTTGTGTGGGTCTATTTTTTAACCTGCAACTTTGCCAAAATTGTTTATTATTTCAGGTAGTTGTTTTTTTTTTTTTTATTTGAATCTCTGGGATTTTCTAAGTGTATCAATTATCATCTGCAAAGAGTGATAATTTAGCTCCTTCTTTGCCTATTCTAATTCCTTCAATTTCTTTATCTTGTCTAATTGCTGTAGCTAACATTTCCAGCACCACATTAAATAAGAGTGGTGATAATGGATCCTCTTGTTTCATCCCTGACCTTTTTAGGAATGCATTTAGGTTATTTCCATTGCATAAAATGCCTGCTGAATGTTTTAGGTAGATATTGCTTATTATTTTATGGAAAGTTCCCTTTATTTCTGTGCTCTCCAATGTTTTTAGTAAGAATGGGTATTGTATTTTATCAAAAGCTTTTTCAGCATCTATTGAGATAATCATGTGATTTCTCTTAGTTTTGTTGCTGATACAATCAATAATGCTCACATTTTTCCTAATATTGAACAAGCCCTGCATTTCTGGTATGAATCCTACCTGATCATAATGTATTATTCTCGTGATAAGTTGCTGTATTATTTTTGCTAAAACCTTATTTAAAATGTTTGCATCTAGAGGGGTGGAGCCAAGAGGTGGAGTAGAAAGACTCACCTATGCTAGCCCCGAACCCACAGCCCATTGCCTACAAGAAGAACTCCCCACAAATTCTGGATCACTGCAAGGCGCGCAGAAACACAGTGGAAGAGATTTCCGTTCCAGAGAGCACTGGAGAGCCGTCCCCAGGGTCTGTCACGCCCCGGAAAGTGGAGCCCACCCCTGCCCTGCCCTGGCTGCGGCCCCAGAGGAGCGGATCCAAGCAGGCTTCAGGGACGGAACCTTTTGCGGCCAGGATGGTCCCTCCACCTACAGACGATACAGGTCAGTGAGAGAGACGTCTGAGCTGGCCGAGAGGGGAGCGGGGTGTCTCCGTGACTCGGGCCGCCTTGGCAGGAAGCAGCAGAGGCAGAGGCAGGGGCAGGAAGTGGCAGAGGCAGGGGCAGCAGAGGCGGCCCTCGGGACTCCCCGAGCAGGCAGGATCTTCATTACTGAAGGAATCTGCATAAACCACCTGAAGGAGCTGAGACTGGGAGGTGACCCTGCCCCCATCTGCTCCATTACTGAAGGTCTCTGCATAAAGCTGCTGAGGGAACTGAGCCTGGGAGACGGCCCTGCCCCCACCAGCTCCATTACTGAAGGTCTCTGTGTAAAGCCCCTGAGGGGGCTGAGCCTGGGAGGTGGCCCTGTCCCCACCCAAGCACCACAACTTAAGCTCACATTGAATAGCAGCCCTGAGACTGGGAAGCAGTATTTGAATCTCAGACCCCAAGCACTAGCTGGGCAGATTTAGGCAGGGGTGGAGAGGAATCTCAGAATTCAATTAACTGGCTGGGAAAATGCCCAGAGAAAGGAAGCAAAATAAGACCATAGAGAGCTATTTTGATGGGGTGCAGATGTTCCCGCCTTTCAATTCTGATGATGATGAAATATTCCTACCATCAGGGAAAGACATGGGGGGCGGGGTCTCTGTATCCCAGACACCCCAGGTGGATGTCTGATGGACTCAGGCCATGGAAGAGATCCAAAAGGATTTTGAAAAGCAAGTTAGACAGGTGGAGGAAAAACTGGGAAGAGAAATGAGAGAGATGCAGGAAAAGCATGGAAAACAGGTCAATACCTTGCTAAAGGAGACGCAAAAAAATGCTGAAGAAAATAACACCTTGAAAAACAGGCTAACTCAATTGGCAAAAGAGGTTCAAAAAGCCAATGAGGAGAAGAATGCTTTCAAAAGCAGAATCAGCCAAATGGAAAAAGAGGTTCCAAAGCTCACTGAAGAGAATAGTTCTCTCAAAATTAGAATGGAACAGATGGAGTCTAATGACTTTCTGAGAAACCAAGAAATCACCAAACAAAAGCAAAAGAATTAAAAAATGGAAGAGAATGTGAAATATCTCATGGGAAAAACAATTGACCTGGAAAATAGATCCAGAAGAGACAATTTAAAAATTATGGGACTACCTGAAACTCATGATCAAAAAAAGAGCCTAGACATCATCTTCCATGAAATTATCAAGGAAAACTGCCCTGATATTCTACAATCAGAGGGCAAAATAAGTATTGAAAGAATCCATGGATCACCACCTGAAAGTGATCAAAAAAGAGAAACTCCTAGGAACATTGTGGCCAAATTCCAGAATTCCCAGGTCAAGGAGAAAATATTGTATGCAGCTAGAAAAAAACAATTCCAGTATTGTGCAAATACAATCAGGATAATTCAAGATCTAGCAGCTTCTACATTAAGGGATCGAAGGGTGTGGAATAGGATATTCCAGAAGTCAAAGGAACTAGGGCTCAAACCAAGAATCACCTACCCAGCAAAACTGAGTGTAATACTTCAGGGGAAAATATGGTTTTTCAATGAAACAGAGGCTTTCAAGCATTCTTGATGAAAAGACCAGAGCTGAAAAGAAAATTTGACTTTCAAACACAAGAATGAGAAGAAGCATGAAAAAGTAAACAGCAAGGAGAGGTCATAAGGGACTTACCAAAAGTGAACTGTTTACATTTTTAAATGGAAAAAGAATATTTGTAACTCTTAAAATTTTCCAGTATCTGGGTAGTTGGTGGGATTATACACACACACATACACACACACATGTATACACGTGCATGCACAGACACATACACACATGCACGCACGCACAGAGACAGAGAGCACAGAGTGAATTGAATAGGATGGGACCATATCTTAAAAGAAATTAAGGTAAATGATGAGAGAGAAATGTAGTGGGAGGGAAGAGGGTGAAATGGAATGGAGTAAATTATATCTCATTCAAGAGGCAAGCAGGACACTTTTTAATGGAGGGAAAAAGAGGAGAGCTGAGAAAAAAAAAAGTTTACCCTCATCACATTCAATTAAAGGAAGGAATAAAATGCACACTCATTTTGGTATGAAAACCTATCTTACAATACAGGAAAGTGTAGGAGAAGGAGATAAGCAAGGGGGGGGGGGGGAATGATGGTAGGGAGGGCAATGGGAGGAGGGAGCAATTTGAAGTCAACACTTGGGGAGGGAAAGGATCAAAAGACAGAATAGAAACAATGGGGGGCAGGATAGGATGGAGGGAAATAACAGTTAGTCTTACACAACACGACTAATATCGAAGTCATTTGCAAAACTACACAGATAGGGCCTATATTGAATTGCCTGCCTTCCCAAGGGGAATGGGTGGGGAGGGAGGGATGGGGAGAATTTGGAACTCAGAGTTTTAGGAACAATTGTTTAGTATTGTTGTTGCTACTAGAAAATAAGAAATACAATTAATAGGGAATAGAAAGTCGTCTGGCCCTACAGGACAAAAGAGAAGATGGGGACAAGAGAAGTGGGGGGGATGATAGAAGAGAGGGCAAATTGGTGATAGGGAAAATTAGAATGTTCAGTGTATTGGGGTTGGGGGAGGGGATAAAAGGGGAGAAAATTTGGAACCCAAAATATTGTGAAAATGAATTTTAGAAGTTAAATAAAAAAAATATGTTTGCCTCTATATTCATTAAAGAAATTGGTCTATAACTTTCTTTCTTTGTTTTATCTCTTCCTGGATTAGGTGTAAAACAGAAAGAATTTGGGAGTGCTCCTTCTTCCTCAATTTTCCCAAATAGTCTACATAATATTGGAATTAACTGATCTTTAAATGTTTGATAGAATTCACTTTTATGTCCATCAGGTCCTGGAAATTTTTTTCCTAGGAAGCTAATTGATGGATTTTTCTATTTCTTTTTCTGAGATGGGGTTTTTTATGTATTCAACTTCCTCTTCTGTTAATCTGGGTAATTTATATTTTTTAAAAAATTCATCCATATCATTTACATTGTCAAATTTATGGGCATGAAGCTGAGCAAAGTAATTTCTAATTTTTGTTTTTATTTCCTCAAATTGGAGATGACTTCACTTGTTTCATTTTTGCTATAGGTGATTTGGTTTTCTTCTTTCTTTTTTTAATCAAATTGCCCAAAGGTTTATCAATTCTATTAGTTTTCTCAAAAAATAAACTATTAGTTTTATTTATTAGTTCAATAGTTTTCTTAATTTTAATTTTATTGATCTTTCCTTTCATTTTCAGTATTTCTAATTTGATATTTACTTGTGGATTTTCAATTCTTTTTTTTTTTTAGGTCTTTCTGCTCCATACCCTAGTCATTAATCTCCTCTTTCTCAATTTTACTCATGCAGAAATTCAAAGATATAAAACTTCCCCTAAAAACTGCTTTTGCAGAATCCCATAAGGTTTGGTAGGTGGCCTCATTATTGTCATTCTCTTGAATGAAGTTGTAGATTTTTTCTATGATTTGTTGTTTAACCCACTCCTTCTTCAGGATTAGATTGTTTATTTTTCAATTAATTTTTTGTTTATCTTTCTGTGACCTTTTATTACATATATATTTTTTTACATTATGATCTGAGAGGAATGCATTGACTATCGCTGCTTTTCTGTACTGGATTGTGAGGTTTTTGTGGCCAAGAACATTATCAGTTTTTGTATATGTGCGATTTACTGCTGAGAAAAATGGATATTCCTTTCTATCCACATTCAATTTTCTCCAGAGATCTATCATACCTGTCTTATCCAGAGTTTTATTCACCTCTTTATCTTCTTTCTTTTTTATTTTCAGGTTAGATTTATCAAGTTCCAAGAGGAGGAGCTTGAGGTGTCCCACTAGTATACTCTTGCTGTCTATTTCTTCCTGCAACACCCCCAACCTCTCCTCTAAGAATTTGGATGCTATACCACCTGGAGCACACATGTTTAGTAATGATATTGATTCATTATCTATGGTGTCTTTTAGTAGGATGCAGTTTCCTTCCTTATCTCTTTTGATTAGATGTATTTCTACTTTTACTTTTTCTGAGATTAGGATTACTACCCCTGTTTTTCTTACATCAGTTGAGGCACAATATATTCTGCTCCAACCTTTTAGGTTTACCCTGTGAGTACACCTGCATTTCAAATGTATTTCTTGGAAACAACATATTGTTGAATTATGGCTTTTAATCCATTCTGCTATCTGTCTCTATTTTATGGAAGAGTTCATTCCATTCACATTCGCAGTTGTGATTACAATATGTGTCTTTCCCTCCATCCTCTTTCCCACATTTGTGCTTTTAGTTCTCCTGTCTCCCTTCGCCTCCTCAAAAGTGTGTTCACTTTTCCCACCACTTTCCTAGTCTTCCCTTCCTTCTTTCATCCTCCTTCCCTTTTACTTCCCATTACCCTTGCTATTTCTTCCCTCCCTTTTATCTTCCCCTCCCCTTTCTTCCCCCTTTCCCTCCTACTGTCTATTGACCTAGTTAGATTTAATTGAGTTTATTTTTCCCTCCTTGAATCAAATCAGATGAGAGTATCTCTCAAACAATGCTCATCTCCCTCCTCTTTTCCTCTACCAAATTTTGTACTTCTTCCTGTGATGTAATTTATCATTCTGCTTCCTCCTTTTTACATCTCCTGTTACAATGCCTTCTCATCCTTGAATGACATTTTTATCATCACATAATTTACTTTATACCTGTTCCCTCTATGTATATCCCTTCTATACCTCATGATAGATTACAAATACCAAGATTAACCAGTATCATTTTCCTTTATAGGAACATAACCAGTTTGCCCAAACTGAGTAACAAATTTTTCTTCTCCCTTGTTTCCCTTTTCACGTGTCTGTGAGACCTGCATTTGAAGATGGAATTTTCTATTGAGTTCTGGCATTTTTGTCAAGAGGTGTGGAAATTCCTTATTTTTTTGAATGCCCATCTCCTTGCCTGAAATGTTATGTTGAACTTTACTGGGTAATTGATCCTTGGTTGTAGCCTCAGCTCCTTTTCCTTATGGAATATCATACTCCAGTTAATATGATCTTTTAATGTAGAAGTTGCAAGGTCCTGGGTGATCCTGACTGTAGCTCCTTGATATTTGAATGGCTTCTTTCTGACTGCCTGTAGCATTTTCTCCTTCCCTTGTTAGTTCTGGAATTTGGCAGCCATATTTCTTGGTGCTTTTAGTTTGAGATCCTTTTTGGGAGGTGAACAGTGGATTCTTTCAATGACTGTTTTGCGCCCTGTATCTACCAATTCTGAGCAGTTTTCCTTAATGATTTCTTGGAAGGTATTGCCAAGACTCTTTTTTTCATCATGGCTTTCCATAGTCCAATAATTCTTAAATTTTCTCTCCTGGATCTATTTTCCAGGTCAATTGTTTTTCCAATTAGCTATTTGACATTTTCTTCTATCTTTTCATTCTTTAGATTTTGTTTGCCTGATTCTTGATGTCTCATACAGTTTTCAGCTTCTACTTGTCCAATTCTAATTTTCATCAAATTGTTTTCTTCAGATAACTTTTGCATCTCCTTTTCCATTTGTCCAATTATTCCTTTTAAGGAATTATCTTCTCCAGTAAGTTTTTGTATTTCCTTTTCTATTTGTTCAATTTTCCTTTTTAAAGAGCTGCTCTCTTCAGTGAATTATTTTTTTAATCTGAAAATCATTGACAGTTTTTTTCTTCTATTTCCTTCTTCAGTTGTTCCAAGAGCCCTCTCTGTGCAAGTGAGAAGTTTACAGTCCTTTCTGAAGTTTCAGATGGGAGTACAGTCTCAATACTTACCTCTTTGGTAATTGTGTTTTGGTCCTTGTCCCCATAGAAAGATTCTATGGTCTTTTCCTGCTTGCTCTGCTTCTTACTCATGATGGTGAGGTTTTGTGTGTGGTTGCCTCTGGTTCTTTCAGTTAGAAGCTTGAGAATCTGTTCTTGAGTTGCTGGTGTGGGGAAGCTAAGGGCCGGTGCTTTTGTTTTTCTTTTTGTTTTGTATTTCCAGACTTAGACCTGGGGCTAGTTTGTTGAGTATGGAGGAGGAGTGGTCTGGTCAAGGGAGATCTCCTTAGCTGAGCTAGACCAAAGGCAAACTTAACTCATGCCTGTGTCCTGGTGTGAGTTCTCACCCTGCTTAGGCTTCTCTCCTATCCCTGAGGCATGCCTGGGTCCTAGTGTGAGTTTCCACTCCCCTGGGGCTCTTCTCCTTCAGGTTAACCTCTGCCATAGTAACAGGAATCCCCCTTAGCTGTTTTCCAAGTCTCAGGTGCTACAAGACTGTTTGCCCCTTCAGCTGTTTCCATTGATCCTGGATTTTTCCGGGGAGATATTGTATGGTTCTTTCCAGGTCAGTAAGAGAAGGATGAGAGAGCATTTACCCATCACTCTGCCAGGTGACTTACAGACATTTAACCTGTGGGCTGATAATTTTAGGAGTTGCTGAAGTTGAAGACTGGGGCTCATAGGCTGTCCCTCAGTGGGCTATTCCTGCTGGCTGCTGTGAGATGTACTGGGCTGTGTGCTGTGGACTCACCCCTGAGGAACAGATTCTTCCTGATGATTTCCATCTGCCCTGGTCTGCAAATCTGTCGCAGTCTGTCTCCCACTGGATTCTGCACCTCCAAATTTTGGTCAGATTTCCTTTTTAGAGGTATCTGAAGGAGTTTTTCTAAGAGATTAGGTGAGTATTTGCTCTCACTCTGCCATCTAGCATCCAAATTCTCAAAGGAGAAGTTAAATGAGTTCCATGCTAATGACCAAATAAGAGATAAAAAGCATTATGAAATGTAAAATAAATAATTAAGTTATATTAAATTTAAAGGTTTTGCACACATGAAAACAATGCAGTCAAGATGAGAAGGAAAGCATCAAGCTGGGGAAAAGAATCTTTATGGCTATAATTGTAATGTGAATTGGAAAATCTTTCCCATTCATTATTAGGCCCATTAAATCACCTGGAATCTTAAATCCCATGTGGTGGGAGGAGACAGCTAAACAGGCAGAGCAGGAAGGGTGGGACAGAACCAGGAGGAAGTGAGTGATCACAATGGGAGCAGACAGGAGAGGAGCAGGCAGGTGTGCATGGCAAAGCTCAGGCTTGTGAGTGTTTGCTTGTGAGAAGGCCCTGGCTGCAGGGAGGGGAAAGAGGCTTGGAAATGGCTTTGCCACCTGTGGTGGTCATGTTTATTAACTTCTTAGTCACCATGATAGATTTTGCTTTCCGGTTGTGGGATTTGACTTTCTGGTGTCTAAATGAATGTCTTTTCTCTGCCTTCTAAATGGAGATTCTTTTATATCCTGTGACTGAGACAACATTGGCATATTCACAGTGACCACCAGGGCCATGAATGTTGCCTTGGTGATACATTTGGCATCATGAACAAGATCACAAGGTATAAAATTTCTATATGGAGGGAGAAAGGATTTAGAGGAAGAAACTAGTACCCAGGTTCAGAAGATTTAACCTTTTCATCATTAGCCAAGGAATGACCCAAGAGCACTGGATCCTCTGAAAACTGGGAAGCAAGGTTACAAGACAGGGAACCTGGAAATACAGAAAGGTATTTGCAAGAAATACCAAGAATATTAGAGAAGGAGTTGGCAGGGGTAAGGAGGAAAGGCTGTGTTTTATTAATGGCTTACTGAACTATGCGTGGAAAGCAGAGATGAGCTGCTTAAGGAAAAAAAAAATCAGATGGAAAAAGAGTTAGCTTGTTTACATGAGGATTCTCAGCCTTCAGGCTCTATCCTTCTCAAGAGCAGTATGGGGGGGCGCAGTCAGAAGGAGAGCTGTTCCTTTAGCTCACAAGAGGCTGAAGGCTGACAAAAGAAATGCTCATATAATCTAGGTCCAGCCTAGTTGCCGCAGTGACCAAGCAAGTGAAATAATTTTAGAGGGAGAAGTTTCCCGGGCAAAAGCATACCCAATAGTGAAGGGAAACAGGAGAACCAATGAAGCAATTCAGTGTTTAGGAAAATAATTGAGGATTTTATTCAGCAGGTCACAAAAATTTTGAAGTGAGAATCATTGATATCTTGGATGGTGAGAATCAATGATGAAAGGGCTGGAGGAATATCCATAGACCACGTGGGTTATCTAAAATGTATATCTATTAGTCAGAATCCTTTAGTACAGCAAACTTTTTGAGATTACAATATGCAAGCAGGTAACAATACAATTCATCTGATAGCTGTGACTGCAGAAGGCTGCAGTAGGCAGTATCCTACTGACTCTATGTGGCCTAGTAGAGTCAGAACCTGGTTTTCTCTTATAGACTGTATAAGAAAGTTAAAGGAAGAGGTAATGAAGACTGTCATAATGATTGGAAATGTGGATGCATATTATGATACTCCATTTGCAGTTTACCATAGAACTATAATAGTGAAGATGGCTCCTCCTACTTACAAGCACTCGATTTTGACTATAATAATTGGGGAAATAGGGCACTCTCTTTCAGATGCGGTGGACAGGATTTCACAGTTAAATGACTTAGGGGATTGGGGAAATGACAAAAGCACTAGAGAGAGAAGAGTAAATAGCCAGCAGACTCAACATCAGAATAAATTCACAAAGAGAGAATTGTTTACTGTTCTATTGAGATCAGGATAAATTTTGGGAGCATAGATGGTATTCCAACTAATGAACTATACAGAATGTACTGAAAAAAGGAACTTGATACTAGGCAAAATAGAGAAGTAAGAACTGCCCCTGCAGATCCTGCCAAGTTTGTTGCACCTGCGGAGAGAATAGGAAGTTGGCTGAGCTCCAGCTTAGATTAAAGAAATACACAGGTAAGATTACATACCCCATATCAATTTAACCATATGTTAGAGAAATGAATCAAATACTGTAACTAGGACATTAATAGATACTGGGTCTGGGGCCTCCTTTACATATGGAAACACTGATAAGTTTAAAAATGGAACTCCTATCACCATCACAGGATTAGGAGAGGCTGAAATATCAGCCATAAAAGTTAATCTAACCCATGAATATTGGATAATTACCTAAGAAAGAATATGCTGTGGTGTTTATACCCATTTCTGAATGTGTCATTGGAATAGATATATTGAGAGGTATATTTTAAATTTACCCGAGGGGAGTTACCAGTTTCCAGTAAGGAAGATAGAAATTAATATAGTTTTAACGGGTAAAATAAAAATGGACCCAATCACTTTACCTGAACCTCTGAAGTAATTACTTTAAAGCAATATTGTGTGCCATGCAGACAAGATGAGGTTACCAATACTATAAAGGAATATGCTGAGTCAAGAATGTTAGTCCCTACAGTCACTCGATAGAATAATCCTTTGTGGCCAGTACAAAAGTCAGATGGGACATGAAGGATGACAGTGGACTACAGACAATTGAATAAAGTTTTACCTCCCTTGCATGCTGCTTTTCCAGATACCATTACCTTAATAGAAAAGATGCAGAAATATGATGGGACTTGGTAAGCAAATATTGATTTAGCAAATGCTTTCTTTACTATCCCAATAGGCTCAAAACAATGGGGTCAATTTGCTTTCACTTGGCAAGGCTGACAACATTCTTTTACATACTTGCCACAAGAATATCTGGATAGACTCACTATTTGTCATAGGATTGTGGTTAACATTTGGATGAATTAGAGCTACCTGGTGTACAGGTTACCTACTACATAGATGATATTATGATACCGGGAAAAACTGTAGAAAAAGTGGAGCAGAGTTTCTCACTTTTAATTGAGCATATGGAAAGCAAAAGGTGGGAAATTAGTCCTGCAAAGATCCAAGAGCCAGCTCAAACTGTAAAACTTTTGGGTATACAATGGAATCAGGTGCTGTGAGAGGTTCTCCCACAAACCCAACAAAAGATTTAGGACTTTCTTATCCCCACCAATAAGAAAGAGGCCCAAAAGTTTATAGAATTGTTTGGACATAGGCAACATCATATGTTGCATCTAGGACAAATTTTGAAACCTATCTATGAAATTACTAAGAAAAAATATGATATGAATTTGATTGTGGACTTGAGCAGGTTTTTGATGAGGATAAGGTGACTATTCAATTTGTCCTAGATTTATGGCATATGCAAAGTAGCCCAGTGGAATTACAAGTGACTATACAAAATGAGTAGCAAACTGGAGTCTATGGCACAAATAACAGTCATCATATACCCTTAGGATTTTCGTCTAGGAAACTCTCTTCATCTGGAGCTCAATATAACCTTTTGAAAATCAGTTGTAGCTGCATATTGGACTTTGGTAGAGATTGAACAGCTAACTTTAGGTCATGAGGGAATGCAAAGGCCCGGAATCCCAGTTATGACCTAGGTAATGAGTACCCCAACTTCTCAAAGAATTGGACATACAGGGGGGAGGATCCAAGATGGCAGAGGAGAAAGACTCATGTATGCTAGCTCCGAACCCACAGCCCATAAATTTTCTGTAAAAAGAACTCCTCACAAATTCTGGAGCAGAGCAAGTCGTGCAGAAATGCAGTGGAAGAGAATTCCCTTCCTGAGAGCCCTGGAAAGCCATCCACAGGGGTCCATCACACCCCGGACAGTATTTCCTGTGCTGCCCTGGACTGCATGGCCCCAGAGGAGCAGATCTGAGCAGGCTTCAGGGATGGAATCTCCAGCCACCATGAAGCTCCCTCCACCCACAGGCGCACAGGTCAGTGAGAGAGACTTCTGGGCTGGCTGAGAGGGGAGCAGGGTGTCACCATGACTCAAGCCCCCTCAGGAGGCAGCAGCAGAGGGAGCAGCAGAGGCAGTGGCAGCCCAGGACTCCCGGAGCAGACAAGAACTCAGGGCCATTTCCGAAGGTCTCTGCATAAACCCTCTGAGGGAACTGAGCCTGGGAGGCGGCCCTGTCCCCACACAAGCACCAGAACTTAAGCTCACATTGAATAGCAGCTGGGGATGCCCCTGA
This sequence comes from Bettongia penicillata ogilbyi, assembly GCA_023548195.1. Lineage (NCBI taxonomy): Eukaryota > Metazoa > Chordata > Mammalia > Diprotodontia > Potoroidae > Bettongia > Bettongia penicillata. The sequence goes on along the minus strand of JAJHZJ010000470.1, from coordinate 7,604,153 downwards.
GAGGCCTGAGGCTGGGGAGCAGTATTTGAATCTCAGACCTCAAGCACTAGCTGGCCAGATCTAGGCGAGGGTGCAGAGGAATCTCAGAAGTCAAGTAACTGGCTGGTAAAATGCCCAGAAAAGGGAAGAAAAATAAGACCATACAAAGCTACTTTCTTGGGGGACAAATGTTCCTGCCTTTCATTTCTGATGATGAGGAAAAATTCTTACCATCAGGGAAAGATGTGGAGGTCGGTGCCTCTCCATCCCAGACATCCGAGGTGGATATCCGGTGGGCTCAGGCTATGGAAGAGCTCAAAAAGGACTTTGAAAATCAAGTTAGATAGGTGGAGGAAAAACTGGGAAGAGAAATGAGAGAGATGAAATAAAAGCATGAAAAACGGGTCAATACCTTGTTAAAGGATACCCAAAAAAATGCTGAAGAAAATAACACCTTGAAAAATAGGCTCACTCAATTAGCAAAAGAGGTTCAAAATGCCAATGAGGAGAAGAATGCTTTCAAAAGCAGAATTAGGCAAATGGAAAAGAGGTTCAAAAGCTCACTGAAAAACATAGTTCTCTCAAAATTAGAATGGAACAGATGGAGTCTAATGACTTTCTGAGAAACCAAGAAATCATAAAACAAAACCAAAAGAATGAAAAAATGGAAGAGAACGTGAAATATCTCATGGGAAAAACAACTGACCTGGAAAATAGATCCAGGAGAGAGAATTTAAAAATTATGGGACTACCTGAAAACCATGATCAAAAACAGAGCCTACACATCATCTTCCATGAAATGATCAAGGAAAACTTCCCTGATATTCTAGAACCAGAGGGCAAAATAAGTATTGAAAGAATCCATCGATCACCACCTGAAAGAGATCCAAAAAGAGAAACTCCTAGGAACATTGTGGACAAATTCCCGAAAATATTGCAAGCAGCTAGAGAGAAACAATTCCCGTATTGTGGAAATACTATCAGGATAACTCAAGATCTAGCAGCTTCTACATTAAGGGATCGAAGGGCATGGAATAGGATATTCCAGAAGTCAAAGGAACTAGAACTCAAACCAAGAATCACCTACCCAGCAAAACTGAGTATACTACTTCAGGGGAAAATATGGTCTTTCAATGAAATCGAGGACTTTCAAGCATTCTTGATGAAAAGACCAGAGCTGAAAGGAAAATTTGACTTTCAAACACAAGAATGAGAAGAAGCATGAAAAAGTAAACAGCAAAGGGAAGTTATAAGGGACTTATCAAAGGTTAACTGTTTGCATTCCTACATGGAAAGACAATATTTGTAACTCTTAAAATGTTTCAGTATCTGGGTAGGTGGTGGGACCACACAGAGACATCCACACACACACACACACATGTATATGCATGCACGCACACACACATACACACATGCACACACAGAGAGACAGAGAGCACAGAGTGAATTAAATAGAATGGGACCATATCTTAAAAGAAATTAAGGTAAATGGTGAGAAAGAAATGTAGTGGGAGGAGAGAGGGTGAAATGGAATGGGGTTCATTATATCTCATTCAAGAGGCAAGCCGGAAACTTTTTAGTGGAGGGAAAAAGAGGAGAGCTGAGAAAAAAAAAACATGAAGTTTACCCTCATCACATTCGACTAAAGGAAGGAGTAAAATGCACACTCATTTTGGTATGAAAACCTATCTTACAGTACAGAAAGTTGGGAAAGACGGAGATAAGCAGGGAGGGAGGGGTGATGGAAGGGAGGGCAATGCAAGGAGGGAGCAATTTGAGGTCAACCCTCTTGGGGAGGGACAAGATCAAAAGACAGAATAGAAACTATGGGGGGCAGAATAGGATGGAGGGAAATACAGTTAGTCTTATACAACACGACTGTTATCAAAGTCATTTGCAAAACGACACAGATATGTCCTATATTGAATTGCCTGCCTCCCTAAAGGGAATGGGTGGGGAGGGAGGGATGGGGAGAATTTGGAACTCAAAGTTTTAGGAACAACTGTGGAGTATTGTTCTTGCTACTAGGAAATAAGAAATACAGTTAATGGGGAATAGAAAGTCATCAGGCCCTACAGGACAAAAGAGAAGATGGGGACAAGAGAAGGGAGGGATTATAGAAGAGAGGGCAGATTGGTGATAGGGAAATTTAGAATGCTTGGTGTATTGGGGTGGGGAGAGGGGATAAATGGGGAGAAAATTTGGAATCCAAAATTTTGTGAAAATGAATGTAAATAGTTAAATAAATTAATTAATTAAAAATAAAAAATAAATAAAATGGGAACTTTTGAGTCAGGGACAGCCTTTATGTCCAATCTCAGTAAGTAGCAGCTATGGAGGAAGAGACTTTTATCCCTTACCCCAAGATTTTGGGTCCCATTTGCTCAAGGGGGGAATGATGGTGTGCTTGTGCTTACCCTAAGATACTGTTTTATGTACTCATTTTGTGTGATCCCTGTTATATTGTTTTAAAGCTCTGCTGACACCATTTGTCCCACCAACCTATGTAATGAATATTAAGGATTTTGGGGCTGAGGGTAATTGTAATTTGAATTGGAAAATATTCCCTATTCATTAATAGGATCTTTAAATAACCTGGAAGCTTAAGTCGTATGTGGTGGGAGGAGATTGTTGAACAGGAAGGGTGGAGGAGAACCAGGAGGAAGTAAGTGAGTGCAGCGGGAGCAGAGGGAAGAGGATGGAGGTAGGTCAGCAAGGCTCAGGCTTGTGAGTATCTGCTTGTGAGAAGTCCCTGGCTGGGTTGGGGGGCGCGGGTGTTGGGGAGGTTTGGAAATGACTTCGCCCCATGCAGTGATCATATTTATTAACTTCTTTGTCACCATGATGGATCTGGCTTTCTGGTTCTGGGATTTGGCTTTCTGGTGTCTAAATAAATTTTTTCTTCTGCCTTTTTTTTTTAATTTTAATTTTAATTTTTTTTAATGTTTTACAATCATTTCCTTAAAGTTAAGATTTTATCCCCCCACCCTTCCCCTAGTACCCCCCTCCCTCCCCGTGACAGCATACAATTCTGTATAGGTTCTACATATACTTTCCTATTGAGCACATTTTCACTATAGTCATGCTATGTAGTCAAACTAAAATAAATGGAAGAAATCATATAACAAATCAAAACATAATACACTGAAATCCACCCACACCCAAACATGATCTGCTACATTCTGCAAATGACTTCCATATTTCTTTCTCTGAGTGTGGAAGGCATTTTGCCTTAGAAGACCAACATTAGGATTTTTTTTTTCTCATTAAGTTCCTGTGTTATTACAAAGTTCCAAGTCTACCAGAAAAAACTCTCGCACACTGTGGTCGTTGCTGTGCACAAAGTTCTCCTGGTTCTGCTCCTTTCACTCAGCATCAGATCATATAAGTCCTTCCAGGCCTCCCTGAAGTCTTCTTGTTCATCATTTCTTATGGCACAATAGTACTCCATTACATTCATATACCATAATTTATTCAGCCATTCCCTAATTGATGGGCATTCTCTTGACTTCCAGTTTTTGGCTACCACAAAGAGTGCTGCTATAAATATTTTTGTACACGTGGGACCCTTTCCCGTTTTTATAATCTCTTGGGGATACAATCCTAGTAGTGATATTTCTGGGTCAAAGGGTATGCACATTTTTGTAGCCCTTTGGGCATAGTTCCAAACCGTTCTCCAGAAGGGTTGGATGATCTCACAGCTCCACCAACAATGAATTAGTGTTCCAACTCTCCCACATCCTCTCTAGCATTTATCATTTTCTTGTTCTGTCATGTTTGCCAATCTTACAGGTGCGATGTGGTACCTCAGAGTTGTTTTGATTTGCATTTCTCTAATAAATAGTGATTTAGAGCACTTTTTCATATGATTATAGATATCTTTGATTTCTTCCCCTGAAAATTGCTTGTTCATATCCTTTGACCATTTATCAATTGGGGAATGACTTGTATGGTTATATATTTGAGTCAGTTCTCTATATATTCTACAAATGAGGCCTTTATCCCTGAGTTTAGCCGTAAAAATTATTTCCCAATTTACTACATCCCTCTGAATTTTGGTTGCATTGGGTTTGGTTATGCAAAAACTTTTCAGTTTAAAGTAATCAAAATTATCCATCTTGCATTTCATAATGCTTTCTATCCTTTCTTCAGAAAAAAATTCTTCCCCTCTCCATAAATCTGATAAATACACTATTCCTTGCTTCTCCAGTTTATTCATGGTATCAATCTTTATACCTAAATCATGTACCCATTTGGACTTTATTCTTGTGTACGGCGTCAGGCATGGGTCTATGCCTAATTTCCACCACACAGTTAACCAGTTTTCCCAGCAATTTTTGTCGAACAGTGAGTTCTTATCCTAGAAGCTGGGATCTTTGGGTTTATCAAACCCACAGTGCCTACTGTGTCTTGAGTGCCAAGTCTATTCCATTTGTCTACCCCTCTGTTTCTTAGCCAATACCAAGTGGTTTTGATAATTGCTGCTTTATAATTCAATTTGAGGTCTGGTAGCGCTAGGCCACCTTCCCAACCATTTCTTTTCATTAGTCCCTTTGATATTCTGGAGCTTTTGTTGTTCCAAATGAATTTTGATATGATTTTATCCAGCTCTAGAAAACAATTATCTGATAGTTTAATTGGTATGGCACTAAATAAGTAGATTAATTTAGATAGAATTGTCATTTTTATTATATTAGCTCGGCCTACCCATGAACAACTGATGTTTTTCCACTTACTTAAATCTGACTTTATTTGTGCAAAAATTGTCTTGTAGTTGTGTTCATATAATCCTGGGTTTGTTTTGGCAGGTAAACTCCTAAGTATTTTATAGTGTTTACTCTAGCTTTAAATGGGATTTCTCTTTCTATCTCTTGCTGTTGGACTTTGTTGCTAATATATAAGAATGCAGAAGATTTGTGTGGGTTTATTTTGTAACCTGCAACTTTGCCAAAGTTGTTTATTATTTCAAGCAGTTTTTACTTGAATCTCTGGGATTCTCTAAGTATATCATCATATCACCTGCAAAGAGTGATAACTTAGTTTCTTCTTTGGCTATTTTTATTCCTTCAATTTCTTTTATCTTGTCTAATTGCTACCGCTAACATTTCTAGTACCATATTGAATAATAATGGTGATAATGGGCATTGTTTCACCCCTGACCTTATTGGAAATGCATCTAGCTTATTCCCATTGCATATAATGCTTGCTGAAGGTTTTAGGTAGATACTGCTTATTATTTTATGGAAAGTTCCCTTTATTCCTATGTTCTTCAGTGTTTTTAATAGGAATGGGTGTTGTATTTTGTCAAAAGTTTTTCTCCATCTATTGAGATAATCATGTGGTTTTTGTTGGTTTTGTTGTTGATATGATTAATAATGCTAATAGTTTTCCTAATATTGAACCAGCCCTGCATTTCTGGTATGAAACCTACCTGATCATAATGTATTATTCTCTTGATAAGATGCTGTATTCGTTTTGCTAAAATCTTGTTGAAAATTTTTGCATCTATATTCATTAGAGAAATTGGTCTATAATTTTCTTTTTCTGTTTTGTCTCTTCCTGGTTTGGGTATCAAAACCATATGTGTACCATAGAAAGAATTTGGGAGGACTCCTTCTTCCCCAATTTTCAAAAATAGTCTATATAGTATTGGAATTAACTGTTCTTTAAAGGTTTGATAGAATTCACTCGTGAATCCATCTGGTCCTGGAGATTTTTTCCTAGGGAGTTCATTGATGGCTTGTTCAATTTCTTTTTCTGAGATGGGGTTGTTTAAGTATTCAATTTCCTCTTCTGTTAATCTGGGCAAGTTGTATTTGTTAAAATATTCATCCATCTCATTTAGATTATCGAATTTGTGGGCATAAAGTTGGGCAAAATAATTTCTAATTATTGTTTTAATTTCCTCCTCGTTGGAGGTGAGTTCACCCCTTTCATTTTTAATATTAGTAATATGATTTTCTTCTTTCCTTTTTTAATCAAATTGACCAAATGTTTATCAATTTTGTTAGTTTTTTCATAAAACCAACTATTGGTTTTATTTATTAATTCAATAGTTTTCTTAATTTCAATTATATTAATCTCTCCTTTGGTTTTCAGTATTTCTAATTTGGTATTTTCTTGGGGGTTTTCATTTTTTTCTTTTTCTAGCTTTTTCAGCTGCATACCAAAGTCATCGATCTCCTCTTTCTCTATTTTATTTATGAAGGCATTCAAAGATATAAAACTTCCCCTAAGAACTGCTTTTGCAGTATCCCATAAGATTTGCTAGGTTGTCTCAGTATTGTCATTCTCTTGAATGAAGTTGTTGATTGTTTCTATGATTTCTTCTTTAACCCATTCCTTCTTTAGGATTAAATTTTCAGTTTCCATTTTATTTTTGCTTTATCTTTCCATGGCCTTCTATTACATATAATTTTTATTGCATTATGATCTGAGAAGGATGCACTGATTATCTCTGCCTTTCTGCACTGGATTTTGAGATTTTTATGTCCTAGTACATGGTCAATTTTTGTAAATGTTCCATGTACTGCTGAGAAAAAGGTATATTCCTTTCTGTTCCCATTCAATTTTCTCCAAAGATCTATCATATCTACCTTATCTAGAGTTTTATTTACCTCCTTAACCTCTTGTTTATTTTGAGGTTAGATTTATCAAGTTCAGAAAGAGGGAGGTTGAGGTCCCCCACTAGTATAGTTTTGTGGTCAATTTCTTCCTTCAACTCCCTCAACCTCTCCTCTAAGAATCTGGATGCTATACCACTTGGAGCATACATGTTTAGTAATGATATTGCTTCATTGTCTATGGTGCCTTTTAGCAGGATATAGTTTCCATCCTTATCCCTTTTGATTAGATCTATTTCTGCTTTTGCTTGGCCTGAGATTAGGATTGCTACTCCTGCCTTCCTTACATCAGCTGAAGCACAATATATTCTGCTCCATCCTTTGACCTTTATCCTATGTGTATCCCCCCGTTTCAAATGTGTTTCTTGTAAGCAGCATATTGTTGGATTATATGGCTTTTAATCCATTCTGCTATCCATCTCCGTTTTATGGGAGTATTCATTCCCTTCACATTCACAGTTATGATTGCAATCTGTGTATTTTCCTCCATCTTCTTTCCCACCATTTGTGCTTTTAGCTCTGCTGTCTCCCCTCCCCTCCTCAATAGTATTCACTTTTCACCACCTCCTCTTGCTGCCTTCCCCTCTTTCTTTTAGCCCCCCTCCCTTTAACTCCCATTTACTCTTATTGCTTCTTCCCTCCCCTTTGCCTCCCTCCCCTTTCTTCCCCCTTCCTCTTCCACTGCTTATATAGCTAGTTAGGATTTTCTACTTAAGTTTTTTGTTCCCTCCTTTAAACAAATCCGATGAGAGTACCTCTCACACAATGCTCATCTCCCTCCCCTCTTTCCCTCTACTATGATTTTGTACTTCTTCTTGTGATGTAATTTGCCATTTTCTGCTTCCTCCTTTTCACACCTCCTATTACACTCCCTTCTCATACTTAATCATATTTTTTATCATGATATCATTTACTTTATACCCATTCCCCCTATGCTTATCCCTTTTATATTTCTTAATAGACACAGTTCTCAAGATAAACAGACATCATCTTCCCTTATAGGGAGGTAAACAATTTGCCCTAATTGAGTAGCAAGTTGTTCCCCGCCACACACATTTTTATGATTCTCTTGAGACCTGCATTTGAAGATCAAATTGTCTATTAAGTTCTGGCGTTTTGGTTAGGAAACTCTGGAAATCCCTTACTACGTTGAATGACTTTCTCCTTGCCTGAAATGTTATGCTGAACTTTGCTGTGTAGTTGGTCCTTGGTTGTAGTCCCAACTCCTTTGCCTTATGGAATATTCCGTTCCAATGCTTTCGATCTTTT
>JAJHZJ010000470.1:7536282-7591282 GCA_023548195.1 Bettongia penicillata ogilbyi | reverse complement strand
TTCAATGACATGTTATGATTTGGCTTTGCAGAAATATCCCTATGGCAGAAAAGAAGCACCCTCACAAAATATGACATTAAAATAGGCATGTATAATAGAAGTATGTATATATGCGTATATGCATATATACACACATGTCTGTCTTCTATGTATATACATACATTGTATGTGTGCATACACAATGTATGCAGCATAAGTATATACATAAATTTTAGTTTCTACATTCATATGTCTGCCTATGTTGTGCATTGAGCTTATCTATTTTTCCCAAGTCACGTTGGAAGGGTAGTGGAAACTATGAGATCCAAATTGATTTTATTCAATATCTTCAGCTATGTTACCATGAGGAGAGTGTTAGCCTTGAAGTCAAGATAATACTAATTCAAATTCCTTCTTTGATACTTAATAGCTATGTGGTAATGGCAAAGTTGTATCCTGCTAAATAGGTGATCCAACGGATAGAGTACTAGGGTTGGTGTCAAAAAGACCTAAGTCCAAATCCAGATTCAGACACTATCTCTGGAAGCCTGGTCAAGTTACTCAACCTCTTTCTCAGTTTTCTCATCGTTAAAAAAAAGAGCATAGCAATATCAGCTATCTCTCAGGGCTCTTGTGAAAATCAAATGAGATAATATTAGTAAAGTACTTAACATACTACCTGGCACACAGTAGTTGCCTTTCCTTTCTTACTCTGCAAAACAAGAATAATAAAGCCTATAGTTATAATTATCATTCAAAGTTTCTGGGAGGTTATAATGAGATATTAAAGATAACTTGCATTGAAGGCTTTATGTCTTATCCTATATAAATGCAAGGTATTGTAATAATCCTGCCACAAATCTTTTAATCCTCAAATGCATAATTTTAAATACTATATGAGATATGTTATTAAGCAAATGTATATGTTGATGTACAAAAGCTATGTCTAGGGAAGACAATGTAGAGTTTTCTCTTTGGCACTATATTTAGGTGTTACTGATAGTACTTATAATACTTTAGTGGTATAATTAAGAAAACTTAAGATCTAATAAACAAGAATGATAATTATAATAAGAAGTTACTAAAATCAAGAGTTGTAGGGAATCTATCTATTGCTCTGGTCTCCTAAATCCTAATAATAGCTTTGAGCTGTTATCTTTTTGTTTCTTGGCCTTCCTTAACATAAGCAGACAATTTTTGCACTTATCCAAACTAGCATGGTTCTTTCTTGTAGCTCTGTAATAGGCTATCTCATTACCTTGTCTATGCATCATAATTTGCATAATAGAAATCTTATTTCCCTTGGTTTCTCTTATGTGACTTGGTTACACATTAAATATATACAGTGAACTGGCCTAGTATTAAATAGGAATGAACTAGGCTGGAATTCATTTAAGATTTGAATTTCAACAATCCCTGTATATTCTCTCTTGATAAAGACCAGATGGTGATGATGATAATGGCTATAATGATGATGATGATGACTACTATTATTATTATTTAATTCTGGTGTTCTTCCGGTGATTATAAATGGCTGAAAATTAAAAAAAAAAACATACATGTTCTGAAAAGAATCACCAAGCACAAAGGGAAAAAAAAACCACTCAATTTATGGTAAGTGTGGATAGGCAGTAGTATAAGTGGCAACTTCTGAATAAGATGTGACATCAACAACAGCAAAATATCAATATTGTTATCTGTAAACTTATGTGTGTGCATGGTGTGTATGTGTGTGAATGTGTATGTGTGTGTTCCTTTTTATGGGTGCAAAAGGGACTCACTCTTTGAGAGTGAAGAATGGTTCTATATATACACTAAGTTACATACCAGGCAAACTTATTTGTGTTTTTAACAAATATTCTTTCACCAGCATGGATCGTTGTACCATCTAAAGCTTAGGTGACATATCACAGTGTTCATAGACACAAGTCACTTGATCTTATTAATAGAGGTAGGTTAAGTATTGCTGTTGAGATTTGAGCTCATGCCTTCTGGTCTCTGAGCCTAGCATTTCATTCAATATGTCACTATCTTTCTGCACTACTGTCTATAAAATATCAAAGAAACAAACAAAACAGAGGAAAAATATGAAAAACTTATGCTAGATCCTTTATGGAATATGAGGACAATTTGCTATGTGTTCTCCTGTACATCACTGTTTATTCTGGGTCACCTAAATTGTGCTTGAATTTTGTTGACAACTGCTTCCTCTACCCACTCATTCAATCTCACTTTCACCAAGGAAACCTAGCTTTTTCAGCCAGCCTATGTGTTAAGTGAGTTTTTCTTTAGAGATTACATTTAGAAACAAATAGGTGATGTAGACTGTTAGACTTAAAGGCAGGAAGACTTGAGTTTAAATAATGTTTCAGATACCTACTAGTTATGTGACCTGGGAAGTCACTTAATCTGTCAGATTCAGTTTCCTCACCTGGAAAATGAGGATAATAATGTCTTCCCCAAATAGAGTTATTTTGATAAAGAAATGAAATAGTATCTGCAAAACATTTTGCAAATATCGAAGCACTAGTTAGATTTTATTAGTTAGATTTTATTAGGAATACAGATCCACCAATGATTCCAATACTGGTCAGTAATTTCTATATGATGTATAGTCTTAAAATGATGTATAAAGCACTTAGAGATTAAGTGAGTTGCTGAGCATCAGAGGCAGAACTTCTCCCCAAGTTTCTTTGGTTGAAGAACAAACAATACTCCACCATACTATAGTGTCTTTGAATATATAGAGATACACACATACAGACATGTATGTGTGTCTGTGTTTCAGTTTAATAAACTCAATATTTCTTCAGTCACTACTCTCTCTGTTGATGAGTAGGTTATAAGTGAAGGAAATATTGGTTGTGTGTTTTGAATATAAAAATTCTGGGATGTGTTGAAATTGTTTTTTGAAAGTGAAATTTTGATCTCTGGATATAGAAACAACATTATCTCCCTTTTTAATTAAAAATTTCAAAATTAATTATAATTTCCCACAGTCTTATATCAACTCCATCTAATTAACCTTCACCACATAAACTTTATAGTTTATAGAATATAGTAGGAACTAATTGATCATACATAACTGGCATGACAAAAATGGAAAAAAAATAAGTCAAACTTTTCAATTTAGTTTATATTTTTGAAAAGTTAAGATTCTGAAACAACTTATTTAAGCCATGTTTTCCATCATGATTAATATGATAAAACATGAAACATTTTTTTACCAGAAGACAATATTGCAAATGAAATATTAGATTTTCACATTAGATAATATTCCTTTCTTTTTTTTTCTTCGGACATGATAAATATCCTGTGAAAATCAGCCTGATATCTAATCAACTGTACTCATTTTCATCTGTCAAGGTCATTTATTAAAGATTGTTTTCTATAACATTTAGCATGTCAATAAATCATTTGACAAATACTAACATTATTTTCTGAAACCATAAATATTTAAAATGATTTCTCACATATAGAATCATAAACATGACATCACTGTTTATCGAGAGTAGTGTCATTGACTGATCTTGACCATTCTCCACCATAAGCAGAGTCATCTCTATAAATAAGAGACAGCAGAAAATTTGTCTTTGTTGCCTATTATAAAGTCCCCTCAGACTGCATATTTGAAATATTGGAAGTATAATATTTTTCATATTGAACCTATGAGAATTCAGTGAGATGTAAATTAAATAATGAATGTAAATCATTTTGCAACTTAAATGCATTATTTAATGCATTTAGCTGTTATTGCTGACATATTGTTTATGTTTATTGTTGTTAGAAAAGGTGTAATTTGAAGGATGGTCAAGACAGAACAAAATATTTACTGCTAACTTGACATGGCAAATATTTCTCTTCCCATATAGTCTTAAACCCTGAGTCTTTGAAATATAGTATTTTTTGAAAGACTGAAAAAGGAGGGGAAAATTTCACTGTGTCTTTGTAGTTATGAGGACTGAGATAGAAAGAATATTTTTGGCCCTCCTTTATTAATTATACACAGTTAATACATAACCTTCTGACAATCTCTGATTAGTACATTAGTATGGATTAGTTTAACAAAATAAACAAATTTTATCATAGAAGCCTTTTACAAACCGTCTTGAATGCTTAAAGAGAAATTATATCTGAAGTGCAATGGCAAACCGGGTAAATGGTATTTTGGTGAGGTCAGGAAGTTAGGAAAATGTCTGGTGCTACAGGGATATGTGAGATTGAGCAAGACAATACAAGAATGATATGGTCAATGATATGAAGGTACTGGGTTAAGAATGGAAGGGAGGATTTACTTACACATCCAGAGGGGATGCAAGATGGAAATTTTGAAGAAAGTCACCGAAAATAAAAGTTTGCAGATCAAAGTTTGACAAATTCAAACTTTAAATTTGGAAGAATTTTGACCATAATCATTTCAGATAAAGAGAAAAAAATACTTTATCTTAACAGCTATGTCCTAATAGGAAGGTTTTAGAAGTTTAGATAGTGGGTATTTTCGAACTGTATGAAACAGTATAATAGTACTATGATTAAATTCCATATTTGTCTCCAAGGCTAAAATAAAAACTATGAAGTTATATTTTCCTATGAAAATATTGAAAGCTAAGCTTAATTCATTCCCATTAAAGAAAAAAAAAACCTTGTGCAAATATACAAAGTATTTTTTTAAAGTTTAGAAATTGTTATTACACATGACAGATTATCTAAAACTCTGTATTATTTTTTGTAGCTGCTACAAAGTATTATTGCACATATGATGGCTACCAACTGAAGAAAAAACTCAAACCATGCTCTTAATTTTCAGAACATATGAAAATTATGGACATTTTCCACAAAGTACAGGGTAGATGAACTTTGGATTTAACCCCTGGATAAAATCTTCTCCTCTGACTAGTGAATGGTAACCTTATTTTATCTGGATAAAGTTCTCTATGACACTCTCTAATCACAACACTTCTATTTTATCTATTCTTTTCTTCATAGGAAACTTAGACTCTACCCTCTGGAGATATCCTGGATTCAAAGAATGCTATATCTTTCCCAGAACCAACTTGCACACAATATGCCTGGAATTTCCACAACATTAGTTTTATTATCTACTATCTTTTCTGTTTCATTTCAGGTCGTGTGGTCACTCAGGGTTAAGTTTAAAATAGTCTTCAGATAGTTTTTGGTGGACAATTCATGGATGATCTTTGAATCCAATTTCTTCTCTATCAATCCAAAGTATCATATTAGCAAACATTTATATAATGCTTTAAGATTTCCTAAATATTTTTAATTCCATAATTTATATTCACAACAGTAGGGCAGAGATGCAGTTGTTATTCCCATTTTAAAGATGAGGAACATGAGGTAGACTGAGGTAAAGTGATCTCCCCAGGTTCATTTAAATGACTGGAACTAAATTTGAACTTAGGACTTCCTGCTGTGCCTGTGAAGCTGTTTGTTTCCTGAAGAGAAGAAAAACTCTACAGAACACAAAATGTAACTGGAAATTGACAATGATATTTACAAATTTCACTGTATTTGGATAGGTTGCATGATCTGATAGGTAGCATGTGTGAATCACTGCAAAGTAATGAAAGACCTTGGAGGTTGCGATATTTTAGTCAAAGTTTATAGAAATTTTCAGGGTTCTCTCCCATTTTTTCTTCAGGAAATATAACAATATATTCTGGGTTTTAAGAAATGTTTTGAAATGAAAATAACTCTGTGTTCAAATATAACCAAATAATAGATTCAAAGCTTGTCTGCTACACCAGACGGATCCCTTGTTGAGCTTGAAACCCATCCAGAGAATTCTTCCAGACTGCTTTTTTGCCTACTTTTTCTGCAACACAACTTTTAAAATACATAGCAAAATACATACTTTTCTTCCTTGGGAAATTTTGTCTGTAATAAAATATAGGGTTTTCCTTTCATTGGTTATACAAATGATAGTGAGAATGACCTTGAAATATCTGTTGTTATTTTATCTTGTCTTTTGTTTTTGAAGAAGATTAATGATATTACAGATGATATCTTGACTTTAGGGTGAATTGGATTTAAGAGAGTCAGAGTTACAAAAAGTTGTCAGCCTAACTCTCTATTCCTGAGTCACTGAAGTCCAATGACAAGACAAATTCAAGAGAACTCAAGATGGCCTAGGATGGAATAGATGACCTTAGCATCTTCATTGTTTGACCAAACTCTAAGTACTGTGTAGCAACTACTTTAGCTATCTACATGTCTATTGGAACAAATTGTTTTCATCCCCCCATTTCATTGGAGTAAGTCATCAAATAGTTGGCATGACATTCCCCTAACTCATCAACAGATTTAAGACCTGTTGGTTACCCTAAATTTAGTTTAGTGCATCTACTGAAACAGTTTACTGAGGTGTGACCACTGAGCATGCTATCGTTTCTTGAACCCACAGGTTAGAGTTGAGTGAATCAGAGGACCATCATAGGTATCTGAGAAGACCTAAAAAGTGCTTGACAAGCCCTCATGCATGAGGTACTAATCTTCCTAAACAATCCATGCACCCTTTAAAATATATACTTCTTTAATAAAAGAGGAGGAAGAAAAACAGCAGAAAAGGAGTTATGGCTGTCACTGTATCTAAGACCAGACATCAATTTTGTGATGCAAAAAAAAATATTTTTTCTTGTTATTTTGACTTCAATGGAAATGTATTATGAATCTCTGATATGAAATGTGGGATGTTAACAGAGTCATCTGAGTTTTATAATTCACAACTGTCTTTTACTACCCTTTATGTGAAAATAATTTCATATTTTTTTCATGTCTTACCTTGTTCATTTCAGCTCCAAACCTTGTGAACTCTGATATATGACTTACAATTTTCACTATGGGTTCATTTGAATTTCAAAATCACATGAGGTCAAGAAAACAATCTTAATGTAATACATACAAACTTTTTAAAAATCCAATATTAACTTTATTGGTACTATATTTTAGAATTTGGGAAGAGAAGAGGAGAAGAGCAGAGAGGAGAGGAGAGGAAGAGAGCATCAGTCAGTTTTGGGACATGATTTCAAGACCATCTTTTATATATCTATGAAGCATGTTATGGCACATATAGACCTCATTTAAAACACCTCTCGAGGAGAAGAGCCAAGGTGCAATGTAAATAAGAGTAAAAATGGGGACTTGTATGAACTGTCCAACAAATTACTCCAAATACCTGAAAAAATGACTCTAGACAGATTGTAGAGCAGCAGAACCCACAAAATGACAGAGTGAAATACGTTTCTAGCCCAAAACAAACTGGAAGATTGACCAGGAAAGGTCTATTGCACCAATCTGAGTGAAAATTGTGATCCTGTATAGGCTACCCATCACAGATTGGTCCAGAGGAAATCAAAAGCAGGCCATAGGAGACTGAATCAATGGTAGCTGTGGTGGTTTCCACCTGCAAATGTCAAAGACAATTTAGAAGTCTGACCTTCACAATGAAGTTTGTCATAGGCGTTTTCCTCTTCTCTATTCTGTGTTTCAATACTCTTGATCAGCAAGAAAGGATGGCAGATAAAGAGTTTAACAGCATTGGAAGAGGTCTTTTGATACTGTGTAATTTGCATTATTAAAGGCATTTTAAAGAGGAAAAAGAACAGAAGATGAAGATGATGAAGATGGGTGATGGCTAATTGATATGTTAATACTAATGGTGGAGTCTACCATCCCAGATGACATCAGTTTCCATGTCCATGGAGGTGGTAATTCCAAAGAACATTTGTTAATGAAGCCAACATTGCCCAAAATAGACAGTCTAGAAGTAACAGGAATCCCAAATTCTAACCTGATTTTTCCTTCTTGCTTCCTCTTCCTTGTGAGCTTTTTTTGTATTATCCTTTCTTCCCATCTCCCTGTTTCAGGAAGGCAAAATTATAGCTGCTAACATCATAGCTATTTAATAAACATCAGTGCTGAACTTGAAGCCAAAGTCTTAAAAACTGATGTATTTGAGGAAATTTCACCCATTGGAAACATTAAGTTCACAAAGCCAATAATCACTGATACATTATTTTAGCTGTATTTAGATTTAAAACCATATATATATATATATATATATATATATACATATGACTTTTGCTGTTTGTTAAAAATTCACTTCATAGTCATAATAATTGTGGCAAGTTTTTAAATGAAGGTATATATTAACCATTTTATGAGATAAAACAAAATGCATCCTGTGTATACTGTTATGCATTCTGTGAAGTTTCTACCAATGTAATTGAATTTTGTAAAACTGCATTTAGGGAAGAAACTGCCATTTTTTAGTTTCTGCAGAATAAGATCTTGCTTGTAGTTCCCTTGAATCGATGTTTTAAATTTCTTTATATGTGCAACATTAATGATCACCCTATGTCACTGATAACTTTTTATTTTCAATTTCATGTTTTAACTGGGGCTAATTTTATCATATTGTGTTAAATTAACTTTTTTAAAAAGGAATATGATTCAAATCCCTATTCAAATGATAACAATTCATCCACTTTCTGATAGGAAAATATTTCAGCAAAATTTAAAGAACACCAATTTGGAAGTTCAAAAATTTGGTTCAGGTATGTATTCTGTTCACTGGTATCTGTTCAAACTTTTCTCATAATTTAAACTTTCTAGACTTCAGTTCCCTTATCCCAAAAAATATTGGGTTGTACCCTTTTACTGATAACATCCTTTCTTTCATTTGAAATCTATGAATTCAGAAGAGCCAAGAAGGCAGAGTAGAAACATGCATATACTCCAGCTCTTCCCCCACAGACCATAAAATACCTGTTAAAAATGACTCTCAACAAATTCTAGAGCAGCAAAACCCACAGAATGACAGAGTGAAAGAGATTTCCAGTCAAAGGTAACCTGCAAGGACGACAGGAAAGTTCTATCCCATGAGATTCTGAACTGAGCAGTGCTCAGCCCTGATCGCTTGGCACCATGAGGAACGTGACCAGACCAGGCCTCCAGGGCAGAATCTCCAGAAGGGAGGGTCTCAGATCCCTCTAGCCACAAGCGCCAAAGAAAGCTTCAAAAGTCAGGGAGAGGAGTTTCCCAGCTGGGCTAGAGGAAAGCAGGGTCCCCACCCCAGCATGGGCCCCAGGTGGTGGCAGTAGCGGCAGCAACAACGTCGATCTGTCAAGTACTAAGCCTAAAGCCCCTGGGGGAAATGAGCAGCTGATCTGAACCTCAGCCCTGAATGGCATCCCTGCCCTCACCTAAAGCACCTGGGAGAATTGAGCAGTTGATCTGAATCTCAGCCTTGAGCCTGGTCCTGGTGAGGAGAAACACTAAGACCATCTTCTTTACAAAGGATTTATAAGTCAAGTAACTGGCTGAAAAAATGTCCAAAAAAGGGGAAAAAGTAAGATCATTGAAGGTTACTTTCTTGGTGTAAAGATATCTCCTTCCATCATTTCAGATGAGGAATAACAAGGCATACTGTCAGAGGAAGTCAAGGTCTCTGCCTCCATTTACTCCAAGATGAATATAAAATGAACTCAGGCCATAGAGAAGCTTGAAAAGCTTGTCAGCAACCTGATAAAGGAGAACCAAAAACCTTCTGAGGAAAATTATACCTTTAAAAAAAGGCTAACTCAATTGGAAATATAGGTCCAAAAGGCCAATGAGGAGAAGGCTTTAAAAAGCAGAATTAACCAAATGGAAAACGAGGTTCAAAACCTCACTGAAGAACATAGCTCTTTAAAATGAGAATGGAGTTGCGGGAAGTTAATGACTTTATGATAAACTAATAAATTGCAAAACAAAACCAAAAGAATGAAAAAGAAATAGAAGATAATACGAAATATCTCATTGGAAAAACAACTGACCTGGAAAATAAATCCAGGAGAGACAATTTAAAAATTATGAGACTACCTGAAAGCCATGATCAAAAATAGAACCTAGACATTATATTTCATGCCCTGATAGTCTAGAACCAGAAGGTGAAATAAATATTGATAGAATTACTCAATTGCTTCCTGTAAGAGATCCAAAAAGAGAAACTCCTAGGAATATTGTAGCCAAGTTTTAGAGTTCCCAGGTCAAGGAGAAAAATATTATAAGCAACTAGAAAGAAACAATTCAAGTACTGTGGAAATACAATCAGGAAAACACAGGATTTGGAAGCTTCTACATGAAGGGATGGAAGGGCTTGGAATAAAATATTCCAGAATTCAAAGGAAATGGAATTAAAATCAAGGATCACCCAGCAAAACTGAGTCTATGAATTCTATAAGGCAGTTAATAAGCATTTTAGTAATAGTTAATCCCAAATCCATTCCTGAGTATTTCTTTTTTCAGCATAAAAATTTTTCTTCAATAAAATATTTCTTCCTTCCTGTTTTAAAATGCTTGTTTTTTCCTGTAAGTTAGGGTGAATATATTGGCTTGGAGCTATAAAACCTGGGTTGGTTTTTTTGATGTGGCAACTAACTTTGAACTTTTATAATCTATCTAGTATCTCTAAATCATACATGTGCCATAAATGTGTATGTATGTGTGTGTATGTATGTGTGTGTACATATGTATGTATGTATTTAGGGAAGAAACTGCCATTTTTTAGTTATTGTACACACACATGCATACACACATTTGATTCAATAGATTTGAGAAAAAAAAAAAAACCAGGACAAGAAACTACAACAAGAATAATTCAAGGATGTAAATATTTGCAAGTATTTCCTGGCTTATGCTTAAATAGATAAAAGAAGAAGGGAAAGATGAAGAAAGAGAAAAAGGAAGGAAAATAAATTACCTCAATGAGTATTTTTTGTGCATGCTAATAAAACACCTTGTGCTATATTTTGAGTATATCATGACAAACCAATAAGCAGTGCTTTAACATCAATAAGATTGTTATTATTTATCCTCTCTTTTCAAAAAGGATCACTGACATCATGGAGTGATGTCTTAATTTGCTTGCGAATTAAATTTAAGGGAAGCACGGTTGTTTAAAATCATCAGCTTCACTCTCTCTCCAACAGTCATCAAAGTCCAGTGTCAAGACAAAAATCAAGACTTCTGGCAATGTCCGACAATACAGTTGATGACCTTCCCATCTTTGACCTGCAGTCAATTTCTAAGTGCTCCAGTGACTGCTTTAGTCACCTTCATGAAGATTGGAACAACTTATTTTCATCCATGCATTTTTTTGAAGAAATATTTCTATGCTTAAGTACACATCCCCCAACACACTTACGGGTTTGAGGCCTGTCGGTTATCATAAATTGGTTGATTCCATGTGCTGGAATTCTGGCACATGTCTCTATGCTAACTCTTCTATTAAAGAATACAGTAAGTATACCAAGGGGGGAGGGAAAAATACTACAATTGAGTTCAGAAAATTTAAGCACTTATCTTTTGTGAACATTGTCTTTGCTGTCTTTGGTGCACCTGCTTACCACAAGTGCCAACTAAAGATTAAAAAAAGAGGAAAGAAACCTGCAGGTGTATCTATTTGTTATGCTTAAAATAAAATACAAACTAATGAGATAAACAAGGAAAAAGCATTTTCTTCTTTGTTTGATTCAAGCTTCTACCAAATAATGATTTTTCCTACAATTCTCAAATATAAAATTGTTGCATTTCCACAGTGAAAGGTAAATAAGATGGTTTATCTACATTAGGATTGCACAGTGTTTCTAGCATACCATTTATCTATATTTTTAGATAAATTTTTGAAAGCAAAACTTCTGAACCAGCTAAACTATTTCCAGAAGTTAGCAACAATAAACATAGCTCTCTTGAATATGATACCAATTCAGTTAGATTTACAGAACTGAATTAGGTTAAATTAATTCATTATTTTCTTATTTTAATACTTTGACAAAAATGTAGCATGAATTTAATTTTTCCCTAAATTTGATCGAATAGAAAATTAGGCCATCTTACAGATTAAAATATAGAAATTTCATATCTTGCTTCTGGAATATTTAATTCTGTATTTTGGCTTTTATGATCTTAGCAAGACTGAACCTTCTATATTCCCTAGCCTCCCTTCAATCCTAAATGGCACAGTAAATAGATCACAAGGTCTGGCATCAGAAAAACTCAAGTTCAAATTCAGCCTCAGATAACTGTTAGTTTGTGACCTGGAAAAATAATTTTACCTTCAGTTGCTTCATCTGTGAATTGGGAGTAAAAACAGCACCTACTTCCCAGGGTTATTGTGAGGACCAAATGAGATAAAAATTGTAAAACATCTAGAAATATTCCAGAAACATAGCAGATAAGATAGAAATGCTTGTTATTAGTAGTGGTAGCATAGTCCTTCTTACTCATTGGTTAATGTGTAGGATGATATGAATATGGAAAGTCATTTCTTCCTTTAGGCACTGAAGAACATTAAAACCTATTCACTGGGCAAACAAAATGGAAATATTGACTAGTCAGATATAAGTAAGGGGAAAAACATCAGTTGCTCATGGGTAGGCTGAGCTAATATGATAAAAATGACAGGGGGAGGAGCCAAGATGGCAGAGCAGAAAGATGCATGTATGCTAGCTCCAAACCCACAGCCCATATACTTCCTGCAAAAAGAACTCCCCACAAATTCTGGAGCACTGCAAGGCGCACAGAAACACAGTGGAAAAGATTTCAGTTACAGAGACCCCTGGAGAGCCATCCCCAAAGGGCCATCATGCTCCAGACAGTGGAGTCCACCCCTCTACTGCCCTGGCCACGCGACCCCAGAGAAGCAGATCCGAGCATGCTTCAGGAATGGAACCACCAGCGGCCGGGAAGGTCCCTCATCTCACAGGCACTACAGGTCAGTGAGAGATACATCTGAGATGGCCGAGAGAGGAGGGGGGTTTCTCTGTGGCTCAAGCCCCTTGGGAAGAAGTGGAGGAGGGAGCGGCAGAGGCGGAGGCAGTGGCAGAGGCCCAGGACTCCCCAAGCAGGCAGGAAGAAGTTCAGGGCCATTACTGAAGGTGTCTGCATAAACCCCCTGAGGGAACTGAGCCTGGGAGGTGGCCCTGCCCCCACCCAAGCACCACAACTTAAGCTTACATTGAATACCAGCGGAAACTGCCACTGAAAGCCCATTTGAATCTCAGACTCCAAGCACTAGCTGGGCGGATCTAGGCGGGAGTGGACAGGAATCTCAGAACTCAAGTAACTGGCTGGGAAAATGTCCAGAAAAGGGAAGAAAAATAAGACTATAGAGAGCTACTTTGATAGGGTACATATGTTCCCACCTTTCAATTCTGATGAGGAGGAAATATTCTTACCATCAGGGAAAGATGTGGAGGCCAGGGCCTCTGTATGCCAGACATCCCAGGTGGATATCCAGTGTGCTCAGGCCATGGAAGAGCTCAAAAAGATTTTGAAAAGCAAGTTATACAGGTAGAGGAAAAACTGGGAAGAGAAATGACAGAGATGCAAGAAAAGCATGAAAAATGGGTCAATACTTTGGTAAAGGAGATGCAAAAAAATGCTGAAGAAAATAACACCTTGAAAAATAGGCTCACTTAATTGGCAAAAGAGGTTCAAAAAGCCAATGAGGAGAAGAATGCTTTCAAAAGCAGAATTAGCCAAATGGAAAAAGAGGTTCAAAAGCTTACTGAAGAAAATAGTTCTCTCAAAATTAGAATGGAACAGATGGAGTCTAACGACTTTACGAGAAACCAAGAAATCATCAAACAAAACCAAAAGAATGAAAAAATGGAAGAGAATGTGAAATATCTCATGGGAAAAACAACTGACATGGAAAATAGATCCAGGAGAGAAAATATAAATATTATGGGACTACCTGAAAGCCATGACCAAAAAAGAGCCTAGACATCATCTTCCATGAAATTATCGAGGAAAACTGCCCTTATATTCTACAACCAGAGGGCAAAATAAGTATTGAAAGAATCCATCGATCACCACCTGAAAGAGATCCAAAAAGAGAAACTCCTAGGAACATTGTGGTCAAATTCCAGAATTCCCAGGTGAAGGAGAAAATATTGTAAGCAGCTAGAAAGAAACAATTCCAGTATTGTGGAAATAAAATCAGGATAACTTAATATCTAGCAATTTCTACATTAAGGGATAGAAGGGCATGGAATAGGATATTCCAGAAGTCAAAGGAACTAGGACTCAAGAATCACATACCCAGCTAAACTGAGTATAATACTTCAGGGGAAAATATGGTATTTCAATGAAACAGAGGACTTTCAAGCATTCTTGATGAAAAGACCAGAGCTGAAAAGAAAATTTGACTTTCAAACACAAGAATGAGAAGAAGCATGAAAAAGTAAACAGCAAGGAGAAGTCATAAGGGACTTAACAAAAGTGAACTGTTTACCTTCCTACATGGAAAGACAATATTTGTAACTCTTAAAACTTTTCAGTATCTGGGTAGTTTGTGGGACCACACACACACACATACACATACACACACACATACACGTGTGCACGCACACACACATACACACATGCATGCACATACAGAGACAGAGAGCAAAGAGTGAATTGAATAGGATGGGATCATATCTTAAAAGAAATTAAGGTAAATGGTGAGAGAGAAATGTAGTGGAAGGAAAGAGGGTGAAATGGAATGGGGGTAAATTATATTTCATTGAAGAGGCAAGCAGGAGACTTTTTAGTGGAGGGAAAAAGAGGAGAGCTGAGAAAAAAACAAGAAGTTTACCCTCATCACATTCAACTAAAGGAAGGAATAAAATGCACACTCATCTTGGTGTGAAAATCTATCTTACAATACAGGAAAGTTGGGGAGAAGGAGATAAGCAAGGTGGGGGGGATGATGGAAGGGAGGGCAATGGGAGAAGGGAGCAATTTGAAGTCAATACTCAGAGAGAGACAGGATCAAAAGACAGAATAGAAACTATGGGGGGCAGGAGAGGATGGAGGGAAATACAGTTAGTCTTACACAACATGACTATTATCGAAGTCATTTGCAAAACTACACAGGATACTGAATTGCCTGCCTTCGCAAAGGGAATGGGTGGAGAGGGAAGGATGGGGAGAATTTGGAACTCAAAGTTTTAGGAACAACTGTTGAGTATTGTTGTTGCTACTAGGAAATAAGAAATACAGTTAATGGGGAATAGAAAGTCATCTGGCCCTACAGGACAAAAGAGAAGATGGGGACAAGAGAAAGGAGGGATGATAGAAGAGAAGGCAGATTGGTGATAGGGGAAATTAGAATGCTTGGTGTATTGGCATGGGGGGAGGGTCCCAAGGGGAGAAAGTTTGGGAGCCAAAATTTTGGGAAAATATATGTAAAAAGTTAAATAAATACATTTATATTTAAAAAAATGACAATTCTACCTAAATTAATTTATTTATTTAGTGCTATATCAATTAAACTATCAGATAATTATTTTGTAGAGCTGGATAAAATAATATCAAAATTCATCTGGAAGAACAAAAGGTTCAGAACATCAAAGGGACTAATGAAAAGAAATGCTAGGGAAAGTGGCTTAGTGCTACCAGATCTCAAATTGTATTATAAAGCAGCAATTATCAAAACCACTTGGTAGTGGCTAAGAAATAGAGGATTAGACAAATGGAATACACTTGGCACTCAAGACACAGTAGGCAAGGAATATAGGAACCTCCTGTTTGATAAACCAAAGGACCCCAGCTTCTGGGGTATGAACTCACTGTTTGACAAAAATTGCTGGGAAAACTGGCTATCAGTGTGGCCGAAACTAGGCATAGATCCATGCCTGACTCCATGGACAAGAATAAAGTCCAAATGGGTACACGATCTAGGTATAAAGATTGGTACCATGAACAAACTGGAGGAGCAAGGAATAGTGCATGTATCAGATTTATGGAGAAAGAAAGAATTTTTTTATTAATTAAGAGATAGAAAGCATTATGAAATGCAAGATGGATAATTTTGATTACATTAAACTTAAAAGTTTTTGCATAACCAAACCCAATGAAACCAAAATTTGGAGGGATGTAGTAAATTAGGAAAGAATTTTTCCAGCTAATCTCTGGTATAAAGGTCTCATTTCCAGAATATATAGAGAACTGTCTCAAATGTACAACTATACCAGTCGTTCCCCACTTGACAAGTGGTCGAAGTATATGAACAGGCAATTTTCAGAAGAAGAAATTAAAGATTTCTATAATCATATGAAAAATTGCTCTAAATCGCTTTTGATTAGAGAGATGCAAATCAAAACAACTCTGAGGTACCACATCACACCTATAAGATTGGCAAACATGACAGAACAGGAAAATGATAAATGTTGGAGAGGTTGTGGGAGAGTTGGAATACTAATTCATTGTTGGTAGTGCTGTGACTCATCCATTCCTTCTGGAGAGCAGTTTGGAGGTATGCACAAAGGGCTACAAAAATGTGCATACCCTTTGACTCAGCAATATTGCTACTAGGACTGTATTCCCCAGATATCATGAAAATGGGAAAGGGTCCCACATGTACAAAACTATTTATAGGAGCACTCTTTGTAGTTGCCAAAAACTGTAAATCAAGGGGATGCCCATCCATTGGGGAATGGCTGAATAAATTATGGTATATGAATGTAATGGAGTACTTTTGCACCATAAGAAATGATGAACAATAAGACTCCAGGGAAGCCTGGAAGGACTTATATGATCTGATGCTGAGTGAAAGGAGCAGAGCCAAGAGAACTTTATGAACAGCAATGACCACAGTGTGTGAGAGTTTTTTCTGGTAGACTTGGAACTTTGTAATAACACAAGAATTAAAAAAAAAAATCCCAATGGTTTTCTAAGGCAAAATGCCTTCCACACTCAGAGAAAAAACTATGAAATTCATTCACAGAATGTAGCGGATCATGTTTGTGTATGTGTCTTTGTGTGTATTATCTTTTGATTTGTTATAAGATTTCTTCCATTTATTTTAGCTCATCTACATAGCATAACTATAGTGAAAATGTATTCAATAGTAAAGTATATGTAGATCCTATATAGAATTGTATACCATCTTGTGGAGGGAGGGGAGTGGTGGGGGGTAGGTTTGGGGGGGGTAAAAATCTAAGTTGTATGGTAGTTATTGTAGAACATTAAAAAAATTAAAAAAAAAATTCCTGAACCTCAAATTAAAAAGAAAAGACTTCATTTATTGAGCATATAGGAAAACAGTCAAATTTATGGTAATAAGAGCCATTCCTTAATAGATGAATGGTCTAAGCATATGTATAGGCAATTTTCAGATAATCAAAGGTTTCTAGGCATGCAAAAACACGTTCTCAAATACTATTGATGAGAGAATGCAAATTAAAACAATTTGAGCTGCCACCACATACCCATAAGGCTGGCTAATATGACAAAAAAGGAAAATTGACAAATATTGGATAGAAAGTGGGAGAATTGAATTACTAATGTACTATTGGTGAAACAGTATACTGATTCAACCATTCTGGAGTGCAGTTTCAAAGTATGCCCAAAAGGCTATGAAATCATGCAGAGTCTTTTACTAAGCAATTACATTACAAGGTGTATATTCTAAAGATATTTTAAATAAAAGAAAAGGACCTTTGCATACAAAAATATTTATTGCAGCTCTTTTAGTGGTAAGATTCAGACACTGAGGAGATGTGTATCAATTGAGGAAAAGATAGACAAGTTATTGCTCATGATTCTAGTGGAATAGTTTTGTGCTTTAAGAAATTATGAACAGGATGCTCTCAGAAAAAGTGGACAGACTTACATGAACTGATGCAAAACTAAATGTGCAAAACCAAGAGAATACTCTATATAATAACAGCAATGTTGTATGATGATCTGCTATTAATAACTTAGTTATTCTCAACAACAGAGTGATTGAAGACAGCTAAGTAGAATTTATTATGAAAGGTGTCATCTATTTCCGGAGAAGAACTGGTTGAGTCAGAATAAAAACCAAATGTACTTTTTTTAAACTTTCTTTTTCTTATTTTTGTTTGTCTGTGTTTTCTTACATGAAGTGACTTTCACGGAAATATATTTTCCATGATTATGTGTATATAAACTATGTCAGATTGTTTATGTTCTTAATAGGGCAGATGGGAAGGAGAGAGAAAATTTTCGAACTCAAAATTAAAAAAAAAAGTTTAAATAGCTTTTACATCTAATTAGGAAAAATAAAATGTTAAGCAAGATATTGAAAGAATTTATCAATAAGTGGGAGTAAAGACAAAAGAAAGCTTAGCATTTGAGGAATTGACAATGGAGAAAAGACTCTTTCAGAATATCAAAGACCTAAACATAATTGTAGGTGGAGGAGAGTAGGTTCTACTTAACAAATAAAATACTTTTTTCTCATAATTAACATTGTTATTTTTTCTAAGTGAGTTACATGAAGTGAATCATAGGAAGGGATGCTGGAACGTCAGTGCTGAAAGTGATAAAAGAGATAATGTAGTTCAACCCACTCATTTTATAAATTAAGCTAAATATTTTATTGGGAAAATATATTATTTCAAAAATATTAAAATAGTTATACCTGGAAAAGTCTTAGGGATTATCTTTTCTAAATCACTGATTTACAGATAAATAAACTTACTTGCAAAGATGAAGTATCTTTCTCCTTGTGATGAAGTAGCTTCTCAATGAACTTGGAGCAATTCTTACTTTACATAGCAATAATGCTTGTATAATGAAGAGGATATAGAATTTCTTAAAACAGCAACAAGCCTGAACTCATCCTTTTATTTAAGACTAGAAGAATTGCATTTTCCTCTCTCATGTTATATTCTCCCATCAAGGGTGAAAAATTGACATAGGTACCGGTGAGAGCTATGGCTGAGGTATTGTAATGGTAAGTAAAATAAGACCTTTCTCTGTTTTTGTTTTGGTTTAATCAAGAAGAATAATGACTCTATTTCTTCCAGGATCCATGACCATTTAGACTGTAAGGCCAAGGATCCTTGAAGGGTGGATTGTAATGGAAAGCAAAGTAGGATCTTTTGCTGTTTTTGTTTTAGTATAATAAAGTGCATCTGATTGAATATTGTCTTTCTCAACCAAGAGTCTCTACTCAGAGTAGATAAACAAGAGTTTCTTTAAGTAAAAATGTTATATGTATTTGTAATGTTAATTATTTTAATGTGATTAAAGATCTTCCTAACCAATGAATGGACTTCCCTATTAAGAGGAATTTGATTAGGGAAGGTTTGTAGGAAGGCCCACACCTTTTCTTAATGAGGCACTGTTTCTGAAGGGTTGTGATGCCCTATGGATCCAAAAAAATGTATGCATACTCTGAGGGTGGAGTTTTACTTTGGTGCTTACTGCCTGGAAGTGTTTGTTTGAACAGATGGAACTCTGGGACACTGCTAAGGATGCCCCAAGCTTTGAAAGCCCAGATATTGGTGCTTCTCTGTCTGGTAACTATGTAACTATGCAATGGTGAGACGATTAGAAGCATGTCTGCTGACTTTGATTTCTTTGTATTGTCTCTAAAATTCAGGGTGCTGACTTTTGCCCCTGAACTAAGTGAATGATGTTTGTGCTTGATTAAAGGAGGGCCCCCTGTGTATGCCTGCATACTTGCTGATATATGTATACATTAGATAGATACTTATCTGATTCACTCTTTAGAACACTAACTTTTTAGAATCTAAATCATCTACCAGAGGCATTACCTAAAGAAGAAGATACCACTTAACATTACTCTTCCATCAAAGACAGAAATACAAATCTACTATGCCTTTGTAAAAGGGACTGGAATGTCAAATGACACATAATGTCATGAGGACCATACTCTATACAGCAAGAGGAAAAAAAAAACTGATCACTATAGACTGGAACTTTGAGTGGGGGTAGGGAGAGGACTTCACATATGATTTCCATGTTGGAGGGAATTTCCAATTGCAAACCTTGTTTATTACTTCTGACTATTGACTCACCAACAATTTATACTTTTGAAATTTCTTGAGGGCACTGAGCAATTAAGTGAGTTCTTCATGGTCACACAGCTAGATAAAGCCTTAAAAAGCAAGTCTTCCAATTTGGAGCTTATGGAAGTAATTGCTGAAAACTAAAAACAAATAAGTCAATTAATTTCAAAAGAAACATAAGACAGACTAAAGCATTTTAATATTAAGAAAGAATAAATAGTTCATTGTCATAATTTCAGATTCCACATCACAAGTAACTATCAGAAAACCATGACTTGTCAAGTTGTGGTGTAGGGTAAAAGAATATTCACAATTGTCTAAAAAGTCTAATAAAATAATTCTCCCTTTTCCACCTAAAAATCTGTGTGAGACCAGATTTTCTTCATGTAATTTAATCAGTGTATAAGCAGATATGAGATTCTAGCTGTCTTTTATTAAATCAGACATTAAAAATTTGCAAAAATTTTGAAAACAAAACAAGTCTTTCTGAATTCAAGGCTAGACTTCAATCTAGTGGGGCATAAACATTTTCATAAATTAAATAAATAATATTAGATATTGGATATTTTTCATTGTTTTCTCATAGGACGCATGAGTTACTCATTTTGAATCAGGCATTTATCACTGTTTTTGTGCTGGTGCATGATTTCTTCAGTAATATATTTGATTGTTATTATTTTGAAATGAAAAGAATTGTCCCTCTATCCATACCACATCTGAAATTGTTTAATCCTTAAACTTTATCATCCTTTTGGAACCAGTTTCATGGTTCAGTATGAATACCATAAGAAAAAATTTGAATCTTTAATTCTATCATATGTACCCACTTTAAGAAAGTCAATCAGAAAATTGGCTACTGCCACCTAAAAAATTTGACACTGAAGCATAAGACACTTTTTCTATTCCTGAAAGAATTTACAATACATTTAGTAGCTGAAATAAAGTACCCTATCCTTCAACAGATACTATTCTATTACTTTAATAAATGAAAATGTAGACAAATAAATTTCTGTAGTTATCTTGAAAGTAAAATTCAAGGAAACTCAATAAGAAGTTCTTTATCTGTATTTACATGGCAGTGATGCTCTAACAACTGAGCTCATTATGCTTGTAAAACATGGACAGTCTACCATTGCCTTTGCCAGGAAACTAATTGCTTCCATTTGAACTGTCTTAGGAAGATTCTGAGGATCACCTGGCAGGAAAAGTACCAGACGCTGAAGTTTTTGCTTGAGTTGAACTGCCAAGTGTTCAAACTATGCTTTAGAGAGCAAAACTGTGATGTGCTGGCCACGTTGCTCAAATGCAAAATGTACACTTGCCAAAAAGACTATTTTGTGGAGAACTTGCATGGGGCGGGTTATCACACAGAGATCAGAAGAAGCAACACAAGGACACTCTCAAGATATCTTTCAAGAACTTTGGATTTGACTGTGTAACATGGGAGACAATGGCACAGGAATTCTCAGCATGGCATGCCCACATCAGAAAGGGTGCACTCCTTGAGTAAAGCAGAGTTGCGACAGCACAAAGTAAAGGCAGGATGTGTACATTTGGGATATCTACCCCAAATATTCACGTAGATTGTCTGTGCCCAATTTGTGGTAGAGCATTCTGAACTCCGGTTGGTCTGATCAGCCACATTCAGACACACTGAAATTTCACTTCATTATGGTGATGTCATTTTAGTCCTTTTCGAAGACAAAGAACAACAATTAACATGTTAATTTAACTTTGCTTCTTAATGGGAAAATCTTCCCCACACATTAGTGGACCTGCCCACACCTTTTTGTTAATTTTCTAATGAGACACTAGTTCTCAAGAATTGTGATGATCTCTGACTCTGAAAAATGTGTAAATACATTGAGGAGAGGTAGGGTTTAGTCTTTGGAAGAATATTTAGAGGCAAGATTAAACTCTGGGAAGTTGCTAAGAAGTTCCTTGGCTTTGTAAAGCCAGATGTTGGGGCTTCTCTCTCTGTTAACAATGTATGTATGATCAGACAGATCTGACTCTTCATCTGTGATGTACACATTACTTATTCTCAAGCAAGTGGAAGAACTGTCTGTTGATCTTGATTTCTCTGAAGTTCAGGGTGCTGACATTTCCCCCTGAACTAAGTGAATGATACATGTCCTTGATTAAAGTAATTAACTACTCAAATCTGTTTTCCTTTTAGAAAAGCAAATCTAAAAATCTCTGATAGCAGGCCCTCCTGTATATATTGGGGTGCTTATTTTACATCTGCCTGGTCATCACATCTTATACCAAAGTGTATTCTATTATATTTTCTTACCAAAATTTGTTGCACCATTCCACAATTGATAGGTATTCCCTCAATATTATTTGGATGAGTTTTGCCAAATCATCTATATTCTTAACCGCATTTGGTTTAAAAAAAAAATTCCTACTTTGAGAGGTGCTAGAATGGAGGTGTGCTGGCCATGATTTAGTCAATATAGGAAACACTTCATTTGGAAAATCCTTCTACACAGCGGGGATTGTTGATTTATCTGTAACATGTAATGTTTAGGATTTACTTTGTGGTAACTGAGAGGCTAAATGATCTAGGCAAAATTATCACATAATCAGTAAATGTCACTGGAAAGATTTGAGCTCAAGTTTTCCTGGCTCTAAGACAGTCTCTCATCCATTAGACAGCACTATCTCTCAAGTCTTTTTTTGTTATTTATTCATTTATTTTTAGGTTGCAACATTCATTTCCACAAAATTTTGAATTCTAAATTTTCACCCCATCTTTCATCTCCCTCACCCCAAAACAATGTGCATTCTTATTGCCCCTTCACCCAATATGATCTCCCTTCTATAACACACACTCCTCTTATTCCCTTCCCCTCTGTTTTCTTGTAGGGAAAAACAGATTTCTATTCCCCATTGTATGGATTTCTTATTTTCCAGTTGCATTAAAAAACATTCTTTTTAAAACCTCGAGTTCCAAATTCTCCCCCTCTCTCCCCAGGCACCCCCATCAAGAAGCTAAGCAATTTCATGTACATTATACCAATGGAGTCATGTAAAACACTTACATAAGAGCCATGTGTGAAATACTAATTATATTTTCCTCCTCCTATCCTGACCCCATTTATTCTATTCTCTCTTTTCTCCCTGTCTCTCCTCAAAAATATTTACTTCTGATTGCCCTACATTTTCTCCTTCTTTTCCTATAGGATAAAAAAGATTTATATATCCACTGGAGTGTGTATGTTATTCTCTCCTTGAACCAAATCTGATGAGAGTAAGTTTCATTCATTCCTTCTCTCATCTCTGCTTTTCTGCTCCATAATAAAAACTTTTCCTTGCCTTTTTTACAGGAGATAGTTTACTCCATTCTGTTTCTCCCTTTCTCCTCCCAATATATTCCTCTCTCACCCCCTAATTTTCCCAAACATCATCCCATTCTGCCATCTGTCTCTCTCCCCCCATCTGTCTCTGTCTCTCTGTCTCTCTCTGTGTGTATATATATATATATATATATGCACACACATACACGTGTATGTGTGTGTGAGTATGTGTGTGTGTGTGTGTGTTCCCTCAAACTACCCTAAGACTGAAAAAAACAAAACTATTATATTTTCATGTAGGAATGTAAACAGTTCTACTTTATTAAGTCCATTATGGTTTCTCTTTCCTGTTTACCTTTTCATGCTTCTCTTGAATCTTGTATTTGACAATCAAAGTTCTATTCAGTTCTGCTCTTTTTTTTAAAATCAAGAATGCTTGCAATGCCTCTATTTCATTGAATTTTCATTTCCCCCCTTGAATTATGATACTCAGTTTTACTGTGTAGGTGATTTTTGGTTTTAACCCTACCTCTTTTGACCTCCAGAATATCATATTCCAAGTCTTCTGATCCTTTAATGTAGAATCTACTAGATCTTGTGTTATTTTGAATCTATTTCCAAAACACATGAATTGTTTCTTTCTGGCAACTTGAAATATTTTCTCCTTGAACTGGGAACTCTGGAATTTGCCTACCTCATTACTATGAGTTTTCCTTTTGGGGTCTCTTTCACTGGGAAATCAGTAGCTTACTTCAGTATCTATTTTACTTTCTAATTCTAGAATATCAAGGTAGTTTTTCTTAATAATTTCTTGAAAGGGACTGGCTAGGCTCTTTATTTTCTTTTTGATCATGACTTTCAGACAGTTCAATAATTTGTAAGCTATTTCTACTGAATCTATTTTCCAAGTCAATTTTTTTCCAATGTGATATTTCACATTGTCTTCTATTTTTTCATTCTTTTTTTGTTTACAATTTCTTAATTTTTCATTAAGTCTTTACCATTCATATGCTACATTCTAATTATGAAGGAATTATTTTCTTCAGTGAGCTGTTGGAACCTATTTTTCCATCCAGTCAGATCTACTCTTTAAGGCATTTTAATTTACCTAATTGACCTTTTGAGTTCTTTTGTGATTTAGGTCAATTTATTTTTTAAATGTATTTATTTGTTTTTATTTTTCAACATTCATTTCCAAAAGATTTTAAGTCCCAATTTTTTCCCATTCCTCCCCTCTACCCACCACAAAGCAACATATATTCTGATTACACTTTCCCCCAATCCACCCTCCCTTCTCTCATACCCCTCTCTTCTCTCAGTTGCATCCCCTCTGTTTTCTTGTAGGACAAGATTGATTTCTATACCATTTTGCCTCTATATTTTACTTGCCAGTTGCATGTAAAGGCAATTTCTTACAATCGTTTTTAAAACTTCTCTCACTTCCTCCCTTCCTTCTGATGCCCACTGAGAAGGCAAGCAATTCAATATATGTTATTCATTTGTAGTTATGTGAAGACTTCAATAGTAGTCATGTTTTGTAAGGCTAGCTATATTTTCCTCCATCCAATCCTGTTCCTAATTTACTCTATTCTCTATTTTGGCCCTATGCCTCCTCAAAAGAATTTATTTCTAATTATGGTCTCCTTTCATTTGCCCTCCCTTCTATTCTCCCCCCCCCCCCCCCCCCCGCCACTTATCCCCTTCTCCCCTAATTTCCTGTGGTGTAAGATAGATTTTCATATCAAATTGAGAGTGAATGTTTTTCCCTCCTTAATTCAAATAAGATGAGAGTAAGGTTCACTTATTCCATCTTACTTACTCCCTCTTCCTTTCCATTGAAAAAGATTTTTCTTGCCTCTTTTATATGAGATAATTTGTCTCAATTTCTACCTTCTCCCCTCAATATATTCCTCTTTCATCTCTTAACTTTATTGTTTTTAAATATAATTCCTTTCTATTCAACTCAGCCTGTGCCCTCTGTCTATATGGATATAATTCCTCCAACTACCCAAATGCTGAGAAAAGTCTCAAAAGTTACCAATAGTGTCTTTCCATGTAGGAATGCAAACAGTTCAGCCTAATAAGCCCCTTATGATTTCTCTTTCCTCTTTAGCTTTTCATGTTTCTCTTGATTCTTGAGTTTGAGAGTCAAATTTTCTATTTTTTGCTCTGGTCTTTTCATTTAGAATGCTTGAAAGTCCTCTGTTTCATAGAATGACCATTTTACCCTTGAAATACTACACTCAGTTTAGCTTGGTAGGTAATTTGTGGTTTTAATCCTAGTTCCTTTGACTTCTGAAATATCATATTCCAAGCTCAAGGCATTATCAAGACAGTTTGTCTTGATAATTACTTGAAAGATGATGTTTAGGGTGTTTTTTTGATCATGGGTTTGAGCTAATCCCATAATTTAAAAATTGTCTCTCTTGGATCTAATTTCCAGGTCAGTTGTTTTTCCAATGAGATATTTCACATTACCTGCTCTTTTTTTTTTTTTATTCTTTTGATTTTGTTCTATGAATTCTTAATTTTTCATAATGTCATTAGCTTTCATCTGGTTCATTCTAATCTTTAAGAAGTTATTTTCTTCAGTGAAGTTTTGGACCTCCTTTTCCCTCTGGCCAATTCTTTTACAGCATACTTCTCTTCATTGGTTTTTTGTATGTCTTTTATCATTTGGGTTAGTCTATTTTTTAGTGTCATTTTCTTCAGTATCTTTTTGGGTCTCTTTCAGGAAGTAGTTGACTTATTTTTCATAAGTTTCTTGCATCACTCTCAAATTCAGTAAACAGGATATATGGAAAAAGACTCTTTGTGCACCCAGAGAAATCTCTGATAAATAGAATTAGATATATAATGGTTTTACACACACACACACACACACACACACACACACACACACACACACACATACATATTTGTATTTAATGATAGCCATCTCCAAGGTAGGTAGGGGATAAGAAAGGGAAAAAATTAAATTTACTTGATAAATTACATATTTAAACAGTAAGAAATTGAACATATGAGCTTTTCTGTTTTAAGTTCAATCATTTTTTTATTGTTCTACTATTATGGAAATACTTGTTTTATTTCATAAATATAAAAAAATGTGCTTATGATATTTCTGAATTTTGTTACCTTGGACAAGTTAGTAAACATCACTGAGCATCAGTTTCTTTAGCTGGATAATGAGAGAATTGAACCAGTTCCATGAATTCTATTCCACCTCTCTATCTAGAAATATCATCAAACTTTCAAAAGGGCTGTAAGCTCCTTTTTGGTAAGGTCCATTCCATTTTTGTATTTACATCCTTAGTAAACAAAAGAGAACCTTGGAACTACTAAAACCTATATTTTAAAATTTAATTTAATGTTTCAATATCCCCTCTCTCCTAGTTTATCTATAGGGTGACAAATGACAAGGCAAAACTTTGTTACTATAAAGGAATAGCTTTTAATATTTCCTCCTACTTCCTTCATCCCAAATCAGCATCATCCTTTGCAAATCTCTGATAAATAACTCTCCCCAATTATTTTTAAACTCTACCCCAGTCATTTTCTACTTTTCTTTTTTTTTGCATCATAAGAAAAGAAATCACATACATGTTCTAAGATATAATTTTACAAAGTCTGTGCTCTGTCCAATTTTCTAATAGCTTTGAGTGCCTAATATAGTTCCTTCATTAAAGTCATAGAATGCTTGTCAGCACAAAATTGTCTCTTTCTTTCTCTGTCCTCCTCCTTTTTCAACCTTAGCTCCCTCTCTTTTCTTCTTTTAAAATGCATTTAGCTCCTGAGACAGCTCTTAAACTCCCTGCCCCATCCCAGAGCCAATAGCTAAGCTTTTCAGAAACCAAACTCATTTAACTTACTGGGGTTTTTTGCCTCATAATATATGATAGTATCTCTTATTTAGCTTTCTCTTAATGGAGACAGATGATTGAGTAATACATTCAATATTCTATATATATATATATTAATTTATTACAGTACTTTGCTTTCTATCATGCTGATCTAACAGAATTTTTCATTTCATCACTTCTTTATTTTTATTCTACCTCAAATGATTTTAATATATTCCTAAGGAGTAAATTAAACATATGTTTTGCTAAAAATCATATAGCAATGTTCCAAAAATACTTATGCAAAATGTTCCATGTGTGTATACAACCCCTTCCATTTTATTCATTTATATGATTCACTTATAAGGGAAAAAAATTATGTTTTTGGAATGTCATAATTTTGTTTCTCTACAACTACAATGAAAATTATAGTGTTTTTCAATATTAAAGGTTTTATTTAACAAAGAGTCTTGAATTTGAATTCATTGCCCTGCCCAGTCTTGGTCCAAGAGAACAGATGATGAAACTCAAGAGAAATGTTACATACAATTTTAATTGAAGTTTATTTTTATCAGTTACTTCTGTGTCCCTATCCTTTAACATGAACAAGTTCAACAGGAAGTTTAGTGGAGGAAAAATTAAAAGAAACAAACCCATAAATATATTCTTTAAACTAAGATGCATCTAGACTAGAGCCTGTCTAATGCTATGTGATAGTCTGGCTAGTAGTTACTTTTTAATCCTTTTTTTTCCGCGTGGATAAATAGAGTGAACACTAATGATTTCATGTATCTTTTCAGAGATTCTCTAGTATTTATAGGTTTGATGGGTCAGTACAAAATCAATTGCAAAGAACATCTTGATAACCTGGTAATGATAGGTATTTCTTCACTTTGGACTCTGAACTGGGCACCTTCAAGACAACGATGAACAACTTTAGTGCTCATGCTTCTCTCAGTTTGGTGTTTTCCTTGATATTAGTGTAGGAGTAGGTGATTGGAGGAACTCCTAATTTGCTAAGTGGGATAACTTTCATGAAGAAAAAAAGGTGTGCTAATACCTTTGATGAGCACATGTGCCAGGCCGGGACCCAGTCACATTCTGATTGCTTCCCAGCAACAGGAAGCTTGTTTGATGTTGTCAATTAAAAAATTAAAAGTCCATCTTATCCTCCCATGTCCTGCAGAAAAATGCTAGTGTTGGAAGGGCAAAGTGTTCTTCTCTCACCCTGCCAATATTCACTGAATGTAAAAAAAAAAGAAAAGAAAATAGAAGAAAAAAAGAAGAGAGAGAGAGAGAGAGAGAGAGAGAGAGAGAGAGAGAGAGAGAGAGAGAGAGAGAGAGAGAGATGAGTAATAGGGAAGGGTCCAAAACAAAAGTAGATTACAAAGGAGTCAGATTACATTTGCATTTTAAGGGAAGGAGTCAGTCCAACAAGTCAAGATTTGTAGCACTTACTAAGTTGATAAAGCATAGTTCATAAATTTTTCTGCTTTTTTAGCGATTAATATGTCTGGCATGATCCTTACATATGGATGGAAGATAATTTGCTTGAGAGGAGATTTTATAGGTCACTTTTTTATCTATTAAATTGAAGGTAATTTGGGAGAGCATCCCAGGCATGCAAGACAGGGAAAATCCCTGGAGTCAGGACATGAAATGTCTTTATTTTTGGAACATAAAGGAATTCCACTATTAATTAAAGATTACATTGTAGGGTGGGAGCATAAAGTATACAAAGACTGGAAAAGTCAGGAAAGGGGCTACAATATGAAGGGCTTTGGAATCCAAACAGAAAATTTTTATATTTGATTCTTGATGTGGTAATGAGTCAATGGAGTTTACTGAGTAAGTGAAGAGAGTGAGATGGTCAAATCTGTTCCTTAGGAAAAATTACTTGATGGATAAATGAAAATGGACTCAAATAAGGAGAAATTTGTGAGAGTAAGACTTCCCAGGAGGGTATTTCACAAATCTAAATGTAAAGAGATGGGAACCATGCATGGTGCCAATATGAGGAGAAGAGGGGTATAAAAAAGAAATGCTTTAAAGGTAAAATCAACAAGTCATGTCAATATATTGTAAAGGGGGTGGGAGGAAGATGAGAGAAATGAGTTGAGGTGTTAGTGTGAGAAAGTAGAATGATGGTCATGCCCTTGATGGTAATAAGCAAGTTTGGAAAGGGAACAGATCTTTGTTTTGGGAAAAAAATTAGTTTAATTGTGGAAATGATGAGTTAAGATGTCAGCAGGACATACAATTCAAGGTGTCAAATAGGTTATTAAGGATTACAGCCCAAAGTCCAGCAGAGTGTCCAGGTAAGCAGATATGAGAATCATCAACTTAGAGGTGCAACCATGTGGGCTGATTAGATCACCACATGAAATACTATAAAGGGACAAGAGAAGAGGATCTAGGTGAGAGTCCTGTGGAAAACCCAAGATTAGTAGATGGGACCAGGATAAATATCCAGGAGAGGAAAACTGGAAGGAAATATTAGACTGGAAGAAAACCAAAAGAAATTAGTGTCTCAAAAACCTAGAGATAAGAGGCTAGTAAGGAGAAGAAAGTAACTGACAGTGTCAGAAGCATCAAAGAGGTCACGAAGAAAAATGGTTGAAAAGAAAGACTAAAAAACAGAACAGAACATAAATTAGAATACACCTTTCTTACTCCCTTTACCTTATGCTTGAGGGGGTCTCTGATACTTGCCCAGAACTATGACTCTAGGTGTAGGCTCTCAGAGTGTGAGCCCTCATAATTGGTATACATAAATTTTTCATTCTTGACGTTTATATTGACAATAGCAATAGAAGAAAAATGTCAATACAAAATCAATAGCCTTCCCAAAACTCAGTTCTCCAACCTTACTCCCCCAAACATTTTCCTCACTATTTGTCAAATCTATTTACAATTTCTCATTTGAGACCTATTTTTTACGTCTAATGACTTCCTCTTCTTTGACCTTTAACTTCCTTATGGTTAGAATTAGGTTAGAGTAGTTGATCTTTAAGAATCCTTTTAGTTTGCAAATTTCTTAAATCTTGATACTGTCAAGAAATACCTAATTATGCAATAGGTATCATTATTTACAGAGAATATCATCTATCTGTCTATTTATCTCTATCTAGATGGTATCTATATATCTAGATTTTTTATCGAGGAATATTGAAATAATGAGGTAGATTAGCACAACTGACAAAGCACCAGTTTTGGAGTCAGGCAGATCTAAATTCAAGATCTGTTTCTAACCTGTGTATAATTGTGGAAAAGTAATTAAACCTCTCAGAAACCCAGGCAAGAGTCTAAGACTCAATTTCTAAGTTTAAGACTATCTTAGTAGTGGAAGTTTCTACATGAGATAGAGAAAAATAAAGAATATTAATCAGAGTATATGATGAAAAGGCTGTAACTTCATTCTCTCCCATTTATTATTGAAAAAATAGGTTTATATTTAATAGATATTGAACTGATATAATTTAACTCTGTTTAAAGAAAATTGTCCTAACAATTAGAGCTATTTAAAACTGAGATGATCTCCCTTATATGGTAATTTAGTTTTACCTTTGCTACTGCCTTCACCTTACAGGTAAATGGCATTTGGTCTGATATGTAGAGAGAGAGGATATAGATATTGAAGAGATTATTGTAAAGAGGAAGTTTATTTAAAGATTTGTTGAAGAAGTAGGCATATATTTCCCTTCCTTCTACTTGATTTTTGATTTTGTGACCATAGTTAAGAGGAATTTTAAAGAAGAGGAAAATAATATGTACATACCTGCATACATATACATACACATGCAATCTGCACACACAAAATCTTTTGGATGCATTTTATATAGAACTGCACTCAAAAGCAGTACGAGGTGGATTCAAATACACCCTCTCTGATTGGCGGAATGAACTTAGCGAAAGCACTTAACCTCCATGTATTCCAGAGAATTCTGTGAGAACCTAAGGCAAAGAATAGGTATCAAACTGCCCTGTTAGAGGGAGTTTCCCCATGTGGGAATTCCTTATACCTATGGCATCTAAGTTTTACTCTCTATCTCTGTCCCTATCTCTTTCATGTGTAATGGTGAAAAATATACACACACTTTAGAAATTTAGATAATAGTTTTTAGATTCCTCCCAAATAATGAGATTTCACAGCTATCTTAGTTCCCAAGTTCCTGTAGCTTTCCCCAGGACTCAGTTTTTGTAAAACTATATTGCTATGTTTGGGCTGTGAATATGCAATTGAAATTTCATTGAAAATGAGTAATTAGATCAATTGTTTCCCAATAATTCTTTTCAGTTATTGGATGCTTCTCAAATATTTTTTCCATGACTGATTGATTCGATTATAAGGAGTATGATTACTTCTCTTGCTATGTGAACAACAGTTCAAAAATAAATCACTAACCTACTGAAAAAGGAAATATTTCAAGCAAAGCCCATATATGCACCAAACAGATTTCATTTTGGAGATATCCTTGGTCATAATCAAAACAATGAGTTGACTATCATGAAAAAAAAATGTTGGTTTTAAATAGGTATCAAAAATTAATTGGTCAAGAAATATTGATTTAACACGTATTATGTGTCTAAGTGGGGCAGCTGGATGGGTTAGTGAGTGGATAGAGGAGTCTAGGAGTCAGGAAGACCTGAGTTCAAATCCAGACTCAGACATTTACTACTTGTGTGAATCTGAGCAAGTCACTTGCCCTCCATTTGCTTTATCAACTGTAGAAAGAAATATCAAACTATCCCAGTATCTCTTCCAAAAGTAGCAGGGATAATGTGATCCAGGGACCACAAAGAGTTGGACACAACGGAACATCTGAACAACATAATTTACAATAACCATAAAATTTCCCTCAATCTCATCATCAATTCTGATGGGGGGAAGGTCAAGGTTACAACAAGCTGTGATCCAGAACATTTAGAATGCAGCGGAGTATTGTCTGTGCCTTTCAGTCAACATGGAGTGGTATATACATTCTGAAGTTTAAAAATATATATATATATATATATATATGTACATATGCATACACACATATATGTGTTCAAACAAATTGTTGACATCATTTTATGAATGATAGTATCTCACATGTGGGATTTGCTTTTGTATGCATCATGTCATGGATTTCAAATGAGTAGAAAATTATATTATAGAAGTCACTATGTAAAGTGACACAAATTACACCTTCAATATTCTTTATCTAGTAAAATACAGAGAATTCACAATCTTGAAATGATTTCTAGAACAGTTTTCCATAATAATTATCTCCCTTCATTCATAAGAAATACCCATCCAATTGCTATTGTAATGAACTTTGGAAATTTGGAGCCAATGAGGAACACTACTGCTTATTAATTAGAATGGAGTTCTTTTCACTTTTGATGAATAATACAACTATCCCGACTACTTGAACACACATGAAACAGAATATGAAAGCATTACAACATAGAAGTTTTAACCCTTTCTATTGAATCTCTATTAAAATCATATTTTCTTTCTACTTTTTCTATTTTTTTCTTGCATTTTTATTCAAAATGATGCTTGATGATTATCTTAAAAATCATTTCAGAAAGAGTATATTTGAGTTTTGTCTTTTTTTATCCATAGAACTAACAGCCTGCTTCTAAGTTATTTTGCTTTCAATTCTCTGCCACTTTAGACAAATTAGACATTCACCATCTAATGACTATTAGATGCCTTTGAAGTATATGAATTAATTGACTTGAACATTTCTAACTTTTTTGATCTACTCAATTTTTACAGTAATACTTTGGTTTATCTGACATTAAAAAGACTTACAGAGCAAGGAGATTCAGTAACTACTTTTTCAATGCACTGTTTCAATGAATATTATGAATGATGCTGAGAGATATTTACTTTGAAGCAGGTTCCTACTATGTTATTTCTCTTATACAACTGCTTTGATAACATGAAAAAAATCATTTTTGTATTATAATTTGTAGCTTATATTTCCTCAAATGAGAGCTTCTGGAACAACATGATTTGTACCAGCACCTTTTCAAAAACATAGCTTAGAGGTCCTGGTCTTTTCATGACTAGACTAAAGGAGTAAACATATAACAAAGGCATTTAATTAAATAGGAAGAAATATAAAAAGAAAGGATCCATTCCAATTCATATATATATATATATATATATATAAAAGCATATTCTCCCACATTAGTAGTAGGGATATAGTACATATATCCAATATAATTTAAGGTCCTAGAACTAAGACCTGATTGAAATACATAAGAAGCACATATACTACTTTTATTTTCCTGAATAGATGCTGTTATTTGTAGGGTTGCTTTCTTTACTCTATTGGCACTTGTTGTCACTCTGCTAGGATGCGTCTGTCACCACCTACTGACTGGAATGTCATTTGTAAGAAAACTATTCCATACAGGGAGTAACAAAACTTTGAAAGTTCATAGTCTAAGACTCATTTCAGCTCTTTAGTTAAAACCTTGTAAATCCAGTGAGATTTCTTTAGGTCAATAATGTCTTTTGAACTTTTTTTTCTAGCAATGCCTGTCGTAGCCTGGTATTTGGAATGAATGACTGTCTATCATGTCCTTGATAGCTTATCTAGTTCTTTTGTTAGAGTCCTGGAGCTTCTTTTAGCAAAATTGGGAGTATCAAAGTGAACCTGTTGACATCTACCCATTCATTTCTATATTTGGACCCAAATTGCAAATCTTTTTTCTCAGTGTAGGATGAATATATTGCTTTCTTTATTAGATTCAAACTCTGGATCTACCAGTTGGCAGCCATATGTCCTTGAGAATGTCTGAAATTCTGAGCCTCATTTTTCTCATCTGAAAGAAAAAAAACTCTGTTAATCATACTGGCACTTTACATATTTGTGCAGGACAGTAAGAAGTAATTGTGCAATTATAGGACTATATAAATTTAAGTCGATTCCCCAACCTTTTTGCTATGAAACTCTCCCCTCATCATTACATCAATTCTTTATACCTAAATGACAGGTAATGAAGAGTTTGTTTCTGTGACAGTAGGTACCCCAGCGTATACTTTAGGACCTATTGCACAGGTTCTTAGATCTGCTTTTCTAAAAGGAAAGTAACTTTTGAGAGGTCAACAATCACTTCAATCAAGCACATATATCATTCATTTAGTTCAGGTGAAAAAGCTCCCTGAACTTCAGAAAACATACAAACAGAGAAATAACGACCAACAGACAGGGCTTCCAACAGTCTGACCATATGCAATACATGCATCACAGATCAACATAAAGATCCAAATGAGTATAAATACATGCATAGTTATCAGAGAGACAAGCAACAACGTCTGAGTTCTCAAAGTCACTGGCCTCCTTAGTGGCTACCCAGAGTCCTGTCTGGCCAAACACTTCCAATGACTAAACACCAATATAAAAACTCACCTCAGAGTATACATACACTTTTCAGAGCTTCAGGGCAAGAGCCTCTGACCCAGTGTATCAGTAGAAATTAACAAAAGATATTGAAGGCTATTAACAGGTGGGAAAGATCTTTAACTCTCCCCTCCATCTAGAATTAAGCTTAAATTAGCATTACAGTTTGAGGAAAGAGAATGGGGCCTCCATCTCTTCAAATCTTTGAACTTGGATTGTTTCTAAGAATCTCTTTGAGCTTTAGGCAATTTCGGTTTCCCGCTTCAAGAGAGAAGGTATACGATGTTATTTCAGATTACTGAAGGAAAAAACTCTGGAAAGAAGTCAGCATAAGATATTATGATAATTTTATTCCCTTGTTAAATCTATTTAGATAAGTTTTCAATCATTATAACAATAAAATGAAAGAACAATAGCAAGATAATAAAAATGATTCATCGAAAATGATAATGAGCCAGACTGGCTGCAAAGAAGAAATATATGGCGATCTTTTATACATACTTGTAGACATTTTGGACATTTGGTATAGATGAATCCATATAATGCCAGAATTCTTCAATGAATTTGTTAGTTTTTATGAACCATCCTTAAAAATATCCTTTTTTATAGATACTGTCTGGGAGTAGTGGGGACATAGTTTGGAAAATCCAGGTGCGGCAAAACAACAATAAAAACAGATATCAATTAACACGTTGCAAAAACATTAAAAAAAAAAACCTTTTGAATTTGTATTATCTGGCACTGTACTTAATGTTGTGAATTTTTGTCCCTTTTATCAAGCAGTACACATTCAGATGATTATATAGTTGAATGGGTCCTGCCTTGAATGTATCTCCTAAAAAAGGGAAATTGATGATAGAGGTTTGTATGTATATATGTCTTATTTACAAGTTATTCCTAAAAGGGAATATCTCCAAACATTGATAATTGAGTATTCTAGTAGATCAATGTATTATTAAATGATGAACCTGAATGATTGTCCTTTTGTTTCCAATCTACAGAAAATAGAATTAGAAAGCTGTGATACCAATTCTCTAGTATGAAGTTCAAGTACACTACTGAGAAATCCATAAAATAAGAGAGAGGCAGAATCATAAAGCATAGACCACAAAAAAACTAAACTAGACAAAGTAATGAAAAGGATATTTACTGTTTCTACCAGCCAAAGCATTATTATTTTCTACTATATGTTATACATGAATAGGTACACTGTTGACATCATCATCTTCTGTTATGAAAAAATAGTATCACTTTGATGCAAGTATCTTCGAAATCTTCAGCTCTAGATTTGAACCCTCACCTTCACACCAATCCCATATTTCTAAGTGTCTACACAAGATTCACACTTGGGCATTTTGCTATTTCTGTAAATTCCATATTTCTAAAGTTGAACTCAGCATCTTCTACAAATCTGGCTTCTGTACCAAAGCTCAAATCTCTCTGTGACTAGGAAAAAAAAATCTTTTACTTTCTCACATAAGGAATATTTTGGTCCTCTCTCTCCCACCTTTAAAATGACATATAATTTAAGTTCATTTTCTCTCCTTCTATCCACTATCTATTATGATTCCTCATTACACTAAACTTGAATGACTGTGACAGTCTGAACATTGGCACCCTAGATTCTAGTCCCAGTTGCTGCCAATCCTTCTGAAATAGAAAACCAAATTATTTGACAGTTCTGTTTTCATTCCTCTCTGTCACTGAATCTTGCTCAAATACCAGCAATGACTTCCCAGTATGTAATGAATTGAATCCATATCCTACTGCGTGATTCTGAAATCCTATCTTATTCCAGTTCCACTCAAAGTATTCAATCCTGTTTTTCACATTATTCTAAAAATTAGTCTCTGTTTTAATAAACATGTTATATTATCTCTACCCCAACAGACATCATGGTTATTCTGGACTGGATGATTTTTATTATGTTCTTCCATATCTTTGAGTGTCCAGTCATCACCTCAAATTATACTTAGTCATCTTCATGAGAAATGACTCTTTAGTAGACTAGAGGTCACTAGATCTTGATTATAATTAGAGATCCTCTTGACCACTAGTTTCATCGAAAGTAGAACTATACCAACATCCGGAATGGCCCTTAGATGTTATTTAGCTCAGTGCCGTTATTTTATAAATGACGACACTAATTCTCTGATCCTCAGAGATATCTAGATACTTGGTCAAAGATACAAATGAAAGAAGCAGAATTGGAAACAAGATCTTCTGATTCTCAAACCAGAAATCTTCACTCTGTTCAATTTTGGCTTTCACTCTTCAAATATTGCCTTCTGCTTTTCCATTTCATTAATTTCTTTTTGAACTTCTAATATCTTGTCAAATTCTGCCTTAATGGATGCTTCTCTAAATATCTAAATTTACACTAATTTTTTTTCCTTCTCTCAACCTACTTTCATTCACCCTTGATATCATACAGTGAATCTTGGAGGTAAAGGGGAAAGGGAAATTGTCCACATCAGTTTTCATAACATCTATTTCTGAAAGAAAAAACGGTCTCTTTCCATGCAAG
Source organism: Bettongia penicillata ogilbyi (assembly GCA_023548195.1). Classification (NCBI taxonomy): domain Eukaryota; kingdom Metazoa; phylum Chordata; class Mammalia; order Diprotodontia; family Potoroidae; genus Bettongia; species Bettongia penicillata. Next base: position 7,554,394 of record JAJHZJ010000470.1, on the reverse strand, counting down.
GAGATGCTCATAGTTTAGGGTAGCTGTATCTCCACAATGGTATTGTTGGCAGAACTGACAGCAATGAATGCTTATGGTTGTATAGAGTGATATATGAAGGCAAATCCTTTATTTTGGACAGTTTAATTCAAGCTATTCTATATGATGCAAAACTTCAAAGTTTAGAGATTTATACCCCCCCCCCCTTACTCCCTCTCTTCTAGTGTTTTGTCTCTGTTACTCATAAATGTATCTAAATCTTTGAAAAGTGATTTCCATTTGTATTCTTCCAACAATGCTTGGAGTAATGAGTCTCATAAGCTTAATCCATGTAAAGCTATAGAGTTAATCAGAATGGTCCTTGGAATTCTACAGCAGATGTAAGCTTTGTATGTTGTAGATTTTTAACCTTGGAAATAATAGAATTTTTCAGATTCCATCTAATAAATCAAACACAGACAGATTTACTAGTGAAAATAGAACTATAGTGTTTTAGAAAAATGGGATTGTGATACACATTGATCTTACCAGGTAAATTTTATCCAAAAAAACCAAAGTTGTTCTACCAGATCCCCATTTTGCATAAGAAATATAGGCGTAATGAAAAACAAACATTTACGTGAAGAAAAAAAAAAACTTTCAGACAGGAAAAGAGCTATAAGAAGACAACATCAATGGCCACCTGTTTGTTTTCTCTCTGGTGTTTCTATTCATAGACAGGAGCATAAATAGGATATGAACTGGTTATAATGGGTGAGCTCTCTCACTCAGTACCAACTGAGTCTTTGAAGCATAAATAGGGGAAAGATTATGATTTGAACACCCTTACTAATGAAGGGGCTTATATATCAGCTTAGTTGTGAAGACAGATAGGTCACTTGCTCAAGACGGAGGATGTCTTGTCAAATATCAGAGGCAAGAGGTAGGTTTTATAACAGAAGTGTGAATTAATACCAAGATTATGAAAGTTTAGAGAGGAAACAAAATGATGTGTTCTCAGCTAAGACAGGTGATCTAAAAGGATGAGAACAAATAAGATTTACCTTCAATTTGCATTGCACAGAATGATCAACACTATGGCTGCTAAACTAATCTTTGTAAAGCAGAGGTCTAACCATGCCACTTGTCTACATAAAATCTTTTTCTTGGCTTTCTGTTAAAATATAACATCCTCAGCATGATAGTTACCATGTGGCTTCTTTCAGTTTTACCATACGTACTATCTCTTACCCCTTCCTCTCATTTCACATTACAGTCAATGTAATCAAGTTGTCCAACTTTCTATGTCCTGATTTTATCCTCTTATTACCTTTTGAGAAGCTATTCCCCATGGCTAGAATTTTTCTCCCTCTTCATTTCCTCTTTCTTCAATCCTTCCTCCAGGATTCAATTCATTCATGACCTCCTCTGAGTAAGCTTTCCTGACCCCTTGCCTCACCACCCTTCCTGTCTCTCTTCTATGTTGGTTCACATTTATTTGTTTATATAGATAGAACACAATTTCATATCAAGAACGGTGAATTATTTAGCAGACATTTAATAAATATTTGTTATTTGAATTAAAATGAGTAGGTCCAACATCCTATAAAATACACTATACTTCCAGAAAAAAAAAATTCCCAAGGAAAAGAAGACAAAAAGTTTCCAAAAAGATTTCAGGTTGTTCTCCTTACTAAGAAAAATCCTTCTTCAAATCTCTTTCTAACATGCAAGAAGTGCTCCTGCAGCAATTTCCACTACTTTGGGTTCTTTCATCCAGTTGAGGGAGAAGATAAACTTTTGCATGGAGGCATTAAGAGTACCTTCAACTGTAATACAAAATACCACTTAGCCTTCTAAGTATTCTAGCACAGCATTCTAGAAGCTCTCTTTCTCTTGGCTTAGCATTCCAAAGTAGCTTTAGGTGGGATGTAATGTAATTTAAATACAGAGAAAAAATGCATGTTTTTAAAGGCTATCAAAAGCAAATTGCTATGATTTATAGGATTGTTATCAACATTCAAAAGAAAAATAATATTTTACCCAAGGGAGTATGAAGACATGACCAAAAGAAGAGTTGCTTAAGATGAATGTCCTTCAAGCTTGCATATTGAGGGGAATATTGTCCATGAAATGAAGTATTATTATTAAATTTCCAGTGTGAGAACTTGCATCTCAGAGTTACCAATTATAAAAAAAATATCAAACAAGGCTTGATTTCTTACTTTCATGATTTTTTGAAACTTAAAATTTGAATACTACAGATTAAAGTTGAAATTTAAATATGTATTTTCCTCCTAAGAGACTTTGGTTGTTACACATTTATCAGGGCACATCTGTGCTTTGTTCTATGAATATTTCTCGACCTTAGCAATAGTACAGTAAAGAGATTTTAAAAAATGAAGTCATCAGATTAGAGGCCAAGTAATTGTACTTTTGTATACCACCACCACCATTACTACTAATGCTACTACCACCACCAGCAGCAGCAGCATCAACAGCCATTTATATAGAGTTTTAAGAGATGCAAAGGGTTTAGCAACCATTATCTCATTTGAGCCCCATAATACTCCTGTAAATTTCATGCTGTTTAGTCAATTTCAATCTTGTACAAATCTTTGTAATACCATTTGGTGTTTTATTGGCAAAGATACTGAAGTAGCTTATCATTTCCTTCTCCAGATTACTTTACACATGAAGAAAATTAGTCAAACAGGGTTAAGTGACTTACCCAGGGACACACAGCTAGTATCAGAGACTGGATTTGAACTCAGGTCTTCCTTACTCCAGAGGGGGCAATCTGTCTACTACAACACCTGGTTGAACTACCCATATGAATAAGCCCAGTAAATCTAGAGTGAAAATTCTTCTACTGAAATATACTAGGGAAAGATTTAATTAAACATTTATTAAGCACCTAATATATGTTAAACAATATGTCTTATAAATATTATCTCATTTGATCCTCACAATAACCTTATGAAGAGGTACTATAATTAATTCGATTTTACAGTTGAGGTAACTAAGTCATTAAGGACACAAGTAATTTCTAAAGCTGGATTTTAACTCATGTCTTCCTGTCTGCAGGGCCATTATACTATTTGCAGTGTCAAACTAGGGTGTGCCTTTGGTCAAGTCATTTGTTTCTCTATCATACATATGCAAACACACATGCACACACACACACAAGAACATATATGTGTATAGGTAATCTGAGAGACAAAGGTGAAAATTAATACAAAACTGTAAAATCTTTGAAGTGTTATATAAAAGTCACCTCTTACACTGTCAAAAAATTGCTGGAGCAGACGAAGTTAGTAGGGGAAAAATGGATAGTGAGGAGACAGAATTTAAGAAATTCATCCCTTCTTCAGTATATGTAAGAAAATTAAAGGTGCTGTTACAACTACAAACTGTCTGAAGAGAGTTTTATTACACCTTTATATACACTGTTACAATAGGTAAAGAAATAGCTATTTTTTTTCCTCTTAAAGTATGATCATTACGGAAGCTTAGTAAATAGAAACAAACAAAAAATCAGGCTTTGGGAGGTATTAATTTCTTAAACATCTGATTTTTTTGCAGGGGACAAAAAATGGGACTGTGTTATTTATTTAATATTTTGGTTTGTTTAATAAAATGTCTATTAGATAATTGGATATTTTTTATTAGACCTTTGAGAATTAAGTCACTTTTATTACCTTAGTTGTCCTTCCACTGAAATAAAGTTGAAAGTGAAATCATTTGGAGGCAGAAGTAGAGCTGAGAGATTGTCCCATTCCATTCTCTCAAACTGTATTTTATTCTTTTGCCATCATTTTTCATATTGGGAGTAAACCCTTTTCTAGAGTCAGGAATTTTGTACATTAAAAGAACTTGACTTCTCAGTCTCATGCATGCCATTCTGACACCTGTGTTTCCTGGGGGAATTCTGGGTTTACAAAGCTGCCATCTTATTAGAAAACTTCTTGGAAGTCTACTTAGAGTAATGTCACATCAGATCATCAGATACTTAACCTAGATGACATTGGAGCATCAATTTTAAAAGGAGACTAAACTGGAAATATATTATACACACGTATATGTATACACACATTTATATGTGTATATATATGTACACATATATAATTTTATATGGACAGTATTAACTTGGGTTATAATCTATAAAATATGCCTTTGGAGAGCCTTCTTTAAAATAGCATTTTGCTCTCTAAGTTTCATCATACAATCATTTATCATTCCCTTTGCAAATATTTTTCGGTTTTTACAGAATACTGCTTCAGAAATTGCTATTGAAAAAATAAAATAGTTAAGTATATGTTTTTATCTCTTTCTGTTATATTTCACCTAAAGAGTTATTATTATCATAAACAGCATAGTTAACCCCTAAGTTCTGACAACTATCTACATAATTTCAATTTTTATCTGTTCATATAATCAATGAAATTACCATAGTGATATATCTCAGTGTTAGCAAAGTAGTGGTTGCTAGAACTGTAAGAAACAAAAAGCCAATGGGATTCTGACCAAGTGTGCTGATACGTAGTTACTTCCTCATTGCTCACACTTCTGTGTTTCTTCCCACACTTCCACAAGTGAATTATATCCTATAACTTACCTCATGTCATTTCAAGACATAGAATTTATCTTGCCCCATGAAGTGTTCTACCGATCCCTTTATCATCATGCTACTATGTTTTTCCTCCTTTGTTTTCACACTGTCCCATGCATGTCCCATGCAGACTTCATTTCTTTAATTCATAAAATACACCTTCTCATGGATTATACTTCTTCATGCTGGTTTTTCCCAGGTATAAAACTTAGCTTTCATCCCCATGACAACACTTTAAGGATTTGAAGCACACTATGTCCCATATATTTCTCCTCTTTGTCATACTAAATGTTATAGATGCCTCAGCGATTGTTGTGGTCTTTTTGAAGTTTGACTTTCTGTAGTACAGCCATATTAGATTTATCCTCAAAGATGAAAGGACCCAGGAAGATTAAAAGAAAGCCTTTCCCCCTCCTCCCTCCAAGAATACCACATCACCTTTGTCTGTTCTTTCTGTCTGCCAAAGAGAAGTGGTTTCTTTTTCTACCTTGAAGATCTACTTCCCCACAAACTGGCACTGTACTATATTGCATTTCGTTCTTCCTTTAAGTCTGATAGAATGCCAGATACCATTGTAGCTGATTCCACTTTTTCCATGGTTGAGCAAGAAAAAGCTTAAAACCATATGGTAAGAGAAAGCAGAAAAATGACTGACTTTCCCATTCCTGTCTGTTCCTGTTATAGTCCTAAATAGAGCATTATCTTCCAGGCTGATTTTATCTCCTGGCAGCTGCCAGGGTCTGCCACCACTACACATAACAGAATGGAAATGGAATTGTGGCTGAATTATAGTTGGAAGATATCTTCTGAAGTCTAAAATGCAAAATGTCTTGGATCAAAACTTGATCTCTCCTAAATGTTTAAGGCTGTGGTTTCCAAATGAGGTTACCCTAGTCTGTCTTTGCCCATTCAAATCCTAACTCCATTTCCCAGTGCTACTGCTCATTCCCCAGCCTGTTGTACTCCTATGATTAAATCTTTCAAGTAGCTCCCCTTTATTTCTTGGACAGAACGTAAAATCCTTTTTTTCCCTGTGAGTTAAGGGCTTCTTCAGAATCAGAAAGTTTGTTTTGCTGGTGATTCATCTGTATGGGCATCATCCTCATATCACACCACAGTCTATTCCCCAATTCCTGATTACTTTTCTGTTGTTTGTGGTATTCTCTTTCATATAAAATTTTTAATATATATTTTATTCACATGACCCAGATCTCCTAAGCATGACTCTTCTTTCCTCTTGGAAAAGAGTCATCTCATGTAACAAGACCTATTAAAAAAAAAAAAAAGGAAAGAAATCTGGAGAAGAAAAAGGTTCGCAGATCCAATTAAAAAAAAGGAAATATGACAACATATGCAGTTCACAACGCTGAACACCTCAGCTCTTCTATGTCGTCCTATATATCATCTTTGGATTCAAGTTTGTTCATTGTTATTTTGCAAGATTCCTCTTCCATAGTTGTTGTTTCCATCTACGGTGATGCAGCATGTTTAGATTATTCATCTGTTTTTCCATATCATTTTTTTCTTCTAACCCAGTGATATTCTATCACACTTCTGTATGACAATTTGTTTAGCCCTTCCCTATTTTGACATCTATTGAATTACCAGTTCTTTGCTATCCCCCAAAATTTTTTTCTGTGAATATTTTGACATAACGACAATTTTTCTAAAAATCAGTGATCTTCTTGTAGTATATGACTACTAGGAGAATCTCACAGTTCAACCTTATTTGTATTTTTGTCTCTTTATTTGGTAATTTTATGCTGTTTTACAAAATGACTGTATTTATTTGTAAGTCCACCAGTAAAATATGCATGTGCTTATTTTTTCACAACTCTGTCCACTTCCACCTCTTCAAAGAAAATGGCCATTCTCATATTTTGCCAGTTTTGAAATTATCTGGATACAGAGTGAAAACACAGTTATGTTTTTTTTTTTTAATTTTCATTCTCTTATAAAGAGTGATTTGGAATAGGTTACTATATTTTTGGAATAGGTGGCAGTGAACAAAGAGTTATACACAGTCAGGAAGAACTGAATTCAAATTTAGATTTAGACGTTTTACTAGCTCTGTGACCTTGGGCAGGTCATTTAACCTCTGTTTGTCTCAATTTCCTTATCAGTAAAATGGAGATTAAAATAGTTCCCACTTTTCATAGTTGTGGTAAGGCTAAAATAAGGGAATATTTGTAAGATACTTTGTAAATCCCGAGCTACACAAGTGCTAGCAATTATTGTTAATACTCTGTAATTCTCTTATTAAGAAATGTTTGTTCATGGCTTTTAATCACTTATCTAATGAGGATATCTTTGATCTATATTAAATAGATAGGTATATATGTGTATATAGATATGTAAATATATCTATATACACACACAAACACACACACACACACTAGACAGCTAGTTAAATCCATGTCATCATATTTTTAAAAGGGCTTTTTTTGAAATTTCACTTAAATTATGCCTATGTCCTTCAAAAAACACAGGTAAAAAAATCTAGTATTTGTAATAGATGAAGATTTTCAAGGACTTCAGTTTCTTTAACTTCTTTGGGGGATTTTATTTTTAATTTGGTCATATTTCAGCAAAACTGAAATTAAGAATGATTTCTAATCATTGCCTTGCAGTGGTTGGCAGGATGCTAACGCATCTGAGGGAACAGTAAATCAGTTAGTCAATAAATATTTATTAAGACTTACTATCTGCCATACATTGTGCTAAGAACCAGGGACACAAAATGAAGCAAAAGATACTACTTGCCCCCAAGGAACTCACAATCTAATGACAAAAATAAAATCAAAACCGAACAAACAACAAAACAGCGTCTAATTTATACCTTGTAAGATCTATTTCTAGGTTTGTTATGATTTATTACTGACATAAATGCTTTCATGTTTTCAGTACATTTGAGGTATGATTTTGGTTTTTCAGTTTTAGTGCTCAGCACCAAAGCATTTCTTCTGGTGTATGTTGTTATCCTGAGCTACCACAACACAGAGGAACTGTACTCACCTTGTTAACTCTTTGGTCATCACAGTGCGTTCTAGTAGAGGTGTCCTACTTTCAGAAGCAGTTGCATATTGTTGACCAGGGTGCTAACTCAGCGAATCAGTGATGTCACAGGAATGTAATTTTCTAGTCTTTTAGGGTTCTTATAAAGCCTTCACACAAATCACAAGTGTTTTAAAATAAAGAAGCTTCCATTCTCTCTTAGTAGTCTTTGGTTACAATCTAGCACATATTTTGATATGTAACTACACAGGTGGCAAAATCAATGAACTTATGACAAAGAGATATACATGTTATAATTTCAATCTACATTTTTCTACAAGAAGAAAGTAATAAGTGGGAGGGCATTAAATCTTTTAGGAAGTATGACATTTTATTGGAGGTGCAGGGTTACCTTCCATATGAAAATAAAAATCATGATACAGATTCATTATCAATATGGAAGGACTTTTTCAATTATTATTATCATCATTATCAGTTGCAGCAGCACTATTATTGTGTTATTACGAAATGGAGGTTAATTCATGATGAATCGGTTATACAAAATTCTGCTTATGATCTAGGGTTAGCCCTTCAGTCTCTGAGAGTGGAGTGAAACACATCTAATAAATCCTTTAGGTGATTTAAATTATAATACTGGCCTTTGACATCATGTTTTATATCCAGTTGGTTTGGCTGATCAGAAAAAAAATAAGACTAGCAAAAAATAAAATAAAGAAAAAGAAAAAAGGGATGGTAACTGAATATATATATATATATACACACACACACACACACACATACATACATATGTATATATTATCTTAATGTTTCAAGAAAGGGAAAATGCCTTTGCATAATCTCTTCACTCAGAGAATCTGGTCACACACACAGACATATATATATATATATATATACACACATATACATATATAAATACATGCATACATATATGCATATGTATAGTGCATATAAATATATATACATATAAATATATATACATACATTTAAATCATACAAGTCCTTTTCAAAGTTTATAAATTAGAATATAACCCTACAAATTCACATATATATAAATATATATTTATATATATAAATGTAAATATATATACACACACATATAAATATATATACATACATTTAAATCATAGAAGTCCTTTTCAAAGTTTACAAATTAGAATATAACCCTACAAATTCTTGCAAGCTTCAAATGATTAAAGGGGCTCAATCTATGTCTTACTTTGCTTTATGCAATGTATTTTGAATATGTCTTCTATTTTTAAGAGTACACTTTTATTAATGACTACATGGTACAATGGACTGGGTAGTGAATTTGATTTGAGAAAAAGACCTGGGTTTTAGTGCTTGTATATTGTATCTCTTTGATTGATTAATTATATTATTGAACTTTATGAGGATTTTTTTCCCTCTCATCTTTTAAGTGGAGAAAAGTAATTCTTTTACTAACTCTTCTTAGGGCTGCCATTTTTATTGGCCTTCCACAAAGTGGGGTCAGGTAAGGGAGGACAAATCCAGCTATTCTTTAAATCTTACCTCTGTCACATAAGAACATCGTGATCCTGGGCCACTCTGAGTGTTTTAGTGGATTCTTTAAGATTACAAGTAACAGGCGCAGAGTCAAGATGGCTGGAGTAAAAAAGCAAGGACTTTTTGAGTTCTCCCGCACACCCTTAAAATACCTGTAAAAACTGATTCTAAACAAATTATACAGCAGAAGCACCCACAAAAGGCAGAGTAAAAAGAATTTCAAGCTCAAGACAATCTGAAGTGTTGGCAGGAAAGGTTCATTGCACCAGGTTGAGAGAGGAGCTCAGTCTAGCGCAAAACATGCCAGTACATACTGGGCCCCAGTGAACCCAGAGCAGGCATAAGGATACCGAATTACTGGCAACTGTAGTAGTTTCTCTCCTTCTCAATCCACAAGCACCAAAAGTCAATAGGAAAACTCTATTTGACCTGGGAAAATGAGAAGCATAGACCAGCAACTATCCTCGGTCAGCAGTGGCACTTATTGCTACTGGAGCTCTCAGTCCACAGAAGGTGGGGGGAGGTAGTGACTGGTCATAGGGTAATTACAGAGATCTCTTTGCTGGTGTAGAGGCAGCATTACTTTGCTCTGCTTGGATGTTGTTCATAATTCTGGGTAATCATGTTGGGGTGAGGAGAAGTTCTGGCGTGGTGGAGCTTGTGGTAGTGGTGGAGAAAGAATCCTCCTTAACAGTTCCAAGGCAGAAAAGGATGCTTATGGTCACTCACAGATCAAAGAAGAGACCAAGAGAGGTGTTACTACATCTCCTTTGATCACACCACCTTGGAAGAACTGAAAATTTACAGATCCCTAGAAGTCTTTTAAGAAAATAATTGAAAAGGCACACAAGAAAGAGAAACCATAAGGGACTCGCTAAAGTTGTATTGTTTGCATACCTACATGGGAAGATATTTGTAGCACACAGGTTTTTCTCAGTATTAGGGTAGGAGCAGGGAGTGTGTGTGTGTGTGTGTGTGTGTGTGTGTGTGTGTATGTATTGGAAAGTCTAATTTTCTATTCAGCTTTGTATCTTTTTTAAAAAATGCTTTGAAGTCCTCTATTTCATTGAAATTCCATTTTTCCCCTGAAGTATTATACTCAGTTTTGTTGGGTAGTTGCCTCTTGGCTTTTATCCTGGTGCCTTTGACATCCACAATATCACATTCCAATCCCACTGATCCCATAATGGAAATGCTAGACCTCATGTTATCTTGATTGTATTTACACAGTACTTGAATTGTTTCTTTGTGGTTCCTTGCAATATTTTCTCCTTCACCAGGGAAATCTCGAATTTCACTGCAATATTCCTAGGAATTTTCCTTTTGGTATCTCTTTCAGGAGATGATCAGTGAATTCTTTCAATTTCTATTTTGCCCTCTGGTTCTAGAATATCAGGGTAGTATTCTCTGACAATTTCTTGGAAGATGACCTCTAGGTTAATTTTTTTTTTTTTGATCACAGTTTTCAAGTAGACCAAGAACTTTTAAATTCTCTCTTCTGGATCTATTTTTCCAGGTCAGTTATTTTTCCAATGAGATATTTCACATTGTCTTCTATTGTTTTTTGTTCTTTTTGTTTTGTTTTTTTTAGTCATGAGGTTCAATCTACTCCATTCTAGTGTTTAAATAACTATTTGCTTCAGTAAGCTTTTGCACCTCCTTTTACATTTAGCCAATTCTGCTCTTTTAAGGCATTCTTCTCCTCTTTTGGATTTTTCTACCTATTTTGATATTTTCGTTAGTCTAATTTTAAAGTTGTATTTCCTTCTGCATTTTGAGGCTTCTCCTTTTGCACGTTTATTATCTCATTTTTTATGATTTTCTTGCATCATTCTCATTTCTCTTCCCATTTTTTCCTGTACGTCTCTCACTTAATTTTCAAAAATATTTTGAGCTCTTCCTTGAAGTGAGACCATTTCATATTTTTGTTGGAGGCTTTAGATGTAGGATCCTTAACCTTGCTCTCTGCCTCCAGTTGTATGCTTTGGTCATTTAATTATTATATGCTTTTATTTACCTCATCTTAAAGGACAGAAGATAATACATTTCCACCAAGAAAATACCCTTCTATAGTCTTATTTTTCCCCTTTGTGGCATTTTCTCAGACAATTACTTGACGTTTGAGTAAGTGGAGGGTATACTACCCCAGATTTTCGCAGTTTTGAGCAGTTTTTCAGAGATATCCAGGTTTACTCCTTTCCTGGTCTTTGCTCTGTCCTGTGAGCAACCCCAAGCACTGTTTTTTGCCCTGGAACTGCAAGTAGGATTCCCTCTCCACAACCACCAGCATCTTCATATCAAGAGTCCTCCTGCTCATCCCAGGACCACCAATCAGGGCTGATATTAGATCAGCTGATGGATTTCCCCATTGTAGATGGAGAGTTACGGAAGCTGCAGGACCCTGAAATAGTGGCTGCTGCTGCCCTGGGCTTGGGCCTGGAGAGTTCCTATCTCACCCAGATGAGAGAATTTTCTTGCTGACATTTGAAGTAGACTTTGGAGTTTGTGGGTTGGTGAATCTGGAAATTGTAGAAACTGCCCTTGAGTTAGTGCCCTGAGTTCTGATCCAGTCTAGTCTTTGCTGTTGTGGCTTATGCTGGGCTGTTCTCTGATCCAAGCCTGGTACAACAGACCCTTCCTGTCAGCCTTCCACATTGTCTGGTGCTGGCAATGTTTCACTCTGTCATTGTGTGGCTTCTGCTGTTCCAGTGCTCTTTAAGGGTTATTTCTTATAGGTATTTTAAGGTGTTTTGGGTAAGAGCTTGAGAAGGTCCTATCTTCTACTCAATCATCTTTGCTTAATTAGAAAAAAAATAAACAAAGAAGAGAGACACACAGAGAGATGCAGAGAAATACAGAGACAGAGGCAGAGAGAGAGAGAGAGAGAGAGAGAGAGAGAGAAAGAGAGAGAGAGCAAGTTCAGCAATAGCAACTGATATATTAACTACATCTTATAGTAAATGCAGTGTTCCACCCTCATGGACTCATAATTTACCACTATGCAAAGAAAGGACAGAAGTGAATTTTCTTTTCTTGGCTAAGCTTGGATATTATATTTGAACTCTTCAATTGTTTTAAAATTGTGATTTTTATTTTATATACATTTTTATAGTCATTATATATAGATATATGTGTATATATGTATGCATATATATACATACATATGCATATATATGTGTGTATACATATATTATATATATATATTGAAAAGAAAGTGTTCCAAAAATATTTTAAATTCAATGTAATCAAAATTACACATTTTACATTCTTCTCTATCTCTTGTTTGATCATAAGTTCTTCCATTGATACAACAGGGAAACTATTCATTGTTCTTCTAATTTTTTTATGGTTTCTACCTTTATGTTTAAATCTTGTACCCATTCTGACCTTACCTTGATATACAGTATAAGATGTTGTTCTATGCCTAGTTTTTGCCATACTATTTTCCCAGCAATGTTTGTGAGACAGTGATCAGTTATCCCAGAATTTAGTCAAAAAGGTTTTTTTTCACCTGTATATACCATCATAAATTTATGTATCTATGTTTCTCTCATCACAAGATCACAAATTTTAGATCTGGTAGGAAGTTAAGCACCATACTTTATACTTTCCTTAATACACATGAGAAAATGGAAGTTGTGAGACACTGTAACTTCTCAGAAAAGCAGAATATCAAAGATATTGGTCCTCCAAATTAACCTAATCTAAAATATACCTAAGCAAACTTATTATCTTTGTCAACATACTCAATGTATGTATGTACATTGAGTATGTATAGCTATGCAAATTTTATTGAAAATAATTAATGGACTCAAATCCAGTACTTCTTTGAGGAATCAATTTTACTTGAATAGTTATACTTGTTAACAAAATATTACCTTTCATCAAAAAGTATTGGTACCAGTAGTACTATTAATAATATTTTTATTCAACAAAAGTCATTGTGAGTTTTGTCTGGATTATCTGTCATTATTATAAGCACATAAATTAATATCAGTATGGCAATATGGACCATTCCAAAGTCCACATACTTAGAGTTCCCATAGCCTTTTTTGGTACTTCAAGTGCATATTAATTCATTGTGTGAACCTTTTAAGAATGATAGAGCTCTTTATTGCTTCCTGTCATGTGTTGTAGTCATCACAGAAAAAAAAATTTTTGAAATTTTAGGCATTTTAGAAAATGCAGTAAATCTTGAATGGTCTGTTGAGGATCCATCTTGTGACTGGAAGGCCACATGTGTTTCATGTGTTTAGAACAGATAAATTCTGCTTGGTCTTCTTGATTTCAATTCTCTGTGCAACAGGAAATGCTGTAATTGAAACTTTGTGACCCTGAATACTCTCATTACTAATGTGGGTAAGAGAATCCTTGTCATAACTCCTTCTAATGATAATTACTTTTATGGAACTTCCCATCAAGGAAACAGAACCAAGTCCTGAGATTCAAGTTCTGCTTCCAGCACATACTGCTACGAGCCGTTGTGCTCAGCTTTCATTCTCTCTTGCAGGCAAATGAGGGATGGGCATTTTAAGGTGATGTTTAAGTACCTAATGTGATGATAAGACTTCTAGAGACACAGGTTATTTTGTCTATTTAAGTCAATACTATATTTGGGGTTACAGGGGTGAGGGAGTCAATATACAACTTATGATCCTATTCCCATCTTTGTACAAGAGAGTCAAAGAGACTATAAAGCTTGCAACATGGGAAAATGGAAGTCAAAAAGAGAGAGTCAGAAATTGTTTCTTCAGGATTTTTGTTTTGTTACATTATTTTCACTAAACAAACAAGAGTAGCCAGAAATCCTCTTCAAATCCTCTTCAAAGAGCTCAAGAATTGAGTCACCGTATCTTCAGATTACAAATTATTCCGGAGAGAATTCTGGGTTTGTACTTTCTGGGATAGCCTCCATAGAATACTTAAACCATGCTACATTAATATTTCTAAATATTCATATATTTTTATATACATTCAATAGAGTTCTTATATTTCAATAAGCAGTACCTCATTGAGATGTGGAAATTATATGCTCACCTATGTTTTTTAAATGTTATGAATGAATGTACCCACTCCCACCTACAAGGTGCAAAGTGTATTCTTGACCAAATAAGTAGAAACAATATCAAAGGCAAATAATATGATTTTCATTACATTAAATTAATAACATGTGCAAATGAAATAAATATGTCTACATGAAGGAAAGAGGTCAAATGAATATTAAAATTCTTTGTATCAAATTTCCAGAGAAGGGTTTGTTATCCAAGATAAGGTAGAAAGCTAATGAATAGATAGAGCTATATGTTGTTCTCTAAGAGATATTTGGGCAAACATAATTAAGAAATAGTTTTCAAAATAATTGTAAACTGCTGATAATCATAAAAAAGATTGCCACAAAATAATATACTGCTAATTTTTTTTATCTCCTGGACAGCAAATCCATCATTAGTTATAACTAAAGATAGAAATGCTACACATTGGGCTTGTTGTGGGAAGATAGGCACATTAGTACATTGTTAGTGGAAATTTTAATTAGTCTAACAATTTTGGAAAACTATTTAACATTATACAATAAAAATAACCAAAATGCCTATACTACTGTCCACAGAATTCTCACTACTAGGCTTAAACCACAAGGAGGCCATTGACAAGAAGAAAGTGTCTAGATAGAAAGATAGATAGATAGATAGATAGATAGATAGATAGATAGATAGATAGATAGATAGATAGATAGGTAGGTAGGTAGATAGATAGAAAGAAAGATAGATAGATAGATAGATAGATAGATAGATAGATAGATAGATAGATAGATAGATAGATAGATAGATAGATAGATAGAGATATACCACAATGTTTTCTGGACAGAACTAAAAGCAATGTAGATTTTCATTGATTGGGAAATGGCTAAATAAATTTTGGTTCTTGAACATAATGGAATAATATTGTGACATAAGGCAGAACTGATACGATGAATACAGAGAAACCTGAAAAGGAATTGTTGGAGTGAAACAAAGTCAAGTAAACAACATATACATGGATTGCAAAAAAAATGAGAATAACGATATCCAAAAGTGAATGCTTCAAAATTACAAGGAAAATCATTTCTCCAAAGAAGACTTATGGGAATAATCGCACAAGCTGATCTTCTTCCTTTGGACACTTGGGAGGTCCACTGGTGTTGAACACTGCATTTATTTTCATGCCTTATTATATATATATATATATATATATATATATATATATATATTTGCTATTTATTCTTTTCTTAATCTTCTATTTTCTTTTAACTTTTTTTGCTGTATTGGATTGGTGTCTAGGAGAGGAGAGGGAAAGGAAATGGGAAATAAATTTTTGACAATATATAAACATAATTATATTCAAAAAAGTATTAAAAATACTTAATTTGCAACCCATCAGTTTACTCTTCTATAGAATGAAGATAATAAAATCTTCCTTTCTGAATTTGATTTTGACTTGTGTGATTAATTATAGTAGATTGGGCAATTTAGAAGCCAAGGGGAACAGTATTAGTATAGAACAAAAATGGCAATATTAAACCTAATTCATTTGATAGTTATGGAAGTCATACAATAATTTAAAGGAAAGGTTGTAGCAAATAGGACATTGAACATCAAGTCAGAAGTACACGGGTCCAAACACTTACCCCTGTGCTTAGCAGGTTTGTGACTCATTTCATATTCTATTTGTATGACGTGCATACAAATCAAATAAAATTTAAAAGTATATATTTCTTCAACCTCATGAAGTTTGATTTAAGATCATTTTTACTCTTAAAATTTATTCATCTTAAAGAATAAAAGCTCTAATGACAAAACCGGAACATATAAAAGGAAAATTAAAGTTTCCCCTGAATTAATGGTTGTGGAAGCAATAATTTTAATGAAATATCAGGTGATATTTCAAAATTATAGCAAAAAAAGAAAGAGATCAGCATTTCTCAGAGCAGATATTACTGGAAAAAACAGGCAAAATAGAAGAGAAAAAAGAAAAGTTTTTAATCACTGTTGCAAATCTCAGATCTTCCCTTTTATATATTAATTCAATAAACAGTAAGTACTAACTCTAGGTAAAGCATTTTATGGGTAGTGGAAAAGATAAAAAGGTTTCAATAAGACTTGCTGCCTACTTTTATGGAGTTTACAATCTAAGAGAGAGAGAACGAGAGTAGTGCAAATCATTACAAAGTGAATCACTAAGTTGTGAAACAAAGGACAATGTTGGATCAAAGGAGAAAATTTACTATTGACCCAGGATTCAGATGAGATGAAGTGAAAGAAATAGGATTAATAGGAATTCAGCAGAGAGGGAGAGGGAAATTCTGAGAATAGGGAACAATATGAGCTCAGAATGTATCCAGGAGGAAGGAATATTTCAGCTTCTCTAAACAAAGGCATTGGAGAGCAGTTATAAGAGAAAAGTCTTTCAAGGAAGGTAGCAACAAATTGTGAAAACTTTTGAATGGCGGGCAAAAAAAGTTTGTTAATGCTTGGGAGCTAACAAGATTTGACAGACACAGACACAGAAAGGTAGATAGATGAAGAGAGAGAGAGAGAAAGAGAGAGAGAGAGAGAGAGAGAGAGGAGAGAGAGAGAGAGAGAGAGAGAGAGAGGAGAGAGAGAGAGAGAGAGAGAGAGAGAGATGTATATGTGTATGAATGAATGGAATCACCAGGTCTATGTCTAAGGAAGATGATTCCATAGTGACATGAGGAAATAGCTTGTGACAGTGGATGGTTATTTTCAGAAGATTGTGAATTCACCCATAAACAATTCAGGCTTCGTTCTGCTGCACTAGTTATTCCTCTATAACTTGTAGTGATTGGAGATATTTTCTCCCTGAAGGAATAAAGTAATTAATTTGTACAGGGCATACTTTTAAAATGGAAACTTCACACAATGAAAAATCTCTACTCATCTGTAAAATTGCTCTTTTTTATAAGAAGGGGAAAAGACACATTCAGAGATCAGTAGGGAGTTCTTTTGGCAAGTGGAAGTAGTTGCTACAAAATTGAGAAATTCTATGGAAGAATGAGAAAGGGAAAGGAGTTCAGAAAAACCTTATGATTGAATATTTTAATTGTATGTGTGCTGCTGTGGTGTGCACAAATGATTGATAGGCAGATCAAAGACTGATAGATCGATAGATCTATCTAGATTCATCCATATATAAATATATATGTATACACACACGTATATATATATATATATATATATATATATATATATATATATATATATATATATATGCAATGTTCTTGTCTGTATCAGTATCATATACTTTGCTGCAAAACATTTTCCTAATAACATTTTGTTTCCCTATTCTAAACATTAACATTATCTTCTTTATAAGTATTGCTATTTTTCCCCATTCTCCATTATCTGAACTCTCTTTTTTTATCCATTTCCCCCTTTCTTAATCAATGGAATCTTGTAAATTTTTATTTTTGATGAATTTAATTCAACTGAAAAAGGATCAATAGTGTACCTTCTAGAAAAAAGAAGGCATGTCTAGTTAATGATAGGAGAATAGAAGGCCCAAATGGAGAGAGAGAGAGAGAAAAAGGAGAGTGAAAGGAAAAGAAAGAAAGATGGAAAGAAAAAATTTCTAATATCTAATATAAATATTAGTATTCTTGTATCTATAGATAAAAACTCCATGCTATATATATATATATATATATATATATATTATGAATTGTAACATCTAGTCCAACATGTATATAATATCAGCATATTTGCAACTTCATTCTGAGCAGTGAAAATAAAGCTTTCTGATGGCATAATTCAAGATACGTCATTTCTTAAGTGAAAAAAGCAAAGAAAGCAGTAACATTAGCTGATAGGTATCTTAGGATCACAGAAATATAAACTTGAGAGGTAATAGAAATCTTAGAATTTATTTTGTTCAGATCTTCATTTTAACCATCAAGAAATTGAGAATGGTAAGTGAAGTGACTTGCTGGATGTCACACCCAAGTGGCAG